>JARFIW010001680.1:6892500-7492500 GCA_036346225.1 Platerodrilus igneus | reverse complement strand
GTAAGGTCTAAAATATTTTGTTGCCCAAATGATGGCTAATAATTCTTTTTCTATGGTACTATATTTCTGTTCGGTTTCGTTTAGGGTTCTGGATGCGTAGCTGATGGATTTGTCGCTACCTACTTTTCCTTGGCTCAATACTGCGTCTAATGCTACATTCGATGCGTCTCTCGTCAGTATAAATGGTTTTGAAAAGTCTGGGTATTCTAATACAGGATGATTCGTTAATATGTTTTTAATTTTGTCTACGGCTTTAATGAACTCCGGGGTGTGTTCAATTTTGTTTCCCTTTTTTAAACAGTTTGTCAGGGGTTTGGTTATCTGAGCGTAAACTTTGATGAATTTGCGGTAGTATTCACTAAGTCTTAGAAATCCTTTAATTTCTTTGGTTGTCTTTGGTAATGGCTAATTTAGAACTGCATTTGTTTTGTCGGGATTTGGCATTACTCCTTGGGGTGTTATTACATGTCCTAAAAATGATACTTCTTTTCGTAAAAATTCACTTTTGTCTAATTGTACTTTGAAATATGCTTGTCTTAGTCTTTCAAATACTTCTCTCAATCTTTCTATGTGTTCTACCAATGATGTGGAATAAATTATGATGTCGTCAAGGTACACAAGGCATTTTTCATTGTGTATTCCTCGTAATATATTGTCCATGACTCTCTGAAAAGTAGCGGGTGCGTTCTTTAATCCAAATGGCATTCGTTTGTATTCGTAATGTCCTCTAGGTGTGCTGAAGGCTGTTTTTGAAATATCTTTTTCTTCCATCTCTACCTGATGGTATCCTGATGCTAGGTCTAATGTTGAAAAATATTGGCATTTGCCTAATTTGTCTAAAATTTCGGTTATATTTGGTAGTGAGTATTTGTCATCTACCTTTTTCATTTAAATTTCTATAGTCTATTACCATTCTGTACTTTCTCTTTCCGGTTGCGTCTATTTTCTTAGGTGCTATTAACACGGGGCTGCTCCATGGTGAGTTGGAGTGCTGGATTATGTCTTGTTCTAATAAGTCTGCTACTTATCTGTCAGCTTCTACTTGGCTTGCATGAGGTAGTCTATATGCTTTTGTAAAGATTGGCTTATTGTCTGTTAGCTCGACATTATGTTTTACTGTTTTACTTCTATTACTAGGTGCATAGATTCTTCTAGATTTTGGGGTCGTTGGAATATGATCTTATCGGATAGTCGTTCTGGTAAAGCGTTTATGTATGTGTCCAGTGCCATTTCGTCATACATTTTTGTTTTTAAATGTCGAACGTTTTGATCGGGTTCTTCGATTTTTAATTTTGTTAGGATTAAACTTCTCACGTCTTGGCATTTTATTCCGAATTGATAGGGGGATTGGTTGTGTTCCATTCTGAGGTTTATTAGGTCTCGTACCAGGCGTTTTATGTTACGTTGGTCTCTAAAATATGCGATCAGTGTCTGTTTAAATTCTTCCCATTCCTGTATTTCGTCTCTACTGGCGATTAAGGTTAGTGCCCTTCCGGTTAGTTTACTTATTATCAAGCGTATAAGCAATGAATTTCTTTCGTTATCTCCGGGTTTGTAGAAGGTTTTTAGGAACATTTCGGCTGTTCCAATAAAATTTTCAAGATGCGCTTGCGTGCCATCAAATATTTGGATTGTTTTCAAATAAAGCTTCATGTCAGCGTTACTCATGTTGGTTAAGGGTTGCTTTCGCTTTTGGGTAATTTTCAAAAAGAATTTTTTTTTTTGAATTGAGGTTTATTTCGCTATGTATATCGTTATTTTCGCTTCAGATTTACTGATTTTCAGTTTAGGTAGTGTAATTTTGAATTTTGAAAAATTGGCGTTGACTTTGCTATTTGTAACGTTATTTTTGCTTTGGTTTTATTAATTTTCCGTTTAGATTGGATAATTTTAAATTTTGTAAAAATTGGTGTTGATTTTGCTATTTGTAGCGTTAATTTTGCTCTGGTTTTATTAGTTTTCCTTTTAGATTGGGTAATTTGAATTTTTGTAAAAATTGAGATTGATTTTGCTATATGCTATATTTATCGTTATTTTGGGTTTGAATTTGTTAATTTTCAGTTTAGACTGTGTCGGGTTATTTTTAGAATCGTAGTTGCTGTTATTTGTACTTAGTTACACAGTGCGGTAATGAACTTGTGAGATTTATGCTCGATAATGTTGATTTAATTACTGTAGCCTTGAATTTGCCTGTTTCTATCTCGCGGTTTTAATTCGTTTGAGTTTGCTTGAGTTTCTGAAGAATCTGGAGTGGATAGATTTGTTCTCGCGATATTAACTTCGCTTTGTGTTAGTTCAGTTCTGTTAATATGTACTTATATCGTTTTGTCCGTGGGTTTTAATTGAGTTGCATAAACGTATAGTTCGTTTGTCTTGTTTCCTTGTATTCTAAATATAACTTGCAGGTTAATTACTTACTTGGTAATTTTATTCAGTAGAAGATGTAGTTTAGTTTCTTGGTATTTGCGTACGTGCTGAATAGCATACGACTATACCTGTTAAGGTAATTAACACTTACAGGTGTTAATTTTCAATTTATGGGAATTAAATAATTCGCTTCTTTAGTAGTTAATTGCTTTGTATAAATGTTACGTCTGTTTATTGTAATTGAATCTCTCCGTAATGTAGGTTTTCAAGTTGCAATTATGGGCGTTTTAATTAAAGCTTTTTACGATGACCGTTTAGCTTTACTCAGTATTTGTACTGGGATAATGCAATTTATTTATAAATGATGAGTAATTTTAATTAAAAACGTTTAGCTTTTATTCCGTGTTTGTAAGATAATTGCAATTTATTTATAGATCGCTGTGGTGAAAAGTTTCTCATTAAATGTTGGTTGCAATTTTACGCGCTTTTATTATTCCGTGATGGATTTAATAATGCAAATTGCGTTACTTTAGTTCTGTACAAAGGTTGTGAATGTTATTGTTTTGAATGCGATTTCTCTGAAATAATAATGATGTTGCGATCGCGGACTTTGCTTATCTTAGGTGGAAATTACACGCTGGTTTTAAGTTACTGCAGAGTGTTTTGCTGTAATTTATACAGTATGATAGAGGTCAATGGTTTAAATATTCGTTCCGTAATTGCTTGTTTGAAGAATTACCTTTAGCTTTGGAATTAATTTGCGTTCTGTCTTTTTAGTTTACCGGATTAAACGTGCGTTTTGTATCGCGGTAGTTAATTTTTCGTATTTCGGTATTAATGGATGTGCGTCCGTTATTTTTGGTTTATTTTTGAGTTTGTTCTAATAATTGTGATAAGAATCTCTTAAACATCAAGTCTCTTTTGCTTTTAAAAAAATCTCTTTTACTTTAAAAGAAAATCTCTTTAAACATTCGTCTCATAAAATTTTTAAATTCTCGTTTGAAAATAATTTTTCTTTGTAAACTATTTTCAAAAAGTATTGGCATAAAATAACATTCATAAAATAATAATAAATGGTAATCAAATAATAAAGTAATAAAACTAGCATATATCAATTATAGTTTGTGAGATCAAGTGGTTTTAAAAGAAATGAACTTACATTAATTTCTTCATCTGTTTCTTCTGTGAGCTCGATCGATGCTGTATCGTGTCCACGTTGGTTTGTTGTTGGATTCGGACGATTTTTGTTCTTCCTCCAACCTGGTTTGGGTTCTGTCAAAAATGCGAATTAAAATTCTTGGTCACCAATGTTCCGATTTTTGGATTTTCAGTGCCCTTTTGACATCCGTTACGACTGCGCCAGTTAAGGTTTAGGCCTTTGGAGCGGTGTTTTTAAAAACAATTCCGAAGTCTTAACAAATTTATTAACTTGAAACAGAAATTACAATGAAATTTTGAATAACTAGTTACATAATAACTTTAACCAAAAAATATAATAATTGTACTAAGGTGAGTAGCTTGAACAACGAAGTATGGAGTTCGAAGACTGACTGCGGGGCCTTGAGCTCCCGGGCTTTCTATAATAACCTGCCCCTCACACGGCTGTGGGAACTTGCAGATCTCATGTCTGCGTTTCTCTTAATTGTACACTTTATTACAATGTAACAATCTTAATTCTAAGTAATTGCGGTATGTTAACAGCCTGTGACCTGTCATCTGCAGTATCACTGCACTCTTGGATGCAAAGTTGCATGTCCGTTCTCATGAACTGTCGATAACCTCTCTAGGTTATCCTTGTATTACATTGTTGTAATGAACTTATACTTTATTTAACAATTTCTAATAATTCCTATTATATTCAATATATTCAATACATATAGATAATTGAGGAATACATAACTCGCGTTGTTTACCATCACGATGTAACAAACGCTTACGCAAATTATTGGTTTCTTTGTTGTTTTGTAAATAGCTTTACGAGATTGTATGTTGACAATATAGTTTACTGAGGTTTCCAATGTGTTCTTTCTATTTCACCCACGCCACTAACATTTTGTCCCTGTTTTGTTGCGGTATTCGACTTAAACAATTTTTACTGTTATCTTTCGTGATTGCGTGGAATACCCACAACAGCCTGCCTGATCCACAGAGTTACCAGCGTAACATAGTCCTACGTTTGACTTTCTAGTGTTTCACCCAAAGGTACTACATTGGCTAGGAATGAGTACCTTTACCTGGAAATTTTGAATTTTGTCGAAGCCTTGTTCTTCCAAACAAGGTAGGGATCTTTAACGTGCGTGACAATTTTTGTACACAAAACCTACATTTTATCTCTCATCCGAACAAGGGCGTATTTTTATGAAAAATGCTCGGTTAATATTTTTTAAACGGCCCGTGTCGGGAATCGAACTCGAGACCTTGGTATCCGCCAGCGATACACAGCTTTACATTTGACTTTCTAATGCTCTACCGGTACTACATTTGCGAGGAAGCGAGTTTTTGACTGCCATTACCTATTATAGTTTCTTATTGGATATAAATTAGATATATTTTTTGTGTACCATATTCCTAGAGGAAATTGAACTTACACGTGTAAATATTTTTTATTGTAATTGTGGTGTTCGTTTTATTTTGTAAACTGAGGGAGAACTATTTAAATTTAATTGCCAAGTGTAACAGACCGAACCAACACTTAAGATATGTAGAAAAGTTGCCGGTAACTCACTAGTGTTTTTTATAGCTTCCAACGTAGGAAAAGCTACACGTGGCGCCGCGCGCTGGTCGCCATTTGTAGCTTTTCCCGGAGCCGTTTTCCATTTGTTTTTCTGTAAGGTTAAGCTTTTGGTTTAGTTACGTTCCTTAATTCGGTGTCACGAATAAAGTAAAAATAAAAAACGACTTTGGAGAAAGCTCCGCAGTAGGGAAAAATTGATTGTTCTGGGCCCTCATTTCCTCCAGAATCCCTCATTTCCTCACTCATCTGGACCAATTTACATGTACATTCCCATAAGCAGGAAATGAGGAGCTGAATCTCCACCTTGCTCTCGCCTTGTGGACCGCCTTGTGGGATTTTTTACCCCAACCATCCCAACCCTAAAAAATCGGTAACCTAACCCCTAAAATTTTCGAGATACCTCTCGGTGCCTATAGGCACCGCACCCACGAGATAAATCTATATTGTTTGGTATCAATTAATATTAGAATTTTCTCAGCTACCGGAATCTCTAAGAATTTTTTAGATAGCACCATCCCCCAGGGAGCTACCCTTATTCAAAAAAATTTTTACCGGTAACGATTTCTGACCGTTCTTATAAATTTTCTTAACCATACGACACATCAAATTAGTCTAGAATTTTATGCAGAATCCGAATCTGCAAACAGATTTAAAATCGGACCACCCCTTCAAAATTATACCCCTTTAAAGTCCTGAATCTCTAAATTTTGCTCTTTACTCTATAAGCAAACCTAACAAATAGTTTTCTTCAACTAGCCATTGCATCTTTTGAGATAAACCTAGCTTGTTTGGTATCAATTACAATTAGATTTTTCTCAGCTACCCGAATCTCTTTAAATTTTTCAGATAGCATCATCCCCCAGGGATTACCCTCATTTTAAGATTTTTTACTGTTAGAGATTTAGGCCGTTCTTATAAATTTTCTTAACCATGGAATACATTAAATTAATCTAGAATTTTACGCAGAATCTAAATATACAAACATTTAAAATAGGAGCGCTCCTTACAAAGTTACACTTTAAAGCTCCCAGACCTCTAAATTTTTTGCTCATCTACGACATTTGCTTTAACCAACCATTCCTGAAAATCTAAAACCGCGGGAGTTTTAGAAATGAGTCCTTTATAGGCCATAAGTGTTTAATATTTAAAACCATTTTCAAACGGTAATGTACTGTTTTTTAAATTATTCAAAACATGACTTTTAAAATTTTAAACAGTTATCAATTTTCTGGTTTAACATTTTTAATTTCTAAACTCGTCATAACATAATTATGTAGTCAATGCTAAATAGGTACTTGGAAAATACAATTCGTTTTCTTGACGATTATGGATTACCCAAACTACATGTGAAAGCTGTGTATAATTTCTTTTCTTGGACTTTATATTAATTTTGTTTGAATACAGTGCATTAGAAATTGACGTATAATTGCTTGGGATTTACACAAGGTACTTTCTAGTAACCATCCTCGACTACGTATGTAGGAAATACAAACTTCATTTAGTAATACAGATCAATTAACGGATAATTATTTCAACTGTATATAACCCGGTCTGATTAGTAAAGTCTATTAGTTCCGTACGCTTTGTGCAAAGTTCATCAAAATTTAAACAATTGTTTTGTGCAGTGATTTTCCTCATATTGAAAATTTAAGGTAAGTCAGCTTTTTTATTACAACAGAACTGAATTTATTTGCAAACAGCAATTATCGTGTATTTTATTATTGTTTCTGATTGCATTTTTTTAAAAACATCTAAGATTTGTTTAGATTTTACATTGTGTAATTTATTAGTCACTATTAATTTTTCCAAAGTAATGCACTGATTTACATATACATTTTTTCAAATTTTAGATAGTCTTTTAGCTAAGATAATAAAAAAATTTCCACAAATATTTTATTAAAAAATTAAATACATTTAAACATTAACAAAAGGCTATAACAGTAAAACATTCTCCTTCGAGCAACTTAAATTATTCAAACAATGGTTTAAACAGTGATTGTACCTATCACCGAATCTTCTTAATTCTTTGAGTCTAGGAACTGAGAATACACTTTCCATGTTTAAAATGTTGTTTGATTAATATTTCGATAGTAACTGCTTTTTCTGTTCTTCTTTAACATAGACAGTAGCCCCGGGAGGTATGACTTCTTTCAGTAAATTACCCACATTTGTATACCCACTCGTAGCCTGTTCATCTCAGCAGGGTCCATGGATTCTTTTCTTTAACCACCAAACTTGCTTTTTGAAATCATCACTTAGGGTGTTATACCCCACCGACATACTCAGTATCTCATGCCATATTACATTATTCGCTACATCCAAAATGGCAATCTCCTTGCAATAGAAATCACTAGTTTTGTATTAATATCCTTGTAAATCGATTATGAAACACATGCTTCCTGCTTCAAATCATAAATGGCAATGGGCTTCTAAGCAAATCTCTCCTATATATCCAGCTAGGAGTCTTTAACCCCGCCAACTCCTTTTATGATTTTTTCAACTAGATAATTATCTAAAACTTTGGTTGATACTAAAGTAAGTCTGTTTTCTTAATCCAACTTTTACCACCCCCCAACCACGACACTAATAGTTCACGCTCGTGATTTCGTTTCTGTAAAACTTTTTCCACTAGGTAGGTGTCAGGTGCTGCTGTGAGTTGAATCTTATCGCCATAAAAAGCATCTAGGATTGGTCAACCTGTAACAATTTTATTTTCTGTCATTATGTCTACAGATATTTAACCTATTTAATTTATTAATAACCAACTTAATGCATAATGATGCTACACAATCTAAGAAATACATATTACATATTGTCAAATAAATATTAGCTTTAAATTCGAAAGTGTAAAATTTTAAATTATGCGGTGACAAAAGATACTTTTGTTAGTGTCATCCTTAGAGCTCCCTCTGTTAGATGATTGTAGTATTAAGCTTGTTGTCAGGCGGTAACCCGCGTGATATTATCACTCCAACTCAGCTGTCGTCAGAAGAGGTCAATTGTTCCTTGAACGCAAGGACGATGACGTTTATTCAGTCCACGTGTTGGAAGCACACGAAAATTAAATTGTTTTCTTGATATGATATCGTCTCGGACGCGCACTTTAGTTGTCCACACTCGCTGGAAGTAGCTCGCAGATGACGAGACGTTATTTTGTTTGAAGGGCCTTTGGTTAACAGTAAGTAGTACTGAATAGATAATCTTACTAAATAAATATTTTATAGTGCAACTTTTAGAAATGAACTTTTAGTCAACATGAAAATTTTAGTTAACGTGCAACGTAGGAAAATTTAGTATTTAGTGAAGCAAACCTTTGTACGAATGTTGATTTGGCGTGCATCAATTATTTAATATGGACGCTGTGATGCTGTTTGGAATTTCAGTATGCAGCTAATTTGGTTGTATGGAATTGGACATTCCTGTATTTAAGTGCTGAGGCAAGATGCCTAGCAGGTATTTTTCCATCGGATGAACATCTGGTATGTAAATTACTTTCATATATGTCAGCTGTAGCATGGATATAGCAGACAAATAATTTTTTGCTTGATCACGTGATCTGAACTTCAAGTTCGTTAGGTGAATGACAGACTATTTATTTTTCAAATTAAGCAACAGGAACCTGTAAATTTTCACTTTAAATCTTTTTATTAAATTAAGCAACAGGAAACTGTAAGTTTTCACTTTAAATCTTTTTATTAAATTAAGCAACAGGAAACTGTAAATTTTCACTTTAATAAATCTTTTTATTAAATTATTTAATATACGGTAGATGTTATTATGAGATAAGAAAAGTTAAATTCTATATTTTATAAAAATTGATTTAATTATTTGAAACATAATTTACTCAAATCTTAGAAATTAGATTTTTACATTTCATATTTCACTAATTGCTGAGTGGAATATTTTTGTGAGGTTAAGTAGTACTACTCAAACCAACCGAAATTGTTACATATAGTTAAATATTCAGAAAAGAAAATCATGCTTACTCATTTTTAAATAAATTTTGCTAGACATTTCTAATAGAAATGACCATGTTTTAACTGTGAGAAGTACTTATGTACATATCTTTCAATAATTTAATTGATCAAACTTATATTAAAGAAAAAAGATGTCTTGTAAATAACTTACTTAATACTGAAGGAATAGATTTTTATTTTGGTCAAGACTATTCTTTTTAATTGGAATGAATGAAGGTTGATTCGAATTAATTTTTAAATTTTGGGTATAAATGCACAAACAGTGCTATCTTTGTTTTAATCTGTTCACAGGTGTAGCAGTGCATCTATAAAGGTCAAAGTCGAGCCATAAGGTAAGAAACTTTAGGGATTGTGTTGCAGTAATATATTGTATAGCGGTAATTGAATCAAGGTTTCCGCATTCGCCTTATACAAGGGACTTAAGTAAGGTCTTCTTCGTATAGAAAAATTCGGTGGCGCCATATTCTTTACATTTTTGGTCGCAGTCCAACCCCGACCCACAGCTCATGTTCTACCCAGAGCAAATAGTTCGACTAGCCGCTTAGCCTTTTGAGGTTTCCTCATCTACGAGTCATTTTCCACCGAAACTTGCCGTGGGCTCTTTACACTTACTGGAAATCCTCGTAAAACTTTCTTGTGCTTTTCAGCTGGTCACCAAGAAAAAAAACCTAATAGGAAAATCCCTTAATATAAATAAAAAGGCTATAAATCTTCCAAATCTTGTAGCAGATAGGTTATCGGTCTCGTTTGTTGTACTTTAACAATTTTGAATAGTTCTTACTCCAGTTTGGATGAAATCCTTGGTCAAGTACTGCTCTATATTTTGATATACGTACAATTTCTCCAACCTTATACAATTTCTTGCGACTTTTAGAAGCACTGTCGGCGGTGTAAAGTTTTATTCTTTCCGGGTATTCTTCCGCTTCCATAGGTGTCATGTTAATAGCCCGATGCAAGTAAAATCTTCTGTACAATTTGTTTTTGATTGTTCTGATCAACCGCTCAACCATACTAGCTTTGATTGCTGAATACGTAGAGTAATGGTTTATCTTATATTTTTGCATAAGATTTTTAAACCAGCGGTTGTAGTACTCTTTCCCAAAATACGTTTGTAGATTGATTTTTACGTTATTTTCTCCTTGCAACATTTTGTCCAATATTTTTATCATAGCATTTGTAACTTCTGATCCAGTTTTATTTTTTAAAGGCTCTGCTAAAGCATATTTTGTGAAACAGTCCACCGCTATTATAATATATCTGTACCCATTGTTCACACGAGAGTAAGGTTGCACTTCGCACAAGTCCGATTGGAGAAGATCACGTTTCACATGTTTCAGATTTGTATGACGACGCTGAAAATTTTTTATTGCAGGTTTAAATAATTCCTTAACGATGATTTCTTTACTCATTTTTGCTTAACACTGTTGCTAAACTAATAGGGTTATCTTTATCCAATTGCACCTTTGACATAAACTGTAGCTTTGGTTTGTAGTATTTGTTTTTTATAGCTGCTGGTGATGCCTCGTAAATCGACGATATTGCGAGACCGAGCTCCGTCTCGTTTGTTTCAGAAGCAGCAGTCAAATTCATAAAAAACTGTATAAACGTTTTAAAGTCAGATACAAGCTTATCCAATTTTTCATTTACATATTGTTTATTAACTGTATCAGATGGTTTAACCGGGTGAGCAAGCATTGTGATACGCTGGTTTGTTGCATTGAAGGCTTTATCTTTACGCTGTATATCATCAGAACTTTTTAGACAGTATGAAAAGGCTTAATTCACGAGCTTGATTACTGATTTCTTATTAACACAATCACTATCGTCTTTAGGATCCATTACATCAACTAACCTTCCTTTACGAAAACTAATTGTTTCTTCTCCAGACTTGAATACTATAGTGCTTCTCTGATTAACACAATCATAATCTTCTTTCGGGTCTGACGAATTCACTAACCTTCTTTACTGCATATCGTATCCATCACCATCCAACGTTAGCACAAATCCTCGGCCTGAAGGACCACGCCGAATATCAGCATCTTTACGCTCTGAACGTCCGAAGCGGTCGATGGGCATTTTAAAACTGTGTAATTATTTACTGAGCTCACTGTATTATATCTTCTTCTCTCAACTCTTCTATTATGGACAGCATCTCGTTAATGTTTTCCTCGCTTGTATTTCCAGCTCGGTTGGATGCATTTAACAATCTCAGCCGATCCACAAGTTCATATACATTATTCCAGTAGACATAGTGCGCAGACTTGGAATTTAAACTTTTGTAAAACCAATTAGAAAAGCCTAAACCCACTCCCTTAGACTGTTTTCTTCTCTTTGGCCGTTTTCGTTCAGGATTCCTCCGAAATTAGGTGAGACATTTTTGCACATATTTGTTAAACTTTTTATTATTTGTTGGGAATTCGCTTAAATCATGCGCGGCAAATGGGTTAAACTTTCTTCTCAAAATCGATGCTGATTTGATCATTTCCAAGTAATTCGGCAAATCTTCATGCAAATTGTAATCCCCATCTTCGGGGCTGATGTCTTTATAAACCGGCAGATTGTATTAACCCCTCGTACCCGGGTATATCACATTATTTAATGTTATATCGCTAGTATCAAGGTTAATTACCAATACACTTTTCCACGAACTCCATGAGTCGGTTTCCGCATTATACTTTACTCTATAAATTGATTTGTCAATATTTTCGTCTTCGTCTCTAGCTAACACGCCCGCATAGTAAAGATGGAACGGTTCTTCTGGAACGAGTTGTTTAATTTTCTTTATAGATGCTTCCATGTGTTCGAGTTTAACCCTACTGTAGGTGTGGGAATTTTTTCGGTGATTGCTTACAACTGGGAAGCGGTTATTTGCAAGAGGTTGATCAATTGTTTATGAGCTCTTTGAATTTTTGCTGAGATGTAGTGTCTCCCTTTTTGTATGCCACAAACTTTTTTCGTACGACATCCTGCATAAGATAAAGCTTACGTTTATTTGCGATAAAATTGTTAACGTCCGTCATCATCAGGCTCTGAATGGGCACTAACTATTTTTTTGAATAATGTCAAACATTTATATACTCGTCGAAATTCTTCCGATATTGCCCATTATCCAAATCAAAATCTTTCACAATAGTTATAAAATTATGTTCTGAGTCACCCCCACCCCAACACTGTAAGCACATTTTTTTAAATTTTGGATATGTCATGTCACCGCTTATATGATCCGAAAGGATATGGCGAAGGTTTGTGTCATTCTGTTTCCATACCATAATCGTCAAGAAAACGAATTGTATTTTCCAAGTACCTATTTAGCATTACTCCATAATTATGTTATGACGTGTTCTTTATAAGCTTTATAAGCTTTATACAGCACATCAACATATGCATGGGGGCATAAAGATATAAAACAGTTGTTTATATTTGTATATATTTTATTGTGTATATATAGTAGTATGTAAGTTAGTTACAAGACATAACTACCATCCCCATCCTTAATAATTCCTTCGCTCCCGGCGACATGTGTCTACCTCCACGTGGTCTCGCTGGACGGTAAAACATATTGTTAGATTAACGACAATATGTCTTATTGACCGAAAACACGTTTCCTCTCTTTTTAAACAACCCATTAATCTCTTTTTTGTTACAGGTTACTTTCAACTGCATGGATTCGACTTCACAAAGAAAATAATGTTATACTTTGCAATGTAAAAATTGTATTCTATTAGTTTATTAAACTGTAAATCGGATAAAATAAATTATTAAATTTTTGTGTGCTTAATTTCTTTGTATTAATACCTCTGTTTAGGCTTATTTACCCTATTTGCACGTTTTACCTTAAGCTTATAGATATTAATTAATGTCGCTTATCCTTTAACCTAACAGTACTTAACCCCTTCCTATAATCCGGTTCTATCCACTACCTACCTACAAGAAAAGGGACTAAATGGTGAGAAAAGACAGAAATACCAGTGCTTCGAAAGTCGTAGCAAGCGTCACATGTACGCAATATGGTGTCGTGGTTATTTTGCAGTAATTAGTGCCGTACAATCGATTCGTGTGCTAATTAACATTACTACAGTCCGCAATCAATTAATAGTTTCGTTACATTGATCGACCAGCGTTGAATCAAGATCGCAGTCATTAAAGGTAGGTGAATTCCATATCATTGGTTCATCCCTTTATCCCTACATTTTGGTTCCTTTCGACCGCATTAATTAATATTTGCATATAAAAATTGATTATCTAATCAAACAATTAGAGTAATCAGGTCAGTTTACACATTAATAGTAATTGCAGTTAGGCTTATTTCATAATATTTGTGCATGCCGTTGCATTTTAAAAAGTTACTTCTTAAAATTTAAGTGCATTAAAAAGGCAGTTAATTTAAATTAAGCGTATACAAATAGGAAAAACATCATTGCGATACCCTGTTCTAAGAACTTGCATTGTATACCTGAAGCTGCACTAATCTATTTTGGTGAGAGCTTAAAGAACAGTTATTCCTCGAGTATCTTAAGGGTTGTGGTCAACACAATTCTCATTTTAACGTTAAATTAAAGTGTCACTCAGGATTAGCGACATAATTGCTAGTTTCTGAAAATTGGTAGAGTAGTTACATGTTCATCATTAGTTTGGGTCTACATCTTTAAGATTTGTTATTTTTGTGACAAGGGTACTCGTGTTTAGGTGAATAGCTATTTTGTTCGAAATGACTCAGATGCTTATGGACCGTCTTATAGTAGATGGAAAAGGGTGTTTGGATAGAATAGAAAATTTGTTTGAAAGTATTTCAAAGTTGGAATATAATCTTTAAAACCAAGCAATCGCTTCGATGATGGTACAGTCAGCTGTAGAGATAAAGAAAGAATTTGATGCATCCTACAAAAGGTGTGTGTTAGACGAGGATGATTCGGACAGTTTGAGTCAAATTACAGCAATCAGAATTGAATTGGATAAAACTTTAATATCAATTAAAGTTATTGGGGCAAAATTTGTTAGTTTGGTTGAAAGTAAGCAGGAAGCGAAACCGTTTTCTACAAGTAGATCGTCGTATGATACCGCTGGTATAGGTATCACCAGTAATTTAAAACTTCCAAAGGTCGCAATTGGGAGCTTTTCTGGACGCATAGAGCATTGGGAATCGTTTCATAGTTTGTATAAAAATCTCATTCATTTAAATACACAGTTATTACCAATCGAAAAGTTTTTATTTCTTACTGAAGCGTTGGATGTAGATTCCAGAAATTTAATTCGTCATCTACCAATAAATAATGACAATTATGAAATTGCATACTCCGTTATAGTACAACGCTATGACTCACGTCGTTTGATTGTCAATACATATTGGTTAGCTCTTGAAAATTGTCCTAAGGTGAAAGCAAAATCACATACAGAACTTAGGGATTTGTTGAATTGTTTTACAGAAAATTTGTCAGGTTTACGTCAAATAAAAATTGATTTACTTAATTTAATATTGTTTAATTTGTTGAGCAAAAAGGTTGATGCTGACCTCTTAAAGGCATTTGAGGTTGAAAATAATGAAGAAATACCTACATACGAGCAATTGAAATCATTTCTTGAAAAACAGTGTAAAGCTTTGGAAATTAGTAGTATGATTTCGTCCGAACCATCGAAGTCAAGTTCAAAACACACATTGAATACAAACATTAAGGAAAAGCGTTTTTCTTTTAATCCGAAGTCATATGTTAAAACCTCATTACTTACAACTTCAAACGCGGTAAAATGTTTGGTTTGCAATGGTAATCATCAGATTTATCGTTGTCAAATTTTTTTGGATAAGGTTCCTCAAGAAAGGTATAATACTGCAAAGGATAAAAATTTGTGTATCAATTGTCTTCAAGATACACATAAAATTGCAACATGCCCTTCAAAATCGGTATGTAAAAAATGTCACAAAAAGGGTCACAATACCCTCCTTCATTTTGAAAATTCTGCTGCTGTTGTTGAAACAAAACCTGCTGCTGCAGATGTTTCAAATGTTGCCTCTACCTCAAATTGTAGTACATTGTTCTCGTCGAAATTGTCAAGTGCTTCTACATTTTTATCAACAGTTCAAGTTTCTATTCGCAATGAATTTGGACAAGCGCAAATCGTAAGAGCATTATTGGATTGTGGAAGTATGGAATCTTTTATAACGGAAAAATGCCGTCAACGGCTTGGATTAAATAAATCAAAGGTTGCATTAAAGGTAGAAGAGTTGGGGTTAGCGTCATCTCATATTACCGGAAAGGTAGTTTGTAAAATTAAACCCGTTGGACACACAATGCCAGAATATTCAGTTCAAGCATTTGTATTGCCAGAAATTTGTGGAAAGTTACCAACGGCTCCAATCTCCTCGAAAAATTGGATACATATAAAAGGTTTAGATTTAGCCGATCCCTCTTTTGATAAACCAGGTAATATAGACTTGTTGTTGGGAGCAGATATTTTTGCCCGCACTTTGGGTAATGCAACTCGTTCGGGTTCACCTGATGAACCAGTTGCAATTCGCACTTCATTTGGTTGGTTACTGACAGGCAAATTTGTGTCTCCAGTGACAAGTGGCACGTCATTGTGTGCATTCGTAGAACCCTTAGAGTCTAGGATCACTAGATTCTGGGAACTGGAACACATTCCAGACATTCCAACACACAAGTTATCCCCACAAGAGGAAATTTGTGAAAAACACTTTCGTAGCAATTATTCGAGAGACAAAACAGGTCGTTTCGTTGTATCGTTGCCGTTTAGTGGTCCTGAACCGTTGTTTGTTGGGTCTCGGGATGTCGCACTTAATCGGTTTTATTATTAGAACGTCGCTTGGAAAAGAATCAGGAATTATACACTTTGTATAAACAATTTATGCAAGACTATTCCGACAGTGGGCATATGACACCAGTAAATGCCTCAATGAGTAGCAATATTCCATCTCCGGAATATTATATTCCGCACCATGCGGTTATGAAACCGGAAAGCACTACTACACAAATTCGAGTGGTGTTTGACGCATCCGCGGTTTGTTCCAGTGGTGGTTCATTGAATGAACATTTGATGCCAGGACCTCCGCTTCAGAAAGATATTTTGCTTTGTTGTTGGATTTTCGTTTATATCTCATTGTATTAACTGCCGATATTAAACAGATGTACAGGCAGATTTTTGTTGCTCGAATCATCGGGCTTATCAAAATTACTTTGGAGACCAACGTCATCAGAGTCAATAGTCGAGTATCAATTGAATACTGTTACCTACGGGGTTACTTCATCACCGTTCTTGGCAATGCGTGTTATTAAGGAGCTTGCGAATGCTGAAGCACCTAAATATCCAAACGCTGCCAAGGTTTTGTTGTCGGATGTTTATGTCGATGATGTGATTACCGGGTGCAGTTCACCTGATGAAGCTAAACGTCTAGTTTCTGAATTAAATCAGATTTGTGAGGCTGGAGGTTTTACATTGAGAAAATGGAATAGTAACATTGCTAGTATCATTGATGATTTACCAGAATCTTATCGTTATCAACAAGCTGTTTCCTTCGAGGAATCTAACAATGTTACCCAAAAGGTATTAGGTTTGCGTTGGCAACCGTCGCTTGATCAATTCTTCTATGATACAAATATCATAGACAGACCATGTACTAAAAGAAATATGTTGTCCGAAGTAGCAAGGATCTTTGATCCGTTAGGGCTATTAGCGCCTTTAGTATTTTTGGCCAAGCATTTAATACAATCGTTATGGATTTTAGGATTTGAATGGGATGACAGTCCCCCGTTGACCATAAGTTCAAAGTGGAAAATTTATTTGCAACAAATGTCGCAATTATCAGACCTTAAAATTCCTCGGTGGATTATTTCTGATGATGTTCAAGATCTACAGCTGCATGCGTTCTGTGACGCTTCTGAGGCAGGGTATGCTACTGTGATTTACTTTCGTACTGTTGACATACAGGGTGATATAAAGGTTGCCTTAGTATGTGCAAAATCTAGACTTGCGCCCACAAAGCGCATATCGTTGCCAAAACTCGAATTGTGCGGTGCTGTGTTATTGTCTGATGTAGTGGCATTTGTCCAAAATACATATAAAACTCGTCTGTCGTTAGATCGTATAGTTGCTTGGTCCGATTCTACAGTCGCTCTGTGTTGGATTCGATCGTCATCTTATAACTGGAAAACTTTTATAAGTAATCGGATTTCGCATATTCAGGATCGCGTTCCTCCTGCATCTTGGAACCATGTTCGGTCACATGATAACCCCGCAGACTGCGCCTGTAGAGGAAGTTAGCATCAGATTTAGTCAATCATCAGTTATGGTGGACAGGCCCTCCATGGTTGTCACTTCCAGAAGAAAATTGGCCGGTTACCCACATGCCAAAGTTAATCGATACATCTCCAATAGATGTGGAGAAACGTACATTGGTATTAAATGTTGTTGTGACAGATAATTTTTAAATTCATTACTAGAGAGATTTTCAAATCTACAAAAATATGTAGAATTGTTTCATATGTTTACCAGTTTGTTCGTAAGTTACAATTTGCTAGACAGGCAGTTGGTGAGAATTTGGATAACGTGTCTGTGTCTCAGCAACACGCTATGGAATTATTGATTAAGAGAATTCAGCAAGAATCATTTAGTCAGGATATAGAAAATATTAAACGGGGTAAGGTAATTAGTAAACATCTTCGACCTCTTACCCCTTTTATCGACTCGCGTGGTTTGTTGAGGGTGGGCGGTCGGCTCAGAAACTCGGAATTACCATATGAAACAAAATTTCCATTGGTACTTCCTTGCACTCACAGATTAACAGAATTAATCATCTTGGACTGCCATAAAACATACTTATACCCTGGTCTTAAAGCCACACAATTTTTACTAACCCAAAATTATTGGATTTTGTCAGCAAAAAGAGTCATACGTCAGTGTTTAAAATCTTGTATTCGATGTTTTAAAGTGAAACCAATTGCTTATTGTCCTCCGATGGGTGATTTGCCTGCATCAAGGTTTACCTCTGTAAAGGCCTTCCTACACACGGGAGTTGATTTTGGAGGTCCTTTCTGTATTCTCATGAGCCGTAATTGAGGTGTAAGGTCACTAAAGGCTTACGTTTGTTTATTTGTTTGCTTCAGCACAAAGGCTCTTCATTTAGAGCTTGTGTCAAGTTTGTCGGCGGATGCTTTTATAGCCGCGTTACGACGCTTTATAGCCCGCCGGGGTAAATGTCTAAAACTCTATTCCGATTGCGGTACCAATTTTGTTGGAGCATCGAATGAAATGTCGCAACTGATGACTCAATCAGCGCATGCTGAAGGAATTGAATTCGTGTTCAATCCTCCCTCAGCTCCTCATTTTGGAGGGAGGCTGGAATTAAGTCTGTCAAGACACATTTAAAAAGAGTGATTGGCGACCAGATATTATCATACGAGGAATTAAACACGGTTTTAATTCAGGTTGAAGCCATTTTAAATTCAAGGCCTCTGTGCCCCATGAGCTCAGATCCGAATGATTTTTCATTTTTAAGTCCGTCCCATCTTTTGAATATAGAGCCTGTTTCTGTCATACCCGATCCAGTTCTCCTTGAGTTGGAAATATCAAAATTAGATCGTTGGCAACTTATTCAACGCATCCAACAATCATTTTGGAAGCGTTGGCGTAATGAATATCTGCATTCTTTGCAACAGAAGGCAAAATGGTTTACCCTACTTCTGAGGCGAAAATTGGAACGTTAGTCTTAATTCATGACAATCAAGTCGCACCTTTACATTGGAAATTAGGGCGCATAGAAAAACTGTATGTTGGTTCAGACAACATTAGCCGCGTGGCAGGTGTGAAAACAATGCAAGGTTTTCTCAAAAGACCACTTGTTAAACTATGTCCTCTTCCTTTGTAAAAATAGTTTTAGCATTTTTCGTAAGTGTATACGTATAAGTATTTGTTGTTGTTTACTTTTAAAATAAGTTGCTTCACACTTATTTTGGTGGGCGGTATGTTTAGGCTTATTTACCCTATTTACACGTTTTACCTTAAGCTTATAGATATTAATTAATGTCGCTTATCCTTTAACCTAACAGTACTTAACCCCTTCCTATAATCCGGTTCTATCCACTACCTACCTACAAGAAAAGGGACTAAATGGTGAGAAAAGACAGAAATACCAGTGCTTCGAAAGTCGTAGCAAGCGTCACATGTACGCAATATGTTGTCGTGGTTATTTTGCAGTAATTAGTGCCGTACAATCGGTTCGTGTGCTAATTAACATTACTACAGTCCGCAATCAACTAACAGTTTCGTTACATTGATCGACCAGCGTTGAATCAAGATCGCAGTCATTAAAGGTAGGTGAATTCCATATCATTGGTTCATCCCTTTATCCCTACAACCTCTAAGTAGTTTGTTAAAGCATATGTCTTGGGTAGCGAAGATTTAGAGGTTCAGGACTTTAAAAGGGTATAATTTTGAAGGCGGTGGTCCGATTTTAAATCTGTTTGCAGATTCGGATTCTGCATAAAATTCTAGACTAATTTTATGTATTGCATGGTTAAGAAATTTTATAAGAACGGTCAGAAATCGTTACCGGTAAAAAAATTTAAATGAGGGTAGCTCCCTGGGAGATGGTGCTATCTAAAAAATTCCTATAGAGTTGGGTAGCTGAAAAAATTCTAATATTAATTAATACCAAACAATATGAATTTATCTCGTGGCTGCGGTGCCTATAGGCACCGAGAGGTATCTCGAAAATTTTAGGGGTTAGGTTACCGATTTTTTAGGGTTGAATGGTTGGGGTAAAAAATCCCACAAGGCGGTCCACAAGGCGAGAGCAAGGTGGAGATTCATCTCCTCATTTCCTCCTTATGGGAATTTACATGTAAATTGGTCCAGATGAGTGAGGAAATGAGAGATTCTGGAGGAAATGAGGGCCCAGAACAACCAATTTTCCCCTACTCTCCGCTAAGTAATTGCAAGATTGGCAGAGATGTATAACTAGCTTATATTTTTGCAAAGCCGTCGATAACACTGTTCAAATAATTACCATTTAACTGTTTGTTTACTCTGTGAGATCCGTTATTAATTTGTGAAGCACTGTATCTTCAGTTTATAAAGAAATATAAGATTTATTAAGAAAAGTCCATGATAAATTTCAAACATAATCATATGATTAATGACATCAAAAACGAAAGAGTTACAAAGTATCTTGTAATGTATAACTGCTTAAAAATTTCTGCTCTTTGTGAAAAACACACTGGTGAATATAATATACTGTGTGGTCCACGCAATTAATCATAGAGATCTTTATAGCAATATAAACAAGTCGTTTCCACATCATCCGATACCTGACATCGAGAAGAATAATAGTCTGTTTATCACTGCCATCAACACCATAGGTGTTATGTATCCTAAAATTCTTTAGGTTTTTAGATTTGTTAGTAATATTACGGGTGGCCTAAATATATTACGATGGATACCCGATTTGCTATCCCATATCTGAAAATTCGGATGAGATGTGGTTTGACTTCCAATTAAACTGACATTATTGAGAAAAAAATTATGTAACAGTCATAAAAATAAACAATTGACTGTATAATATTCAATACTTTTACAAAATAATATCAAGATTATCAGGTGGAAGCATTGTGGAAAATTCATTATTCCTACTAATTTTAAAAATTCGGATAGTTTTTGTGTCGCCATCTTCTTAGTGCAAATTCAATAAAAATTTTAAGTTGTAATGTATTTTATTAAATCTAATCCACAATAAAATAAATCGTGGTAGATTTTATATTACCTATCGAGAATTCTTATGTAACTGTAACAAACCCAGGGTAAGGTTAAGATTTAAATTGGCTTTTAGTAAAAGAAAACTCTTAAGGCTTTTAGCTAACTGAGTTTTTGGCCCACGGTCGCATGAGATTGGGTCAGTGGGTATATTAAAGTTGAAAGAAAATAAGATAATGGACGCCACCTACATTTTTTATAAAGCAACGGACTAAATCGATTTGCTTAAAGGAAAAATTTGGAAACCTATGTTATCGCTGACCACTTTAAATACAAAGTTTGATTGCCACAAATATGATACTTACATCTGGTCGTCTTCTTCAATGATCTAACGATGAGTAGGACGACTCTGAAACATAATTACTACCAACATAGATACCCTATATATCTTACGGACCAGTATGAGTATCCAATCTTTGATTTAGCTTCAGTTAGTTTCCCACTATATCGTGGTACACATTTAGGTAAGTTTAACCTTTTAAATACCTAACAAAATTTGAAGAAATTTAATGATTACTGAGTAATGAAATGAAGTCAAAAATAACTCTATATTCTCTTTTAAGACAAGCAATGAACATTATAAATTATAAGTGTACTTGATTAAAAATTAAATTCTTATAAATGTAGTTTCTTGAATCAGATATTTAACTTTGGACATTATTTTTCATAATAAATAGTCTGGGTAGCGCTACTACGACTTTACAATTTTTAGAGAATTTACTTAACTTATGGCAAATATTATCAGTTGTTTAATTAATCTAAGTTCAAATTTTATTATACAGGACTTAGGCCCTATAAATTAGCATGTTGGTATTTCAAATTATGGTAAACAAAATAACTATCATGATTGTATGTCTGCATGTGTACAACCGGTGAGGTATAATTTCTAAAGTTGAACACACTAATAATTACAAAAAAATTGTTGTACTCATTGTACTTTACACTTTAACAAAACGAGCTTTTAGTAATTTAACTAACAAAATTATTTGTACAAGCCATAATGAACTGTATACAGCAACCTGAGGTAGTTACAAGCTTCAAAAGGAAATTCATTACATGCAAAGATTACGTAGTGAACTTTACTACGGCAGCCTTATCTTAGAAACTAATACATTCTTACCCATAGCAGCAATGACTTAAGTAGGGTAGCTAAGCCGGTTTGGCAACAGAGATCCACAGCAAGATATGTATACGCCGGTTCGAGAACAATATGAACAGCTAAGCCGCTTTGGGAAACAAAACGTGCAGCAAGATATGTATACGCCGCTTTGAGAACAAAATTGTCTTTGTGTGTAAATTTGTTGCGTCGTGGGGTCGTTAGGTCTTTGGGGTGTGCGTTCGGCGGGGTCGTTAGATTTTTGTTGTGGGGTGGTGCGCGTGCGCTGGGGTGGAGATATTTTCTTAGGAAATTTTTTAGCAGCGTTCCCGACGTTAAATATTAAATATTAAATTTTAAAAAATGTTGTGTGTGTAGAAAATGGAGTTCACGTGTTGGTTCGTATTTTTCTGGGGTAGGTTAAGCTAAAAATTAAAACGCCGCTGTGAAGAATTTTTAATATTAGGCAAACGCGTGCAAGTGATAAAGAGTGTTTTAGCTCTCCTCATAAGCTGCGTTTTGTACGAAGTAGCAAATAAAATTGAGAAAATATACGAAATGTTATATGATGGAGGTCAAATTTTAAACGTTTGCAGGTAAAATCTTGTAAAAGAAGTCGTTCACATCTCGCAATTTCAATGTCGCGATAAAATACTAAGAATTTGCATGCAGTCGAATATAACAACGTGTTTGGAATTATAAATCTATGGTTATATGATGGAGGTCAAATTTTAAACGTCTGCAGGTAAAATCTTGTAAAAAGAAGTCGTTCACTTCTCGCAATTTCAATGTCACGATAAAATACTAAGAATCTGCATGCAGTCGAATATAACAACGTGTTTGGAATTATAAATCTCTGGTAATATATATGTAAATCGCACCGACATTCGACTTTTAATATAATGTATTTAATTAACATAAGGTGTGTGTGTGTTTGCAAAAACATTTCAAGGCAGGTATGTCGTATATCCTTTTGGTTACATCATCCCAAAATAATTTATACAAGTACACTGAACTTGCTATTATCAAGGATTTCTTGCTTATGGATTAACTTTTACAACTCAGGGTGTAGCATCAAGGTTTTAACATCACTCTCAAACTATATAACTTAATAATAATAGCTTTCCTTAGCACCAATATCATTTAGAAAATATGTGTTTCTTTAATATTTATTTAATGAATACTTCTTTCTATAAATTCATTTAGCAAAGTAAGTAAATCTTCGCCATCATCTGGGGACCATGGTTGTGGTGGTTGTGGTGGTGGTGGTGACATTTGTGCTGGCGTATGTCGGTCTGCCACCTCCGTATATCGCATATTACTGTAACAATAAGAAAAAATAAACCTAAGTTTTATTATATAACAATTTTTTCAGTAGTAAATATAAATTGAAAATTAGTTTATACAAATAAATATTTGTTACTTACGGGTTTAAGAGTCTAAGCATTTGACGCTTCACTGTCGGCTTTGCGAACCAGGGCACCCCAGTTCTATTTGTTGGCGATATAATTGCAGTTGGTTTCATTTTGTTAGTTAATGGTTAAATTTACTGTATTATATATACTTAGAAATGTAATAAACTTATAAGCAAGGTTATATTTTAAATTTTTATTGCTAAAACCATGAATAATTTTATATCCACATCAACCGTGTACTATTCAGAATCCTGTTTGATATATATTCAATTGATGTAGTTATTTGGTCATGATGAAACATCAACACTGTATTTAGCATACTAATTTTGAAGAATTTACATGTATTAACTTTTATAATTCAAGGTGTAGCATCAGGTATTCTTTCTTTGCGTCATTCTCAAACAATAGAAGTTAATAATAGCGTTCATTAGCATCAAGGTTACAAAGTTGCAATGAGATTAAAATGTAAATTTTAATGGTTTTCTACAAAACGTGAATAATTTTATAACCACATTGGAATGTTTTAATGCATACATTAAATATAATGGGATTGTATATAATTATACAATCGCATAAATTTAAAGTAATCACGTCGTTTCTATGTGGGGAATCTTGTTGCAAAGCATATATATATATGGAGACATTGAGTTAAGATGTTAGTTTCTGTTTGTTATTGAACAGCCAGCGTCAATATTGCAAAATGAATACTTCAATAGTGTTAGATGTTCAAGGGTTCAAAACTGTAAACAATAAGTTCATATATAAAGAAGTCGCTATTGTTCCATTATTGGCATCATCAAATGATGTAAGTACTTACATACTAAAACCACCGCATCCATGGGGTGAATTATTGCTAGACCATAAACGTCAAAATGCATGGCTAATAGAACATTTTCATGGTATTAAGTGGGAGTGTGGTGAGTTGCCCTATGGATGCTTGCAACATGTATTAAGTCCAATATTAAATGAAGCGACGAATGTATATGTAAAGGGGTTAGAAAAACGGGCATGGGTAATGTCCGAATTTTCTAACCTCAACATCATCAATGTTGAAGCTTTGGGGTGTCCACCTTCTTTACAAGAGTTAAAGGAGTGGAATTGCCCCAACACTTCAAAATGTTCATATCACGCAAGACATTGCACATCATTCAGTTGTGCAGCGGAAAATGCGATTGTACTGAAGTATTGGATGAATAATTATAGTCAATAATTCAACCGGTAAAATCCACCATCGTAAATAGTTAGAGTTTTGCGTTCAAAGTAGAAACATGTATGCTGCAACAGTTAATAAAAACTTGAATAAGAATGGTGGTAATGCAAATTGTTTATCGGTCGATGCAATTCAAAATGATAATGCAAATTTTTCATGGGCTGATGCAAACGCAGAATTATCACTAAAATCAACACGTCCTACAGCATTTAATAAGTATCGCGAGGAATTAGTATCAACATGGTCAACATTTTTACATGTGGAATTGGGTTTATTACTGGAAGTTGGTATTTCAACGCGGTATGAACTAAATGCAGTAGTGCAAATATCTAATGTTATTGCTCCACAAAGCTTTCTATGTTTTAATGTTAAGGAATGGAATGAAATTTCAAGTTTAAGAAGCGAACATTTCCTTCGTAATATGCTAATTCTACAAAAGGAACCTGAATATAGAGATCAAGAAATATCCATTGGTTATGGAATAAAGCTGCATGCCATTTACGATATCTGCAGCAACTTTCCATATATTGGAATAAGTCATAATGGTAGTGCTACGCTCGTGTTTTCTGAGGAAGCAATTAATAAATTATTTTCAATGGCATTCATAGTTAACGATTGTTTATTTACAATTAATGATTCTTCAATTGATTACATCTATAATCAATTTATAGATAACATAGCGTCCTCTTTTACCAAACAGTGTGGTGCAATCAACGATGATTGTATTATATCTACAGGTAAATTGGTTGCGGAAAATATGCAAGCACTTACGAAATTATCAAGAACCAGCTACTTTATTCAACATTCTTTAGAATTTAAGTTTTTATATGAAATTATTGTTGCTTTTCCAAATAAATTTTTATGTGATGTAAAAATAAAATGAACTAAAATTAATTTTTTATTATATTTTGTACATTTTTAACATTACGATAAACTTTCATCATCATAATTATCATACATACTGCTAGATTGTAAGTACGAATTCACTAGTTTGTCCAATTTTAATAACTTTGTCAATACATCGTAAAGTTGTTGCATTAATCCTTTGTTTGCACAATAAATGTTAAATATGGATAGATCAAAGTGGCCAGATTGAACTACTTTGCCTAGAAATTCACTATATTCGTGAAATTTGTTTTATTGATAAAATATAGATGACCATTGGTATATCGAAAAATGGTTGTAATATGCGAAGGAATATCTGGAAATGCATGTGATTGTAAAAATGTGCTTTGGGTTGCTTAGTACATTCATCGTATTCCATGAGTTGATTTTCGCCATAAAATATCAATGTACGTCCAGTATAGGTATTTACAGCCGCATTGACCCGAACACGATTAGGAATGTAAAAGTGAGTGTATGCTCTAGGCCATCCATTGACTAGCTGCATGCTAGGAAATTGCAACAGATATACTTGATTGTTGCTAAAGAAAACCACATCACCATTTGGTTTCTGATATACGGCATCTAAACGTTTAAACGTGTGTGGAAGAAAAGGTAGCCAATCTATTATGTTCTTAGCCGGTTCAATGTAAGTGCTATTTAGAGCTGATATCCAAACCCATTTTCATAAAACATATATATGCGTTTATTTAGAATTAGAAAATGTTCAATTTCAATGTTACATAGGTCTGGCGGTAGTTTGTTCGGTGAGGTCGGCTTATTGGGGGAGTTAGGTTTAAAAGCAGCGGTAGTTGATTTAACGGTGGTAGATGCTGATGATGGTGGTGGGTACAGGGACTGTATTCCTGCAATATCATCCTCATGTAAATCAAGATGATGATTTTCTAAATATGAATACATAACTGCATTAACATTATTTGAATGTCTTAACCCTAATGTATGACCAATTTCATGAAGTAGCACCTCATAATAACTTATATATCCACTGGGTGGTGAATTTGAGTGTTCCATATACCAAGACTCATCATAATCCATGTGTATTTCAGACACAACATCGTCGCTGGATGGAAAGAAAGCATGTGCTAACCCACCACCAGGTCCATCAAAATCATCCTTACACCGCTCATTAGGGTTTGTTGAAGCCCTCATGTAATGATTTTGTTGTTGGAATGTTATTAATATATCATAACTCTGTGGATTGTATATAAATACAAGATTTGTGTGTTTTGCCCAAACTTTAAATGCTTCAACCGTCCGAGCTAAGATGCGAAAATCATTCGTTAATACTGTGTAATTTAAAACACGCTTTGTCAATTTGGTTTGATGTACATTGTATGCTTCAGAAATATTGTCTTTATTTGTACATCTAGGTTTTGACATTAACTTTAAAGTTTCTTTATTTAGTTCACCATCAACCGGCAGTTGGTAATATGTTTGAAATGCTTTTAAGGCATTTTTAATTATCGATTTGCGATTTTCAATAGAGGCCCCACTAACATTATGAGTTTCAATATATCCATATTTGTTTAGATAAACGTTTGCCATTTCTAAGCCAAATTCACTGTTTGTGTAAATTTCATCTTCACACCTCACTTCCCTGCCGATGGGGAAATTAAGGAAGATTAAAAGCACTGCGAGTGGAACAGCAACAACCTCCATGACTATCAATAATATACTAACAAAAACACTGTTATTTAAATAATATATTACATATGTATTTCAATCATCTTTTATAAGAAATAACGATTTTAAAGTTTACGTATAATGCCAGTAAATGGTTCATATTCAATAAGTACGTCATGCATAATCATGCAGTAAGCAACAGTTTCAACTTCAAATGCTTTTGATGCTTCAATTTCAATTTTAAATCTGCTACTATATTATGGATGCTTTCATTTTGTCTGGTGCAGTTGATTACAAAATTGGCTGCTGTTTAAACTCCTCATAACTGAGAAGAGAACATACCGAACTCTCGAACGGTTCATAATATTGAGATCGATAATTCAAATATTCATTATAAGCATCCATGTACTTGTTGTCGGTAAAAGAAAGGTTTTGCTGCTCATACGGGTATCTTCTATTGTTGATATTAGCCTTTATATTTGTAGCGTTTGCATGATTAAATGTAGACGCATCTGCATCCTTATGGTTGCGCTTTTTGGTTTGAAAGGTGATGAATATCCATTGAGGGCGCTGAAAACCCGTACTACTCTTAACAGGCCAAACCAAAGATGTAGTGGACGGTAGGCTTGGATAGGTATACAAGTCACGTGCATGAAAAGCTACTTGTATTCGCGAATTTTGTTAATTTCTTTGTAAATAGACAATTTTGTGGCATCGTTGAGCATTACGTGTGGTACTTTCCATACTACTTTTGTGAGAGTAATTTTGGTATAGAAGTACCCTTACAACAATCAATATCAGACTTTGAACGTACCAACGTTAATTCTTGTCGAACGTTGAGCAACGGTGTTTTGTATCCTTCGGCAAATCCAAGCACGTGCTTTAATGGTATTGAAGCGCAAAAGAATCTTTAGCTTCATTAAGCAAAGGTAAGGGTTTATTTTCCACACTCCATCCTGCATGCATCATACAACGACTTTGCTCGCGTGTATACGAACAAACGCCTTTGATTGTGCTGTTAATTCCGGGCAATCTAACCGTTTCGATAACCTGATCACCCAGCGTAAATCTAATTTCTTCAAAAGAAACAACATGGCATTATTCGTGAAAGCATAATCCTTAATTTGAGCTTCTGTTGGACTAAGAGTACCTTCCAAGTATATAATGCTGTCATAAGTTGCAGTCATAAGATCAGCTTTTGGATAACAATATTGATTTCATCCGAGTTTCCATAGGCGTTTGTCGTATATGGGTGATATGTTCGACGATCATATTCTGTAATCGTATCTTCGGACGCTACACTGTTGAATAGCCCTCTTATTGCGCCTTCCATGTTTATTAAGCACTTTATAACCGAGATATTCTAAAAATTGAACGTCCTGATCTGTTAATGCACCAGGTGTTTGCTGACCTGCAGGTTGAGGTGAACTGATTGAGTATACTCTAGCACCAAAAATATTAAGCCCCATATTTTTTAAGTTCTAATCTAATAGATACTTTCTCTGCACCAAAGTCCACCAATTTACCCTCTTGATTGACCAACCGTAGCGTAATGTTATCTATTTGTTGAACGATCACAGGCAAGTATGTGATGGATACAGGTTCTTTAATTAATTTATATCCAGGCTCTACGTGTACATCAAATTCAAAAATTGTATGTGACTGCTCGCTATTCCTATACGCTCCACCAGTAAGATTACACTCCACATGTATATTGGTCGCATCAAATATTTGTACTGATTGTTGAGAGAAATGATTTTTATTTGCCTGATATGTGCCAGGAGTGAACCCAAGCATTTGACCAATAGCATCATTGCGTTTAAAAATCACTGTGTACATGGATTTCATTTCGCATTGCAATGTGTTATTGTTAGCCTTTAGAATAAACTTCAATGCACTACTTGGGGGGCTATCTATTGCATTGTTTATATATTTTCCAAGTTCAGAAATTTCATATGCTCCAGGTGGAATTGTAATCATTTTTATTTTAGCATTATTATCATCATCGTTATCAATAACATTATTATTATTATCCTTTTTATCATCCAAATAATAAAACTTGTTATTACCTGCATGAATATTGCGTATAGAGTTGCATCCGTAAAACCCCACCAAACCTAACCCATATTTATATTCTGAATCAAGTTCAATTGGAGGGAAATAGTTGGCAGAAAGCACGTTTCCCACACCTGTCAACGTAAACGTTTGTGTCATGACTACCATTAAATTTAAAAATCAAACAACTATATACCATAAAATTATTTATTGTATAAGAAGTTCAAACATAAATGTCCACATATTGAGGTATTAAAATTTTGCTCCGATTGTAATTATAAGTAAGATTACAGTCTCTTAAGTATCTCACTATTTCAAGCGGTGGTGTTAAATCTCCAAAACTATCATAGTAAATAACTTTCTTGCCACGTTTTTTGTATGCAACCCAGTGCGTTCCATTTCCAACGTTGTCATCTAAGTTTACAATAGCAGATTCGTTAACATGAGGCTTTGCTGGCAGTGCATCACGCATAAATACTCCTCTAAAGAAAGGTAAACCTTTAGCATATTTCTTTAGATCTGAATCAAATAGTGCTCTACGTGGCAAGTTTACAAGTTTTTCGATTGGGTTTTAAGTATAAGGCGAATACTTTTTTATTGCGCGATGAAAGATATAACCCTTCACCTTTTTTACCTAAAGCTATATCCTCTAAGGTGACATTATGACGTTGATTTTCCTCCAATTGTTTTTTAGCTGCCGAAGCATCGTTGACAGCTTTAGCGACCCCTGCAACACCTGCCAGCTAGTGCTCCTGCAGCTGAAAGACCTGCAAATAGTGGCACTAGAAATGGAAGAAAGCCTCCTGCTTTGGGTATGGGAATAATTCGAGGAAATCGCACTCTCTTTTTTCCACCTGCGGTTTTAACTGCTTTTCTTGCAGCAAGTAAACTCATATTGATAAATTTCTTCACATTTGAATCTTTGACAATATGCTTTACAGCAGTTCTAATTGGTGTCAATATGCCCCCTTTAAATGAACAACACTGTCTCTTTTTCTTCCTCTTTATCCTTCTTGATGTAACCCCATACCCAGTTTGGTTTTAATTTTCATTGCATTGGTTACGGCCCAAGCGGCTGCTTTCTCTCCAAACTGAGCGTTGTTCGATTTCACTCGGTTCCAAGCGCCTTCTGCTAGAACTTTATCAGCTCTGTGTCGTGCGGTCAAGTCGTCAGGGTTTTGAGCATAAGCAATATCGTGATCGCGACACAATCTATCTAGATCGTTAATGCCGGAATCACCTCGTACTAATCGTTCTTGTAACTTGGTGCCTGGCCCACAAAATTGGTATCCCGGTACATGAAGCTCTACCGGTAATTTGTTTATCAAGGTGTTTAGAACACCCTTCCTTTACAACGTTTAGCCATCAACTGATTAGTATTATTAAAACATTCGACTTAATATGAAGTTTATACGGCAGCCTCAACAATTAAGTATAGACGATCATAATTTTTAAAATCTGAAGTCGTGGGAAAGCATGGACCTTTATTTCCAACATCAATCAGGGCGATAATATGCGGACCATCAGGATGTGGAAAGACCAATGTAATGATTAGTTTATTGGAGGCACCACACGGATTAAGGTTTGAAAATGTGTGCGTGTATTCCAAATCATTGGAACAAGCTAAATACAAATATTTAGAGCAACTTTTAAATCTATAAAGGGCATTAAGTACTACGCCTATAGCGATAAAGAGAATGTCACCCCTCCAGAAGCAATCAGTAAAAATACGATAATGATATTTGACGATATTTCATGCTTAAATCAGGATATAATTCGCGAATATTTTAGCAGGGGTCGACATTCGGGTGTAGATTCATTTTATCTGTGTCAAACGTATTCTAAAGTACCAAAACAATTAATACGTGATAATGTTAACATAGTTGTCCTATTTAAACAAGATCATTTAAATTTAAAACACATATATGATGAACATGTTGGTACCGATATGACTTTTGATCATTTTAAATTAATGTGCTCGCGATGTTGGCTGGAAAAATATGATTTTCTATGCATTGCAAAAGACTTTAATTATGGACGATATCGAAAGGGATTTGATTGTTATATAACAATATAAACTTTCTATAACCACTTTACTGCAGCTCAGTTTCTACTCTGCAAGCCAACAAGATGGATGTCACTGATAGAACGATTAAAGAAAGATTAACGAAAACTAGACGTTCAATTAATCGTAAACTTAAAGCTCTTAAGAGGGTGAACTTGATACTCAGCGAATGGTTGAAACAGCATATAAACCAATAATTGAACCATTACTGCAGATTGCTAAAACAAAAAATATGCATCTGTTAACCATAAATTGAAATCAAAGTTGGCAGTTGCAGATAGTTCTGCTGATGTTGCTGCTCTTGGCATTTTGCCTAAAGTTGAAGTAAAGGATGATGATGATGATGATGATGATCATGTTGTTACTGGTGAATTTCTAGAGCGATATGAGCATCCTTTACCTAGAAAATATATAGAACTAATCATTCAAAATTCAGAAGATGAAATCGATTATGGTCATAGTGCCCTCCGATACGATGCTAGTACAGATCACTGGAGTATGGGAAATGCTTTAGTTACCATAACACCTAAATCAGCTGATTTAGTTATAAATGGTAAAACTTATAAAGGCACTCCAGGATTATATGAACTTTTAATACTTAAAAAACCTGAAAAGTATACCAAGAATGATCAAAAGGAGTACAGAAAGATTTTAGAAGCTACTAACGCTCTTAAACGGAACTATGATCCTCAAAACAAAATTATTGGCTCCAGATCGTATAAGTACATCAAAATTATTAAACCAATACTAGATGCACCAGTAGGATATGGTCTGTTGAAAGAAGTCAACGCTAAAACAAAGGAGTATGTGTACTGGAACACACCTCACGAACTAGTTGAGCGACTTAGATTGTTACACGCATCAAAATCGGCAGGTCATACTGGTCACAATAATGAAATAATTAGTATTGAAGAAGAGCTCAGAGAAGAAGGGATCATTGCATAATAGCATTTTGAAAGATGAGTATCGATAAGTTTGGTACACATTCATCCACAAAATATCGGCTTCATTATACATTTGATGATCAATATGATATGCAATACAAAAACTTTGTAATGTTATAGAACCACAAGCTGATTATGATGCTGCCAATAAGCGATACGTGGATACCTGTATTAGTAATTTACACAAACAGCTGCTGAATACAATTGAGGAAAAGTGTAATGTGCAAACAACATCAACTTCAACAACATCACCGATCTCGACAATAACAACTTCACCAGCATCAACCTCTATAACCTCGTCAATCTCACTAACTACAACACCAGCTTTGTCATCTCCAACGTTGCAAGGTTCTAATCGTTAGTATTATTATTGATGTCAACGGTTTCGACTGTCGATTGCACATCAAGAGAAAAAATAATAGTTACCCAGTATTGTGCACTTTCCTTATAATGTCAAAGCTTACCGTTGTTGAAGAATTGTATAAAGCAGCCAGAAAAATTTTCCTAGAAAACGTACCATTATTAAACACAGAGACGATCTCTGGCAAGCCGACTTTATCGAATTTGATCAATATTTTAAGGAAAATGCCAATTATAGGTATGTGTTAGTGGTGATAGATTGTTATTCAAAATATCTATGGACACGTCCTTTAAAATCAAAAATGCAATTGATGTTTGCCGGGCAATGACATCCATTTTAACGAAGGTCGTGTGCCTGATAATTTACAAACCGATAATGGTAAAGAATTTTACAACAGCAGATATGAAAAATTAATGAAGATGCATAACATTAATCATTACTCTACATTCAGTACAAAAAGGCTGCCATAGTTATACGAGTAATTAGAACGTTAAAGAATGAATTATTCAAACAATTTAGCCTTAGACGTAAATGTAAATGGTTGGATGCATTGCCTAATATTACTCAACAGTATAATAACAAAAACATTCGAAAATTAAAATGAAGCCTAAAGATGTCACCGAATTCACATATTTACCACAGTTTAATGCCTTGAAAGTAATGGGGTGATAAAACTTAAAGTTGGCGACCATGTTCGAATTTCGAAATATAAGTCTGATTTTCCCAAAGGTTACATGCCAAATTATTCCACAGAAATCTTTAAAATTGTTAAAATAGTAGTTGGCAATCCTGCTACCTATCTACTTCAAGATTACAAAGGTGAACCGATTTTGGGGCAATTTTATGCAGAAGAACTGCAGAAAACCTCACATCCTGATGTTTTTCTTGTTGAAAAGTGTTACGCCAAAAGGAGATCGTCTATTTGTAAAATGGTTGGGGTTTGATAATTCTCACAATTCATGGATAAAAATCCAATTTGTAATGGCGGGGAAGTGGGGTTTCGCAAAAATATAATGAACATTTTTCTCACGTGATTTCAGTATCGCAAAAGGTCTTTGCAATCATGGTTGAAGAAAGTAGTGTTGAAAGTGATTATTATGATTTTGATGTATCATCATCATCCGAAGATGTTGATTATGATGCTGCAATCAATCAATATCTAGATAAAGTTGAACATGCTAGCAAAAGTGAACATTATTTACTGCTACAAACCACATTTCCACTCTCATACTATAACATCAAAGTAGGTTTATCTCCAGCTCGACAGTTTACACCTGCAATTGATTTAAATCGACATAGCTACTTAAATGATGATGGTAACAATAAAATTAGTTTAAGCGATGTTGAGTGGAATCACCTTATGGAATTGCTTAATAACAAAGTTAACTTCTTTACTATGCAACAACCATTGGATGGCAATGGTAATGACGATGATTCAATCATTGACACGTGCAAGTTACAACAAGTCGTATACAATGATGAAAAGTTTTAAAACTTACTAAACATGATGTTGAATATATGCTTTGTGAAAATGATGTAGTTCAGATTTTGGAAGCAAATCAATGTATAGTGGTTGATCAAGTAAACCTCTTAAAAGAAATGAACTTTTATGCATACTATAGAAATGTTTTAGATTTAGTGAAAAATTATTCTAATAATGATGAATATTGCATGTTTCAGACTTTGGAGACTTTTAATAATTTATGCAGTTTATGCAGTTTGTGTATTGGTCTAAAGCAATGCATCTTTTACTATTATGATAGAATTTTATGCGATTTGAATGATTTAAAATAGTGTATTCAGTTCAATAATATACAAATTGAGAAAACATTTTTATTTCTATTATTACATATACAACAACCGCAATCCATTATACAACATTTAAACTTGTGTAATATAATCAATATGAGTATAATATTCTGACTCATCGATTACTTGAAATAAAGGCATTCTTTCACATCTGCAACACCAATAACTCATGTTCCATATAAGATCTGGTACTATACAAGCATCTTCAAATACCATAAATTTTGTATTTTAATTACACCCTTAACACCTCTCATACATTCCTTGCAACATGAATAACTCTCAGTAGAAGCTGTGATAGTACTTAATTTTTCCCAAGAATGTACAACTACACGATTGTATCGCTCTGCAAATTGAGGCATGCGATTTGTTGGAATATACATTAAACACATGTATTGCTCTTCAGACAAAGGTTTTGTAAAATCCCACTTATGAAGTATGTCCTCTTCACCTGTTGTTAAAACAGTAGCCAAAAATGATCCCATCCAATTTCCTCAAATATGTATAGGTATTCTGCCAGAAAATTGGAATACATTATTGGATTGATGTGTTCTTTTATATACATTATATTGATTCTAGTTGGATCGTTGTGGCAGTTGACCAACTTCTCCAAATACTTCGACGCATGCTTTTCAAAATCATTTTGTAGTAGCACAGACTTAAGAAATTTGAGGTTAACTTCATAAATATCTGCACTATTAAACATTCCAATAACGGTTCTTTTTATGTCTTTGTATACTGTTTTTGGAAGTATTGATTTTAACATACCAATATGACTCTGGTTGGTTAACCCAATTTGATTCAGTATTGTTTTTATGCTAATTGTCAGTAAACTAGGCACTTCAATTTCTTTTGATTTTCTACTAATTGTTCAACATCCATACTGTTAACTATAATGGGAAGCGGTTATCTGTAAAACAAATAAAATATTTAGTAAGTTTTTCTTAATAATTGCTTGTTTTAAACTTCTAAAAAATATATTTATTCCATCATCGCGATACTATAATGTCCCCACGGTAATGTATCATGTGAATGTGGTATTAGACTACGTTTATCATCATATGGACTTAATGCAATTTTTCCTGAATTATTGTAAATACATCATGAGCGTAGGAACGGAACGTGGCTTGCTTAAGTTTCTTTTCTTTAAAATCTTTTAAACATGAAACATAGTCTTCAAAAGTTATTTCATTTTTACTACATTATATTTGATACCTTTGGATTTTTTATAACACCATGATTACGTGTTTTATTTTCCTTCTCATTTGGATTGCATTCCAACTTGTAACTATACATTTTCGATCGTAACCCAGCAAAATGTGTTATTATTACACCGTTTGTTTCATCCTTCATGAGCCCCAAAGCTTTGTTGTTAACCCGAGGTATTCCATAGCGATTATTTACATCATACCCAGAAGTGTCAAACTTTGAGAGATTTGACTTAATAAGTTCGTTATATACATCGTCACAAGTTAACTCATAAATAAACGAATCGGTATCGCTATACATGAGCTTGCAATTTTCCACCTTCATGATTGGAAGCATAAAATTGTAGTGAAAATTGTACATACAAATTTTAGAAATATCTAATATGGACATACCAACATATAATGGTTTATTAAAGATTAATTCGGTTTTGTTTAGCTCAATAGCCATTAACTCATCATCGAAAATTGTGTAACTATGAAACATGGGGCTTGCCATCCAATTTTTGCTCCATAACGGCCCTCCCAACGTTTAACTAGCTTTACAACACGGTGCTTTCGAATATTTTCCATTGTTTTCCAAATACCGCATTGTTCATTAATTTGAATAAATTTTCTCGAACTCATTCTTTGCAAGTTTCCGAAGCTCAGTATTCAAATCAATATAGGGTTTTAACCAACAACTTTGTTTAAATTTTAGAACTCGATGGATTTTTGTCAATTTAAGTCCGTTTAACAACGCCTGTTTAAGATTCCTGTAATGTAAAATGTACTTAGTTTTATTGGATAAGGTGGTCATTAATTTAGGCAATTTTGATCCTGGAGGATCTGATGTTCTGCACAAAACGGCATATCGCGGTGTAAATCATGTAAATATTCAGGATACTCCAAATCAACCTCCAAAATATATCCATCTGGAGCATCATCTGGAATTGAAATAATATCGAGATTAATGTCAACCCATTCAAAGTCTCCGTATGGTAATGCTTGCGACATTGCCCACCCGTAAAGATTGTTAGCATCCAAATATAAAAGATATTTGGATTGTTTAGATGCATCATAATTATGCATGTATCTATTGTTAGCTTCGGAATATCGGTTGCTCACCTGACTAATACCACCTCTAATAGCGTTTTCAATAAACATAATTTTATCAATGTCCATAAGCAACTCTAACTTATATTTTGTATGCTTAAGCATGCAATCCCAAGCATACCCTGGTAAGGTGAAGTACCAAGCAGGATCGAGCCCATATGTGGCAAACGACTTTTCGCGAAATTGTTCAAAACACACGTTAACAACATTATATCGGTTTTCATATAAAGTAAGGCATACTCCGAAATGTTTTTATTTGAAATGCATTCCAAACTTTTAGAGCATGGTTATACATATCCTCAGTGACATGTTCACCAGTCAACATGCTATAGAAGTTTTCAATTTTGGAAGTTCAAATTCATCCAGTTTAGACAATGAATCAATGTAGTCGTATGGAAATACACCTTTTCTTGTTAATAAGTTCAATTTATTTGAACAGACATTTGAAAATTCTTTTGATAAATATTTGAAATCTGAAGGTTGCAATGTGGCCACTAAACTGTCTAAAGATGAATTTAAAAATCTCAAAGAATCAATGAAACGAAACTTTATCTTAGCATCACCATCATCATCAGCATCTAGATCGTTCAGAGTAAATGAAATGTATTTCTCTTTGTTTAATGGCAATAAACTAATATTACCCTTTTTTGATAATTCTCGTATCATGAAATGGGAATCGTATCCACTCATATTATGAAACACAACCGGTACAACAAAACTATTTCTAAAGTTGAGGTTACAATGTTGGTGTGCAAAACCTCTGAAGTTGCCAGTAAAGTGGCAGTGGTCTCTAACGATGATAGCGTTTTCAGAAAATGCATTTTCACATATAGAGCAATGTGTTGCAATAATGTTATTATGAGGTTCAATCATTGGTTCAATATGTTTGAATTTACTTCGAACAAATTTTGCAACTTCCACCATTTCGTTTGCAAACCAATCTATACAATCTTCCCCAAATAATTTTTAAAAATGATAACGATTCATCATAGTCACATTTTAAATAATAACCAGCACTAAAAGCTTTATGATGTTGATACTTTAAAGTGCTTGGAATATTTTGATAACTATGATTTTTAACAGGTTTTAAAATAGTCTCAAAATCGGAATAAATTATAAAAGGTACTTTTGCTTATAAACATAATTCTTAAATTCAACATGACGATGCCTAGGATATGAAATTCTACAGATATTTACTTGTTCGCAATATTTAGAGTGATCATTTAATTTATCGAGGGTGTTAAAGTAATTCAGACAACGATCGCAAATATATTTTTATGATTATGTTTATTTAGTTGACTGCCAATAAGCCGCGATAAACTTTTATCCAAACATAATGGTATTTTATTTCAACATTTTCAAAATCCTCACTTGGAGTATTATAATTGTTTACGTTTGGAAAATATTGATTTTGAATTATGAGTAAATTTACATGCTTCTCAGCTTTCTGCATAGTAAGCCTTGTTGGCACCACACTATAGAACGATTTTTCTTTAGCGCAATTTAATTCTAAACTGTATACATTTATGGAAATTTTATTCATATTTTCAAATTTTGAAATATTTTTAATCGACATCGGCATTTCCAATCCTTCAACATTCAAAACTAATCTGTAGTGTGGATATGAGGATGTGAGATTACTTCTTATTTTAGAGGGAAATAATGCTGAAACAATTGCCCAAAAAGCAACACTCATCTGAATTTTTCACGTTGATGCATGCATATTTATTTGAAATTTGCTTTGGAAGCGGAATAAAAGATGAAACACGTCCATTGCCCATTTCGTATTTATTAATATTAACTTCCATCGATACAATTTTTTTCAAAGCCCAGCCTGATTTTGATTCCTGAAACTCCGATAGTTTTGTTCTTAGTTTATCAACCACATCATCACGAAACCATGATGTTAAATCCGTCGCTACGTCAATCGCCACATTTTTCGTATTAAAATGTTTAAAATCCGTTATATTATTTTCATCAATATTAGATGTTTTAATGAATTCTCCGCAAAGTGTAATATTAATTTTTATTAAATTTAATTTTTTAAACTATTTTTATTTTAATTTTAATTACCTTAAAGCAATCATTAAAAATGCCATTAAGTCCTTATGATGCATGTTTATTATAACGCCTGTTCTAATTCTTCTTGCAAAAGCGGAAACCAAATCAATCCATTTGACCCCAAACGTGATGGTTGTGAAACCGATTGAATGCCGCTTCCTACATGAAAATTTTTAATTGATGATTGGATGCTTTTAACAATCCCATATTGGTTTGAATTTGCCTTAACTGACCTAAATTTAAGTCGCCATGTCTAACCGCCTTTACAAATAACCTTAAGTATCGTTTGATATATTTTAACAAAATTTCAGCTTCTTTAATTGTATACCTTTTAAATAAAATATTGCATGCGTTATTAACTTTAAAAACAATTTCGCTACTTAAAGTATTAATATGTTCAGTCATTATTCAAAACAAGCAATAATTATAAAACATACCAATTATTTTTTGTTTTTCTAAATGTGTTCTATTCTGTAGGAAACAAGATGATTGGGTCTTTTAATATCTATTAGTTCTAATACGGTTATTGCGTATTTTCCAGAACCCAATTCCTCAATGTTTTTCTCCACAATTCCGTGTTGCGTTGTGGTAGAAATGAAATATTGTCCGCTAACTCAATCAGTACACAATCACCATATTTGGAATGTACTATTCTTGCTCTGTAGATTCTTTGTGGAACGTTTAGTGGCAATTCGGCTAACCTCTTTGCCTCTTTTCTAGGGCCTACAACGGACTGTTTATTATTGTTTTGTATTACTTGATCCATCTACAAACAACAGCAATGCTGTTACAAACTTGCAAATATTATAAAGTAAAATATTCTTTTACAAATAAAGAAAAATGTAACTTACTTTTTATACTAACGCTGCACGTATACTGAGCACTTCAAAAACGCAGGTTCAAATAATGGTGAAATTAAACGAGTTATATATATATACAATGTCTAATGCGTCATCTACATTCAATCACCAAACCGCTAAAAGTAAAAGAATTTTATTGCCACATAAATTAAATGTATAATTACATTTAAATATTTAAATATATTCAAATTGCTAAAATGTAAGCAAGACATCCTTGATATAAGATTAAATTAATTTTTATTTAAAAGTCAAATAAATCGTGATGCAAGATGGTATAATTTGCATACCAATAAGGAAATATACGGCATACCTGTCTTGACATGTTTTTGCAAACACACACACACCTTATGTTAATTAAATACATTATATTAAAAGTCGAATGTCGACGTGATTTACATATATTACCATAGATTTATAATTCCAAACACGTTGTTATATTCGACTGCATGCAAATTCTTAGTATTTTATCGCGACATTGAAATTGCGAGATGTGAACGACTTCTTTTTTACAAGATTTTACCTGCAAACGTTTAAAATTTGACCTCCATCATATAACATTTCGTATATTTTCTCAATTTTATTTGCTACTTCGTACAAAACGCAGCTTATGAGGAGAGCTAAAACACTCTTTATCACTTGCACGCGTTTGCCTAATATTAAAAATTCTTCACAGCGGCGTTTTAATTTTAGCTTAACCTACCCCAGAAAATACGAACCAACACGTGAACTCCATTTTCTACACACACAACATTTTTTAAAATTTAATATTTAATATTTAACGTCGGGAACGCTGCTAAAAATTTCCTAAGAAAATATCTCCACCCCAGCGCACGCGCACCACCCCACAACAAAAATCTAACGACCCCGCCGAACGCACACCCCAAAGACCTAACGACCCCACGACGCAACAAATTTACACACAAAGACAATTTTGTTCTCAAAGCGGCGTATACATATCTTGCTGCACGTTTTGTTTCCCAAAGCGGCTTAGCTGTTCATATTGTTCTCGAACCGGCGTATACATATCTTGCTGTGGATCTCTGTTGCCAAACCGGCTTAGCTACCCTACTGACTTATAACCTTCGAATGACATGTACATCAACTAAACACGCCAGGTGCAGCTGCATAGTTAAGTTGCCATGTGTCGAACAAAATTGCTTACGCATTTATATTTTAAACGAGTTCCAATAAATTTAATTAAACCAAACCAAATAAAATATATTCCAGATGATCTAAGCTTACATCGAAATTACGTGGAATTACATCAAGATGATAACAGAGTTATCTACGTTTTCAAAGTTGCACATCGCCAAAAGGAGTTCGCACACTACACTTTACACAAGTCGTCACGAACTTTTAGAATAGTGTGCCGTTATTACGGCGTCTCTGCCAGGAAAACTTGATTTTCCTGAGCATCTTGAGTGTTTTTTAAACACACCAAGTGACCTTTCAGTTCAACGAAGAAACGAAAAGTGACAATCGGTCACGAATGGTCGGAACAACTTGAACATCTTAGATACTACAAGACGTAGGAGCACGCTAACAGGTTTGTATATATTGCTATGAACTGGAATTCTCGATCCCCTTCGTTGTGCGCTTTATTAATTTTGCTATGTACTCTAAATTATTCGCGTTTCATTATTTGGACCACCATTTTAATATTTACTATGAATAAACAAGATTGTAAATATCTCCTCCTCCGGCTGTCTTATTAATATTGCTATCAACTTAACTGGATTTTATCTTGAGCAACCTTGTCTGCCAATAGCAAAATTCGATACGTTACCACCTTGCGTGTTATCAATTTCCTATTCAACTTGTAGCTCCTCCTTGCACTATTTAAATATGACCACGGCTAGCATTTATTTGGAATTATAAAATTCAGTTAATTTCGATTTTATATAATGAAACCAATATCTTATGTACAGCTTTTGCAAATTATTTGAAATACACTTTTCAATTAGTTAATGTTATAAATCTCATTTATTAACAATCATCTACTATTTACTCAAAACCCAAAGTCACCAAAAAAAACCTATTATCTTTATCAACGAAGTGTAGAATATTCTAAACCTGTTATCCTATTACTCACTTTATACGTATGCAACTTCTTTTGTTGACGTTTTCACAAGCATATTGTATTAAGCAAATTCAATATTCAAAATAGAAAAACAAAATGTCTTATAACTAAAAAAATCTGACCTGGTTTATTTCTTCACATCGACGCTTCCATTTGAAATAAAAATTATCTTCCCCAATTCAGGATTACATTTAAATTATTGCTATTACACTATGGACTACCATTATTAATTTATGCACCCCCAATTTATTGTCGTTCCATTTCGGATTTATTACTTCTTATCAATCAATTTTCTCTAACTTCGAATTGTATTATTCTTCCCCCAGACTTCAAAATTGTACTACTGTATTTTCCCCCTGTACTTCAGAATTGTATTACTCTTCTTTTCTCCCGAACATCAAATTGTAGTTTATTTTTCCCGTACATCAGAATTGTATTTTTCTCCCTCATACATAGGATTTGTATTACTGGATTTTTCCCCCCCGGACTTCAGAATTGTATTACTGTATTTTTCCCCGGACTTCAGAATTGTATTACTGTATTTTCCCCTGGATTTCAGAGCCCTATTATTTTTATGTTTTAGTTTAAAATAAATTCATTAAAAACGTACTTACGTTTAATCGGCAATTATAATCTTCATATTAGCACTTATTTTCTCTTTCACTTTTAAACTTTACGTATTATTTTATTTCATAGCGACGCACTTCGGCCTTTGTTGAGTTCAAAACTAACTTCGTTATTACGGTGCTTGCTAATATATTCTTCATTTCCCACTCCATCAGTGGGTATGGTCTAGAACTCGTCACTTATTTCTGACCAATCAAATGATTACATTTAAAGCAGTTTCTGATGTAATGCTCCACGATTCCCCATAATCGTAGCCTGCTTGCAGCTGTCTTTCGTCATCAACATGCTGTGTTTTGATAGATCTAATTGCCTTTCCATAAACAACTGATGCAATTCGACTTTAAATTTTCATATTTACATGCGATTCACGCAATTTTTAATCTCCTTTCTTATCAAAAATGGTTAGATATTTGTACGCATTTATATTAGCTACCTGAAGCTCTATTTCTATCTCCGTATTAATCTAATTGTTTGGAACTCTTTTGAATGCGTGTCTAATTACACTTTATCGTTTACTTATAAATATACGCGTGCTTCCACTGAAAAATATCATTACTTGCTTTACCTAAATTAACTAAAACTTTATCTACAGGGTATTAATATTTTCTATTTACTTAATGCATGTATTTCTCATTCCTACGCCAACTATGCGTCTTCCTATGTTTATCTGCGTCGCTTAAAACTATTTATACTTTATATACAGGGTGTTGACTGCCTACTATTTATAAACTATGTCCATTTCTCAATTCTTTCCTAAATAAATGCAGTTTTCTGCTGCCTATGGTAATTTCTCATTTCTAAATGACTTTTACTATAAAGTGCACCCTTAAACAACCCCTTATCATAGCAATATATATATTGTAACAAAATTTTTGTTACATTTCATATCTCTGAAGGAAAAACAGTTCTAACTGTTATTATTTAGCGAATCTGTCATTTAGCGTGTAATCATTAATTAATTTAATGTACTATAAAGAAGAACAACTTTTTCCGTTTATGTTATTTTTACCTATAAGGAGTATTTAAGAGAGACTCCTATACTTTCGATGTCGTGGATACCTTGGGCGTAACTTGAGTTACATAAATTACAGGCGTTCTGGCGTCCACTAGAACATTTGTTAAACATAACGCCTGCGCGAAAATGACGCGAGGGTTAAGAGCGTTGGCAAATAGAGAATACGGCCATCTTGCAAGCAACCACCGGTCCGTAGACTTCACTTCCGAACATGGTGAATTCCGCTTGTAAGTGGGAGCTAAGGATAGCTCTAGAAGAATGGTAGGGCTGCTTGGTTGTCGCGCGGAGGCTTCACGGAGAGCTCTCGTGTAAGCCGCCCAGTCAACTCAAAGCAACGGCTACAACACGTGGTGAGAAATCCATTAGTGGTAAGCACCGTGTAATTAATTAGCCGTGTTTAATACTAATACTTGATTCAATCCCTTTAGCAAAATTTGAGGAACACGCTAAACAATGGAATTAGATTTTGGTCGAGTATTGTGAAATTAGTTGTTTTAAAGCGTCCGAGGAATTATGGTTAATGCAAGCATGTTTAGTATCTTTCGGAATATCAAACAGATGGAAAGCGATGCGGCCGAGTTCATCTATTACGTTCGTCAACATCGCAGCTGTAGAACTAAATCTACCAGGTACTTATAAATCTTTTTTGCTGAAAATCAATTTCGTGTGCTAATTAAGGTTAAGGCTCTAATTTACTCTTTATTAAATCATGGGAAACCTTCGTTATATAACATAAATTTCAAGTTTGTTTGCTAAAAGTGTTTATGCTTATATACCACGTAAAAATTTAGTTTGGAAGTATAACCTAAAATTTAATAAGTCAAATATTTTTCATTCGGAACTAGATTGCTTTATAAGAGAAATTTTTTTTAATCTTTAGATGCTTGCCGGTAGTTATTCTTTAAATCCTAGGTTGGGAACCATCACGACCTTGGAAGTGTGTATAGAATGTCACAATCCTTGAAAGGGGGCGATATTCTTTCTGGTAACTTTATTTAATTGTCTGTAATCGACAAAAAATTTGTCGAATCGTTCTTCTTCTTTAAAAGTACAATATACGATGACAAACGGCTATCAGAGTGTTCGATCACCCCTTGCCCCCCTCCCCCCATATATCCAATAATTTTCTCAGCGTTCTTGCGTCTGACCAGTGGGAGTCTTGTCGGTTATCGTCTTATTGGCCGTGCATTTCCTATATCGATTCTATACTTGACTATTGCGGTCTTTCCTAATCGACCGCTGCTAACCACGAATACGTTCAAATACCATCGGATCAAAATTTTAAGTCCTGCCATTTGTTGTTGTTCAAGATGCGGTATGGTTTCGTCAACTGGTCCAACAACTTGTCGGAGCACTCTTTGGTGGGTGATTGTTTTTCAGCAACCGAAGCACACTTCAATGCGATATCGTAGCTATCAGGGTTTAAGATCATAACAGGTACACCATCTATTACATTAATCAGAGCTTTTACCACGCCCTTTCCTAGGGATTCATCAGTAACCTGTTTAATAGCCGCACAAAGCCCGCACAGAGAGCACTAGCCAAGAGTCTCATTAAAACACTTTCTCACTTTTCAAGTAAAACGACGTTGTACGACAGACAAACTCGCATAGACACGTCATCTACTTCACAAAACGGCTCTTTTCGCTACTCTTAAGACATCCTCTTTCGTATTTACACGGAATCCGTACTTTTTCAAGATATTAATTCCGAAGATAACTTCTTCGATGATGTTCGCTGTTATTACCTGATGCTCAAATATTTTGCTGCCAAGTCCGAATTTTACATCTAGCTTTCCGTGTGTTTGAATTTTCTCACTAGCCACGATTCAGAAACGCACCGTTGCCGATGACACTTGACCACTGCACAACATCTGGAATAACTATTGTCCTAGTGGTCCCGTTTTTAACTAAGAACTTTATGGTCTTGTCATTAAACTGTCAATATATGTAAATGCTGTCTGCTGTTACGTGCTAAATTGGCACTTAAACATTGTTATTAGGTTAGTTTGATGTGCGGGAGTTTCGCGCCATAATTTCAAAAGACGCGGTGCACGGGAATTTTAATAGACTAGGCGTGTACTTCCGTTACGTCATAGTGCACTTGCGCAGATCGTGCGACTCTAGAGGGGTGGACGAATAAGTTCGCGCCAATGGGAAAAAGACAAAAATAGTGGGGAAGTTTCCTGTTCTCTCTATAACGTGCTGTTTGCCTTGGTTCTTCGAGTGAAGTGGTCGCTTTGAGGTATCGTATCGTGCTTATCTTTACCTATGTAGATTTCCTTGCTTGATTATCTTTTGTTTGTCTACCTTTACCTAGTATTCCTGCCCGATCCCTGCATAGGTAGGAGAATTTGCAGCCACCAAGGCTAACCGTATCCACGACCCGAGATAAACCGGATGTCCATGCTCAGCCAACAGCCCGGAGCGGAGCCCTGAGTGCCGGTCCGAACGTTTTGGAATAGCGTCGGCGTATCAACTTTAACCCCGAGAAATATTTATGTAAGTAATTAATGTATTACCTTTTGTTTTAAATTCTTAAATTTTCCGAAGTATTGCGCAATATAAATTTTGTATCGGTGACGTCATGGTAGTTGGCAACGCGGAATCTGTAATAAGGTTCGCGCTTCCGGCCGCCAGGGGGTTGCATTGTTTTCGTATTCATTGCGCTTGCGCGATGTATTTATGAACTCTTAAACTGTATTACCGACTTCGTAAACTGTTTTATCGACCATATAAATGTATCACCAATTGAATTGCAATACGTAATACGTAATACGTCGAATTAAATTGTAATACTGCATGCTAATATCGTGCAATACCGTCGATGGTCTTCATGGCAGAATGCTCCTCCCTTTCGACTTCTTTTAGTTTTCCGAATTCTCTGGTTCCTTCTTGGGCAGTTTACATTTAGACATTATATGACCAAATTCGCCATTATTCCAACATCTGTGTCCCTTCCTGTTTGGTTGGTGATCACGAAGTACCCGTTTAAACGCTTTCTTTGCACTGTTCCTCTACGGAACATCTTACCTTAGTAGGTAGTTTATGAGGCGACTGGCACCTCATTTGCTCCAGCATCCTCATTTGCTCACTCATCTGAACCAAATAGTTTTCTTCGACTAACCATTTTTCATCTTTCGAGATAAATGTACCTTGTTTGGTATCAATTAATATTAGAATTTTCTCAGCTACCCGAATTTCTAGAATTTTTTCAGATTGCATCACCCCCCAGAGAGCTACCCTTATTTTAAGATTTTTTGCTGCTAGCGATTTTTTGGCCGTCCGCATAAATTTTTCAGTCATGCTACACATCAAATTAGTCTAGAATTTTATGCAGAATTCGAATCTGCAAACAGATTTAAAATCGGACCACCCCTTCAAAATTATACCCCATTAAAGTCCTAAACCTCTAAATTTTGCTCCGAATCTGCAAGCAGAATTAAAATCGGACCACCCCCTGCAAAGTTACACTTTTAAAGTCCTGAACCTTTAAATTTTGCTCTTTGCTGTATAAATAAACCTAACAAATAGTTTTCTTCGACTAGTCATTTCCACCCGCGAGATAAATCTATATTGTTTGGTATCAATTAATATTAGAATGTTCTCAGCTACCCGAATCTTTAAGAATTTCTTAAATTGCATCATCCCCGAGGGGGCTACCCTGATTTTAAGATTTTTTTGCTGGTAGCGATTTTTAACCGTCCTTATAAATTTTTTTAGACATACGACACATCAAATTAGTCTAGAATTTTATACAGAATTCTAATCTGCAAACAGATTTAAAATCGGACCACCCCCTTCAAAATTATACCCCTTTAAAGTCCTAAACTTCTAAATTTTGCCCTTTGCTCTATAAGCAAACCTAACAAATAGTTTTTTTTGACTAGCCATTGCATCTTTGGAAATAAACCTATCTTGTTTGGTATCAAACTAGTCTAGAATTTTACGCAGAATTTGAATCTGCAAACAGATTTAAAATCAGACCACCCCTTACAAAGTTACACTTTTAAAGGCTTCCAAACCTCTAAATTTTTTTGCTCATCTATGACATATGCTTTAAACAAACATCTCCGAAAATCTAAAACCGCGAGAGTTTTAGAAATGAGTTCTTTATAGGCCATAAGTGTTTAATATTTAAAACCATTTTCAAACGGTGATGTACTTTTTTTAGAATATTCAAAACCATGACTTTTAAAATTTTAAACAGTTATCAATTTTCTGATTTAATATTTTCCTAATTACTAAGCACGTCATAACATAATTATATACTCAATGCTAAATATGTACTTGAAAAATACATTTCGCTTCCAAAAGTAATTGCTTTACGATCATGTGAAGTACACGTGAAAGCAGTGTAGACCTTTCTCTTTATTAATTATATTATTGACTATGTTTGAGAAATACAAGAAATATATTTCATTGCCGTATATTAGAAAATTCACGTATAATTGCTTGTAGATTATTAATAACACATGGTACTTTCTAGTACGTCCTCGACTACGTATTTAGGGAAATTCAAACTTCATTTTTAAAAGTGGATATCTTCTCCAAACAAATGCGTTAATTACAGAAAGAAAGTACGCTGAATGCAAGCCAATTAATAGACTTTACGTTTTACAAAATAAACTTAAAATAAACTTTTGGTATCATTTCCCCCGTATTTATGTACATAGAGAAAGTATAAGTATAATTTGTCCTTACATTAACCCAATTTAAATCAAATTATAGAATGTGTATTCCCGTATATTAACTAGAGTTGTGAAAGGTACTTTTATTAAATTAATAGTCAGACGTTACCGACAAAACAATGCAAGGCTGATGATCATACATTTCACTACATTTATTTAGAAAATACGCCTTATTTTGAACTACATTTAAAATAGATTATCGAACCACTTTCTAGCCCACCTAGTAGAGTTAATATATATTATACCTTTCGGTTTAATTATTTGAATGTGGATGCACTAATTGAAAATTTTAACAATCCTAGATACTAATAAATATTTTTTTGAGTTTTACTTTATTATCTAGCTAAATCTAAATAAAAATGCAGAGGTGTTTTGCTGTTAGGTTTTTTAATATTAAACCACTATGCGAGCCTTTGTTGGAGCTAATTTTAAAAGACGTGATGATTAATTTCGATCCCCTGGAAAATTCTATACTAATTTGATAGGTTACACGATGGATTTATCTCAAAAGACAGCAATACTGTTTAGAAATAGATTAAAGATGAATTCCATATGGTTTGCAAAAGGTTGATCTGTAAATAAGTAAGGGGGTGCTCGATTTGAAAATAATTCCGAAGGATTTGAGAACCTGAGGAAGAACACAATAATAATTGATATCTTACACGACGGAGTTATATTAAAAATACTGCTAAGAGTAATTTTCTATAATAATTCTAAAAATGGTGTTGGTGGTTAAAACTATACAGGTAAAACCCACTATAAAACAATTATAAGCGTCACTTGTCCAGTCAAAACTTGCATATAACGCCAATTAACATAATAAGGAGCTTCGCACGCTCGACCATTGGCATAAAAGGCGAGGGAGCCATGTTCCAGTGCATTAGTCGTCAAAGTATCGTCGAGTTTGATTAAAATTACAAGTTAAAGATGGATTTTTCTTGTGTTGACGTTACACGTGATGTGCGAGTACCACAATTAAATATCAATCAACTACTTGGTAAGACAACCTATAGGTTAGGCGAATTTCCTCCAAATTCTCACCACCATATAATAGAAGTTGAAATAAAATTAAATAAAAACCCTTAACCACAAAAAATGTTTAAATTACTAGATACGTATTTCGACCACTATGTGGTCATCATCAGTAGAAAAAAAAAATTAGTTGTTGTTCTGGAACACTTCAGAGGATATTCTCCTCACCACTTAGGCTGAAGTAAACCTTCCCAACCTATAATTTACTATATTGTTGCTTTAAACACTATCGAGGATATTCTCCTCACCCGCAGGCTGGTGTTCTCAACAACAAACAAGTGAATTGTGACATTATAACTTAAATCTACTTAATTTATACTAATTCTAAATCTACTGAAGCGGAACCAGTTTAATCTTGCTTTCTCATTGGTTGTTGACCAATAGGGAAAGCAAAGCAGATGACTCTATTGGCCCTTTATCGGTGTTTAAGAGGGGTCCTGTATGTTTAACAATTTTAATTGATTCATAGGCATTTAAGGAGGAAAACGTTGGTACCGCTTTTAACAATTTAACATTTTCTAGTTTAACGGGTGGCTGGTTTCAAATATATGTTTGGCGACCTGAGACCTTTCATATTTACCATATTTGAAGTGAGCAATGTGTTCTTTAAATCTTGTTGTTATATTCCTCTTGGTCTGACCAATATATTTTTGAAAACACCCTGGCCCTGCACAACTAATTTCATAAATCCCCGACTTTTGCAATTTTTCCACCTTGTCTTTTGGATTACCTAGCAAATCTTTAATTTTATTAGTATTAGTGAAAGCAATTTTGACTATGTGGTCATCATCAGTAGAAAAAAAAGAAAAAAAAAAAATTAGCTGTTGTTCTGGAACACTTCAGAGGATATTCTCCTCACCACTTAGGCTGAAGTGAACCTTCCCAACCTATAATTTATTATATTGTTGCTTTAAACACTATCGAGGATATTCTCCTCACCCGCAGGCTGGTGTTCTCAACAACAAACAAGTGAATTGTGACATTATAACTTAAATCTACCTAATTTATACTAATTCTAAATCTACTGAAGCGGAACCAGTTTAATCTTGCTTTCTCATTGGTTGTTGACCAATAGGGAAAGCAAAGCAGATGACTCTATTGGCCCTTTATTGGTGTTTAAGAGGGGTCCTTTATGTTTAACAATTTTAATTGATTCATAGGCATTTAAGGAGGAAAACGTTGGTACCGCTTTTAACAATTTAACATTTTCTAGTTTAACGGGGTGGCTGGTTTCAAATATATGTTTGGCGACCTGAGACCTTTCATATTTACCATATTTGAAGTGAGCAATGTGTTCTTTAAATCTTGTTGTTATATTCCTCTTGGTCTGACCAATATATTTTTGAAAACACCCTGGCCCTGCACAACTAATTTCATAAATCCCCGACTTTTGCAATTTTTCCACCTTGTCTTTTGGATTACCTAGCAAATCTTTAATTTTATTAGTATTAGTGAAAGCAATTTTGACTATGTGGTCATCATCAGTAGAAAAAAAATAAAAAAAAAATTAGCTGTTGTTCTGGAACACTTCAGAGGATATTCTCCTCACCACTTAGGCTGAAGTGAACCTTCCCAACCTATAATTTATTATATTGTTGCTTTAAACACTATCGAGGATATTCTCCTCACCCGCAGGCTGGTGTTCTCAACAACAAACAAGTGAACAATTTCATTTTACATGTATACATATATATACTCAATTGTTGATAACACAAATTCCATATAAACCTCACAACACACACACACATACACAATTACACACACACACACACACACACGCACACATTCACCTTCACACTCACACACACCTACATGCACATACACTCACCAACCAACACTGTCGTTAAAAACAAAATATAAACTTTTAACAAAAATGACATTTTACTTTCACTATTTACATAAATATTTATTCTATAAGAAATTTTAACTCCTTCCAAACACTGATGTCAATTTTAACCATCCTCACTATAAGTTTTTCTTATCTTTGTTAATCATTTGTAAAACGTTATTACAGTTGTAGCCTGTGATCAGGCATAAAAAATATATGCGAAAATTTAGGCCATAAGAAAGAGTATTCATTTAAATCCAGCAGACCTAAAAAAACCTACAAAGAAGAAGTGTTATATATATATTGCTAAAAACTAGCATTTGTTTTAAAAACATAATTAATATTTTGATTACTATTTAATATTTGATGAAAATAATACTGTCACATGTATGTTAATTGGTTGACAACTGACATATTCGAAGAAGAAATGACAAATGATTGCTGTTTGGTTTCAAGGATTGATTGGGTTTTTATACAAACATCGAGACCCTGCTTGTTCAAAATCGCTTAAGGTTAAATTTATTATTTGTTTGACTCGCGCATTCAAGAAATTTACATAATTAAAAAACAGCCACCTCAATCCGCCACAATAGACCAATAAAATAACAGAATCGCATTCGCCCTAAATTATAAAGAAACGTTTCGAATCACTGTGGGGAGTCCTTCTTATAAGCCTTAATTGTATAACGAGGGTTGTCCTTGTTAAGTATTCGCCACAGTCCCTTCTTGAATTGCATATCCCTCAACGGCCAATTAACTGGATATTCAATTCCAAAAGCTGCGGTTGATACAATACATTTGTTATATGCCTTTTATACAACAAAACAGTGACGTCTATTGTGTTAAAAGGCGTGCGTTAAACTTGCATTTTAGGTCTTCGAGGTGGCGGGCCATGGGCCTCTTCAAACTGTTAGACATGAGAGATTTGATAGCTGTTGCTAGCTTGCCCTTTTCTTATGAATAGTTCTAATAGATGTCACCAAGCCATGAACACATAAAAATTTATGGGTTTCGTTCCACGTATAATGCGCAATGTAAACTTTGTCATTGTAAGTGATGACTATAGCTCAAAAGTATTATGTTCTCGGGTGAACCAGTAAAGTTTAGAAATGAGCTTGAAAGGTTATAGTGTGTTGCTTTAGTTGGTACATTGTGATACCGAGTTCTTCCTTGGCCATAACAAAACCATTTCACACGGTTCTCGTGCCATTTTCACCTTGTGTGTTGTAAATAAGCAAGACAAGGCCGAGCGACTTTCTGCTTTTTGTACATCGCAGAAAAGAGAAATGTATTATTCATTAACTTTAAAAAGGCGGAAATCTTATTAATTTAATATCAAATGAAGTTGTACGCTTTGTATATTAAGCCTTTGCATATAAAATGTTCGTGTATTAACTCTTAGGTAGCAACATCCTTGTTTTGTTCTTATTGGTAGGTAACATTTGTTTCACAGCCGGTGTTGGCTATTTCTTTTCAAATTTCAGAGGAATATTAATTTTAAAGGTATTTTTTATTAGCAAATAAACGATTGTGTTATTAGTGGCAAATATAAAAGAAATACATAAAGATTTACAAATCAATCAATTAAAAACTAAAAATACTTACAAAAATTATAGTTTATATATCTTTATTGCAGCTATTGCACACCTTTTTTTTTAATATTCTAAACACGTTGGAATACTACATTCTAAGCATTTATACGCAATCATTATCTTTTTGTGTGTGTGGGGGGGTGGGGGGCAATATCTGCATGCTTTGCGCTTTTCCAACTTGTCGGTACCAATGATAGGATGTTCATTAACTTGATTTTCGTGAGTATCCGGGTTTATTGTTTCTGAATTATATTATTCAAATCTGAAGGTATATTATTTATCTGCCACCTTCTTTCAATATGCTTTCTAATTATACGCAAAGCTAGATTATATATAAAATTGTAGTTATTCCCCTTTTGCTTTTCATCAATTGTTTGAAATATCACCTTTGAGTTTACGCGACTTATTGCAATCATGTTATAAAAGATTGCTAGTGGCAATCTTCGTGTGCGTCTATTCGGAGAATAGCATGCAACCTTCTGATCAACAATATTTGTGGAATTTATCATCATCGTTAGGTCTTCAGTCCTGAAACTGGTTAAACGCGTACCCTCATTGTTTCCTATTCTGAATTAACCTACAGATTTCCCTGAAATTTGCACAGTCTGCAACTATCACTATCTGATCTAGGTCTACGTCTACCTCTTTTTTCCTATCTCTGCTTGTAATATATCCCATACTATTCCCCCAAAAATGTCTTAGAACGTATTCTGCCCGTCTACTTCTGCTATTTTTTCCATAGACCTCTTTATTCCCTTACTATTTCTATAACCTATTTGTTATTAACGTTGTCTTTCCATGCTATTATTCTCATACATCTGAAGCACAACATTTCAAAAGACTGCTACAGATTTTCTGTCTGCTTTTTCTACTGCCCGTATTTCATAGGCATACTGTGCTGTGCTCCACGCATATGCTTTCAACAATTTTCTTCCTGTTTCTATGTTTGTTATCTTTGATCATAGGCGCTGTTCTTTCTTGTTAGATGCAGTTCGGTCACTTCTATCGTTTTACAGTTATATACCCTATTTCTTCGATATTCAGTGGTATGTGGAGAGGGGGGCGGGGGCCTGTGGCTGCCAAGTTCCCCCAGCACTTGAACTATTGTTGATTTAATATTTATTCCAAGATATTTTCTCGCACAGTCAACATTAGTTGCAGATATTTCACAACCAACACCTGTTTCCGTCTCAAATCTGGTTGGACACGTACCTCCACACATATATTCTGAGCAAGCTTACACAGTAGTAGTGCAAGACCAGTTCATTCAGCCTCTCACTTCCACCAGCATCCTCATTTCCAAACACACATCTGGACCAAATAGTTTTCTTCGACTAACCATCTTCATCTTTTGAGATAAATCTACCTTGTTTGATATCAAATAATATTAGATTTTTCTCAGCTACCCGCATCTCTAGGAATTTTTTAGATAGCATCATCCCCCAGGGAACTATCCCAATTTTAAGATTTCTTACCGCTACCATTCTGAACCAAATAGTTTTCTTCGACTAGCCATTGCATCTTTCGAGAAAAACCTATTTTGTTTGGTATCAATTAATATTAGAATTTTCTCCGCTACCTCAATTTCTAGAAATTTTTCAGATTACATCCCCCCCCAGGGAACTACTCACATTTTAAGATTTTTTTCCGGCAGCAATTTTTTAGCCGTCCACATAAACTTTTTAACCATGCGATACATCGAATTAGTATAGAATTTTACGCAGAATCCACGTCTGCAAACACATTTAAAATAGGATTACCCCTTACCGTTTTACACATATACCCTTTGCGAGATAAATCTTTCTCCACATTTCCACCCACAAGATAAATGTACCTTGTTTGGTATCAATTAATATTAGATTTTTATCAGCTATTCGAATTTCTATGAATTTTTTAGATAGCACCATCCCCCAGAGAGCTACCCTCATTTTAAGACTTTTTACCGGCAGCGATTTTTTGGCCGTCCGCATAAAATTTTTAACTATCCGACACATCAAAATCCGAATCTCTAAACAGATTTAAAATAGGACCGCTCCTTACAAAGTTACACTTTAAAGCTCCCAAACCTCTAAATTTTTTACTTGTTTATTTAGCGACCATATAAAAGATTATTCTTGTTTCTTTTAAGATAAATGTACCTTATTCTTAAGCATTATAGAGAAATTCGAAACTTGTTTTTTAATAAAGCATTTTAAACCCAACACACTTTATCAAAAAACATGAGAAACTTTTATGGGTAAAAAATTTCACCAATTCCCCAGATTTACATTTTAATTTCTAAACACGTCATAACATAATTATGTAGTCAATGCTAATTAAGTACTTGGAAAGTACAATTCGTTTCCGAACTAATTTCTTGACGATTATGGTTTACTCAAATTACATGTGAGAGCGCTGTATACTTTCTTTTTAAAAGTGTATATCTTCTCCAAACAAATACGCTAATTACAGAAGGAAAGTACGCTGAATGCAAGCCAATTAATAGCAATTTAATACTGCTTGCGGACCTTCCTTAATTGTTTGTACAAGGAAACACAATAAAATATATACAAATATAGCAACTATCTTATATATTTATGCCCCCATGCGTAGGTTTCTGTACTATTAGGAATGATGTACCTTTTGTCGTCCTCGCCCGACAAACTAATTTTATTAATTAATTGGGTATAAAGTTGGTGTTTACATGGTTTCATTTAAGACCTCGTACATATTTTCCAGATTACTAGAAGACGTTATAACCATATTTTTTGTGTTAAAAGATTTCACATCGGTAGTCTCTTCTCCCATTTTTGTTTAGATGCCGTAGAGTTCGCAATTAACTTTTATTGCTGTATGTTGTGTTCTTATTTATTAATTAATCGAATAAACCGCTCTTTCTGTTTCCAAAGAGACTCGGACACTCCATCGTCGACACTGGCGTTCTTTATGCGATAGCTAGCCATACGGTTGTTAAACGCTGTGCTAACCATTTCTACACTATCGTCACCAGTAGCGGTAACTGTTGCATTTTTATGTCTGTTGCTCCTCAAGTGTGCGGCATACGTAGTCTTTTCCATTTCGAATTCGCATACTTTACACAGAATTTTTCGTTGTTTCGTACAAAACCCTTTAACAGCTTGCGGAGCTGAACATTTACGGCTTAATGACATAATGTGCTGTGTCGCTGTAAGTTGTCCATTCTCGTAAAGCTATACCGTAAGACCGTATCATTTTTAGTACCTCTTCGTTCTTAACTTTGTTTGTCCATGATATCTTCATCATACGTCTGTAGCACCACATTTCAATTTCCTTGTCCGCTTCTCCTACTGTCCAGGCTTCACAGCCGTACAGTGCCGTGCACCACACATATGTTTTAAGCAATCTTTTCCTTGTTTCTATGTTTGTGGTCTTTGAACACAGTAGCTGTTTTTTCTTGTTAAGCACGACCTTGTGCTAATCTTTGTTTTATATCTTTTGTGCTTTTCGCATCTTGCATTATTTGACTTCCTAGTTAGCAGAAATCCTTAACCTCCTGTAAGTTCTTGTTACCTATTTGTATTCTCGTTTTTTATTTATTTTCCCCTCCTTTGCATACTAGTACTTTAGTTTTATTTTTCTTAATTTTCATACCGTATCCCTCTGTCAGAACCGTTTCCATTTCATTAAGAGCTGCTTCTAACTCTTCCTTGCTAGATGCTAATACCGCTACATCATCTGCAAGTCTAAGCATATCAATTTTTTGTAATTGCATAGTAATTGCAAATGCCTTCCTGCATTTGACAGTATTCATTGCCTCTTCAATATACAAGTTAAAAATCTTTTTGAGTATTTCAAACATTTTTCTCCATTTTACATTGTCGAATGCTTTTTCCAGATCTACAAACTATATATACACGCTTTCGCTCTTTTCTATTGTTTTCTTCATTATCACCCTCAGATCTGAAATCGCCTCCCGTGTTCCCATATTTCGCCTAAAACCAAATTGATCTTCTCCTAGTATTTTTTCAGCGCGTTTTTCCATTCGCCTTTGTACAATTCTAGTTAATATTTTTGACAGTGCGTTGTCAAACTTATTGTTCGAAAATTTTCACATCTATCCGCGCCTTTTTTTTGGTCCATCTGTCTCATATATATATATATATATATATATATATATATATATATATATATATATATATATATAGCTTACAAGTTGGGAGAGACGTTCTGTTACTGCTTGTCCAGCGGCTTTTAGAGTTTCTGCTTGCATCTTATCCGTACCCGGCGCCTAACCATTCTTCAGACCCATTAATGCTAAATCAAACTCATCTCTAAGTATGGGATATCCCAAGTCATCGTTTTCAATGTATAATTCCTGTTCTAATGCTGTAAATTTCTCTCCTGCATATAAATTCCCTATATATTCTTGCCATCTACCCACTTTCTCTACATTTTCTATAATGACGTTTCCTCCCACGTCCCTTATATTTTTGCTATACGGTTTCATATCCCTAAAATTGATTCTAATTAGTTTGTATGCTTCATCTGTCTTTCCTATTTCCATATTAGTTGGTACATTTTTGCACTTTTCATCAATCCATTGTTCTGCAGCTTTTCTGCATTTGCGTATAATTTTTTATTTTATGGATTTGTATCTCTGTTTCGTTTGATTTATTTTGTATTTTCGTCTTTCTTCTATTAAATTCACGATATCATTTGTTATCTGTACCCGGAGCCTTACCATTTTTCAGACTTTTTAATGCTAATTCAAACTCATATCTAAGTATAGGATATCCCAAGTCATGATTTTGAATGTCTGATTCCTGTTCTAATGCAGTTAGTTCCTCTCCTGCATATAAATTCCCTATATATTCTTGCCATCTACCCACTTTCTCTACGTTTTCTATGATGACGTTTCCTTGTGCGTCCCTTATATTTTTGCTATAAGGTTTTATATCCCTAAAATTCATTCTTATTAATTTGTATGCTTCGTCTGTCTTTCCTATTTCCATCTTTGTTTGTACCTCTTTGCACTTTTCATCAATCTATTGTTCTTTAGCTTTTCTGCATTTTCGAATAATTTCCCATTTTTTGGTTTTGTATCTCTGTTTTCCTGATTCGTGTGATTTATTTTTGTATTTTCGTCTTTCTTCTATTAAATTCAGGTTATCCTTTGTTATCCATGGTTTCTTTTTTGTGTATACCCCAGAATATCTCTGGCCGCCATGTCTAAGCTGAATTTAATGTTATTCCATTCTGTTTCTGGTTCTTTAGTATCAGATATATTTCTGGTATCTTTCAACAATTCATTTAACTTTTTTCGAATCTTTCTTGAATATCTTTATCTTTTAGTTTCTCAAAGTCAAAGTGCCTTTTTCCGTTTCTTTTTTTCAATTTTTTAAATTTAAGTGCGGCCTTCATAATTACGATGTTGTGGTCAGTGTCTATATCTGCTTCTGGGTAGCTTCTACAGTTCTTTACTTGATTTCTAAACCGTTGCCTAACAAGAATGTAATCTATTTCACATCTCTTCGTATCTTCTGGCATCTTCCACGTATATCGTCTTCTAGCATGATGTTGAAATAATGTATTTGTAATAATTAATTGTTCTTGTCGCAAAATTCTACTAACCTATTTCCCCTGTCGTTTCTCGTGCCTAAGCCAAATAAACCTACTACCGCTCCTTCCTTACCCTCACCTACCACTGCATTAAAATCCCCTGTAATTATTAAATTTTCATGTTCTTTTACGTGTCTTAGTATGTTTTCGATATCTTTGTAGATCGCGTCTACCTCTTCGTTCCTGTAGGTAGAGGTGGGCATGTATACTTGTATTATTACTGTGTTTGCCGGTTTAGATTCTAATCTAACTATGAGTACTCTTTCGTTCTTTTGTAAGTAATTTTCTACACAGTATCCTATCTTTTTTCGCATAATTATCCCCACACCGAATGCTCCTGTATGAATTACCCTGAAGTTTCCACTCCAAAAATCCCCCGCCTCTGACTACTGAACTTTGCTGATCTCTACTATGTCTAGTGCTAACCTACTTTCTTCATACTTCTAACATTCCACGCTCCGACTCGCAAGATGTTCCCGACTCTTACTCTGCACTTTCCGATCGCATCCTCCGAAGTAGTCTCCTCCTGAAGATCCAAATAGGGGACTATTTTAACTCCGGAATCTTTTACCTCAGAGGATGCCGTCATTTTAAATACAATTTAAGTTCGCTTGGTACTTGGGAGGTAATGTGGTGGTTTCCCGTTGCCTTTCACATCGCGGTAGTGTGTTTTAGGTTGCCTATGGCTTCTGTCTTACATTTGATTTTCCAATGTTCCACCCGAAGGTACTACATTGGCCAGAAAGCGAGTTTTTTTCCCTGGAAAATTTAGAATTTTGCCGAACCCTTGCTGTTCCAAGCAAGGTAGGGATCTTTAACGTGCGTGACAACATTCACACACGAGACCTCCATTTTACCTCTCATCCGAACGAGGGTGTATTTTTGTGAAAAATGCTCGCCTAACATTTTTCAAGCGGACCGTATCGGGATTCGAACCCGGGACCTTGGACGTAGTAGTCACACACATACCACTACGCCACGGAGCCGCCTTATGGCTTCTGCCACTCTAAGTACCGAAAAAGCCGCTACCTTCTTTCGAGGACCTGTCTTAGTCTGGTTCCTCACAAACGACCCTACTACTTTGGTTGGACCTGTAGTTTGGCTCTTTAGCTCATTGGAACACGCAAGCCATTTCACCTGTTCTAGTAATTTAGAAGTGGAATTATAGAAACATACAATTTTTGGCTTGCCCGAAGTTTTCCTATCGTTTGAATGATGCATTGATGAAACCAATAATATAATTTCCTTTTTTTTTGGCATAAACGATAAGAGAGTAAAATTTTTTGTAAACGCATACATTGTAAAACCCCCTTTCCTTATACGTAAGAAATTTTTCAGGAATAAAAAACTTATTTTTATTTAGTGTTCTAACGTAAGTGAGTTTTCTTTTTTTTAGCTTTTGTAAAACTTTCAGGGAAAAAACCAATTGTCAGCTGTAATATTTCTGTTTGAATGTACAATAGGCTCGATATGTGTCAAAACAGCTTGTGCTGTCTTGTTTTTTCATCGTCAGATAAAGACCCACCATCACTATTCTTTCCTGCATATAAGTATGTGTTGAATAAATACGATATATGAGCATCTGTAAAACACATTATTTTTAACCCGTACTTTGCTGGCTTATTTGGCATGCACATTCAAAATACGCATTTGCCTCTGAATGCTAATAATAGCAAGTGCATAGTTGCCAATGGCAATGTTATTTTGGCAATTGGAGATAAATTTGTAAAATTTAGATGATATGAGAGTAGCTGGATTTTCTTTTTTCTGACAGAGACAATAGAAGTCGGTATAGAATTCTAAGACACACTACCGCGATGTGGAAGGCAACGGAAAACCACCACATTACCTCCCAAGTAGAAAGCGAACTTAAATTCTATTTAAAATGACGGCATCCTCGAGGTAAAAGATTTAGGAGGTAAAATAGTCCACCATTCGGATCTCCGGGAGAGGACTACTTCGGAAGATGTGATCGGGAGACTTAGAAAAAGATTCGTGAACATTCTGCAAGTCGGAGCGTGGAATGTCAGAAGTATGAAGCAAGTAGGTAAGCTAAAGAACTTAAAAATTGAAATGGATAGGTTAGCACTAGACATAGTAGGGATCAGCAAAATTCGGTGGCCAGATGCGGGGGATTTTTTGGAGTGGAGACTTTAGGGTAATTCATACAGGAGCAGAGGAAGATAATTTGGGTGTGGGGATAGTTATGCGAAAAAAGATAGGATACTGTGTAGAAAATTACTTACAAAAGCACGCAAGAGTACTCATAGTTAGATTAGAATCTAAACCGGCAAACACAGTAATAATACAAGTATACATTCCCACCTCTAGCTACAGTGACGAAGAGGTAGAAGCCATCTACAAAGATATCGAAGACATATTAAGATACGTAAAAGGACATGAAAACTTAATAATTACGGGGATTTTAGTGCAGTGGTAGGCGAGGGTAGGGAAGGACTGGTAGTAGGTTTATTTGGTTTAGGCACGAGAAACGGCAGGGGAAATAGATTGGTAGAATTGTTCGACACAAACAATTTAACCATCGCAAATACATTATTTCAACATCATGCTAGAATACGATACACGTGGAAGATGCCAGGGGACATAGGAAGATATCAAATTGATTACATTCTTAGTAAACAACTGTTTTGGAATCAAGTGAAAGACTGTAGAAGCTATTCAAAAGCATATATACACACTGACCACAACATCGTAATTATGAAGACCGCTCTTGACTTTAAAAATTTGAAAAAAAGAATGGAAAAAAGCACTGATATTGAGAAACTAAAAGTTGAAGATATACACGAAAGATTTGAAAAAAACTAAAATGAATTGCTGAAAGATATCGGGAAAATATCTGATACTAAGGAAGTAGAAGCAAAATGGAATAACATTAAATCCAACTTAAACATGGCGGCCAGAGATATTATGGGGTATACACAACAAGAAAATAAGAAACCATGGATAACAAAAGATATCCTGAATTTAATAGAAGAAAAACGAAAATACAAAAGTAGATCAGATGAAACGGGAAAAAAGAGATACAAAGCCATAAAATGGGAAATTATTCGCAAATGCAGGAAAGCTAAAGAACAATGGATTGATGAAAGTATAAACAGGTACAAACTAAGATGGAAATAGGAAAGACAGACGAGGCATACAAACTAATAAGAATGAATTTTAGGAATATGAAACCGTATAGCAAAAATATAAGGGACACGAGAGGAAACGTCATTATAGAAAAAGTAGAGAAAGTGGTTAGATGGCAGGAATATATAGGAAATTTATATGCAGGAGAAGAACTAACAGCATTAGAACAGGAATCAGACATTGAAAATGATGACTTGGGATATCCTATACTGCGAGAAACTGTAAAAGCCGTTGAACAAGTAACAGAGAGTCTCTTCTAACTTGTAAGCTATATATGTGATACAGACGAGATACCCAAATATTTCAAACGTAACATCACAGTAACTATACCAAAAAGAGAGGCTCCGATAGATGTGAAATTTTTCGGACGATAAGTCTGACATATTAACTAGAATTGTACAAACACGAATAGAAAAACAAGATGAAGAAATACTAGGAGAAGATCAATTTAGGTTTAGGCGAAACAGGGAACACGGGAGGCTATTTTAGCTCTGAGGGTGATAATGGAGAAAACAATAGAAAAAGGGGAATGCGTGTATATAGGGTTTGTAGATCTGGAAAAAGCATTCGACAATGTAAAGTGGAATAAAATGTTTGAAATACTCAAAAAGATTGGAATGAGTTTTAGGGATAGGCGGATAGTATATAGCTTGTAGAAAAAGCAAACAGTGATAATAGAATTAGAGCAGAAACCGAGAGAAGTAAATATTAGGAAAGGTGTGAGAGGGATGTGCCCTGACCCCGTTAATTTTTAATTTATTCATAGAAGAGACAATGAATATTGTCAAATGTAGAAAGGCATTTGGAATTGCTATTCAGGGACAAAAGATTGATATGCTTAGATTTGCAGATGATATAGCGGTATTAGCATGTAGCAACGAAGACGTAGAAGTTGCTCTTAAAGAAATGGAAATAATTCTAACAGAGACATACGGTGTGAAAATTAACAAAAATAAAACTAAAGTTCTAGTATGCAAAGCAGGGGGAAATAAGTTAAAAACAAAAATACAAATAGTTAACGAAAACTTACAAGAGGTTAAGGATTTCTGCTACCTAGGAAGCCAAATAACGCAAGATGGGAAAAGCACAAAAGATATAAAACAAAGATTAGCACAAGGTCGGGCTACATTTAACAAGAAAAAGCAACTACTGTGTTCAAAGACAACACACATGGAAACAAAAAACAGATTGCTTAAAACATATGTTTGGAGCACAGCACTGTACGGCTGTGAAGCCTGGACAGTAGGAGAAGCGGACAAGAAAAAGGTAGAAGCCTTTGAAATGTGGTGCTACAGACATATGATGAAGATATCATGGACAGACGAAGTTAAGAACAAAGAGGTACTAGAAATAGTAAGGGAAGATAGAAATATGTGGAAAACAGTAAAAAATAGGAGAGCTAGGATAACAGGTCACATATTAAGATATAAGGAAATAATGCGGAAATATTAGAAGCATAGATAGGAAAAAGAGAAGTAGAGGTAGACCTAGGTTACACTATTACATACAGATAGTGCAAGATGTAGGAAGTGGGAATTTCAAGGAAATGTGTAGACTAGCTCAGAATAGAAATCGATATCATGGACAGACGAAGTTAAGAACAAAGAGGTACTAGAAATAGTAAGGGAAGATAGAAATACGTGGAAAACAGTAAAAAATAGAAGAGGTAGGATAATAGGTCACATATTAAAATATAAGGGAATAATGCGGAATATATTAGAAGCAGAGATAGAAAAAAGAGTAGTAGAGATAGACCTAGGTTACACTATTACACACAGATAGTGAAAGAAGTAGGATGTGGGAATTTCAGGGAAATGTGTAGACTAGCTCAGAATAGAAATCGATGGAGGTACGCATCCATCCAGTCCCAAGATGGAAAAACTAATGACGCTCAAAATAAATGTACTTAAACATGATGATTATTGAAAACAACTACAGGTATTGGTGTTGCAATATTCTCAACTAATGTTAATTGTACGAAAGTATTTATTGGAAAACTATTAATTCGGCAAATGTCTAATTGTTGGGGGAATCCTTGGCAGCCATAGGCTGCTTAACCCCCTTCACATACCACTGAATCTCGGTGAAACAGAGCATATAATTAGGATACAAAATAAGGGAAACCGAGCTGTATATAAGCTGTTGTGGGAATTTCAGGGAAATGTGTAGGCTAGCTCAGAACATATAGAAGTGGAGGTACGCGTCCAACTAGTTGCAAGACGGAAAATATAATGACGAAAGAATAAGTGCATTTAAATCTGTTAATTATTATAAACAACTACAGGTGTTGGTTGTGAAATATTGTCAGCTAAAGTTGATTGTGCGAAATGATATAAAGGAAAAACTATTAATTCGACAAGTGTTGGGACAACTTAGCAGTCACAGGCTGCTTACCCCTTTTCACATACCACTGAATATCGGGGAAATAGGTTGCATAACTGCAAAGCAATAGACGGTGACCGAACTACATCTAACAAGAAAGAACATGCTCAAAGACAACAAACATAGAGACAAGTAGAAAATTGTTCAAAGCATATGTGTTGAGCACAGTACAGTACGTCCATGAAATAGGGGCAGTAGGGATAGCAGACAGAAAGAAATAGAAGCCTTCTGAAATGTAGTGCTTTAGATGTATAACGATGATAGCAAGTATAGACAAGATTAATAACAAATAGGTTAAAGAAATAGTAGAGGATGAAAGATATTTGTGGGAAAAGAAAAGTTGGAGAAATAGAAGGGTAGGATTTTTGGGGAATAGCACAGAATATAGTACAAGGCCAGATAGGAAAAGGAAGGTAGAGGTAGACCGAGATCAGACTTTTGCACGCAGATAGTGATTGACGCAGACTGTGCAAATTTCAGGGAAATGTGTAGGTTAGTAAGGAATAGGAAACAATGAGGGTACGCGTCTAACCAGTTCCAGGACTGAAGACCTAATAATGACGAATGATATTCCGATACTTTTTCTTTTCCGATTTAAAAAGGTTTAAATACTACAGCATCGGTTAATGAAATTAACCAGGCACATTTGGTTTGCAAATTTTTACACAGAAAATTTGCCTTGGATATTGAACCACATAGTCTGCCAACCACAACCTCAAACAATAAAAAACAGTAAAAACAGTAAAAAATTGAAGGAAATTCATTGAATTTGCTAGAAAGCTTTTCAAAAATTTTCGATGTATTAATAAGTTATAATTCACCATCTTAATCAGCTAGATGTGTTAATAATTCATATAAATCAATAAGACTTGATACATGGCTCGCGCAGGGGAAAAGTATCTGTTATTAATTATCATAAAGTTTGTATTAAAAAGAAGTTGAAAGAGATAAGGGAATTGTTATACCTTGGGACACTTTCTATATTTTGATCTCTTACGTAATTTTAAGAATGGTTTAAATAAAATTTCTTACTCCTTTTGCTTTAGTAATAGGTTACAAAAGTTTTTGTTTTAATGGACCTGTCGTTTTTATGCATCTTATTTCATTTTGTAACACTTCATTCCTGTCTTTTCCCTTTAGACAAGTCTTACAACGATTAACACAACTTTTCATTAATTTTATATCATCTTTCGCGTAAAACACTTCCCTAAAAATAATAAACGGTTTACGAATACCTATGTTACCATACCTGTGAATTTTTTTGATGAATTCCGCAGCTACATGACTTGTTAACACTAACAACTCTTTATTCCCATTTTTTTTACCAAAAATTATCTACCACATAACACCTTCTGAATTCATCTAAATATTCCCTGACTAATTTTTTCCTAATCTCCCAAATTTCATCATGTGCTTGCTGTTCAGCGTAGGGGGTCTTATAAATTTATATATCGACTTACCCCGCGGTTTTTTGTTGTTCTAAGATGTAGTTCCTTGCTCTTCAGCTAAGTGGACTGTATTCGAAATTATAGTAGGTGTTACTTTGCACTTGCACTGTGTTTTTTAGGGGTTTATCAATAAAGTCGACGGCACTATTGACAAACTCACTTTTACCAAACGAAGAACCGACTGTTCTGCTTCGATATCGATGAGAGAGTGTTTTTCGTCATTACCTTTAGTCCCACTTATTTACACATGCACAAGGAATTTTTACGACAGGATATAAGGGAACAAGGGATGACAGTTTTACTATTAGATTTACAACTACAAATTTACGACTTAAAATTAAACACGACAACATGCGACAAAGAGACCGAACACTTGCATATACTAAAACTTGGAATTTGTCCAGTTTCCACGTCTTCAAATACCTACAATGCTACCAAGAATCCTTCTTTCTTGTTTGAAATCAACCTCTCTCTTTTTTTTCTAGTAAATAAATTTGCCGAAGTAGTTTCTTTCCCTGGTTTATGCCTGATCTCAAAATCATTTCCTGTAACACAAACGCCCATTTATAAAAACAGATAGTCAAAAACTCTTTCTTATTTAAAAACATTACCACAGTGTTACCGGTTTCAACTAGAAACTTATTCCCTAAGAAATAAAATCTTAACTTCTTTACAAAATATACTGTCGCCAGCATCTCTTTCTCAGTCGTTGAATGTCTAGTTTTACAATCTTTTAATGCTCTGGATATAAAACAAATAGGACCTTCTGTCCCTTTTTGGATCTGCACCAACTCTGCTCCAATCGCAAAACTCGACGCATACGTCCTTAAAATAAACTGATCCTTAAATTTTGGATATTTTAGCGACAACACCCTATGAGATACTGATTTTAGCGCTTGAAATACATGTACTCTTCTCGGTCCATCTCCACGTCTGGTTCTTTTAATAACTCTAGCAACGGCATGCACAGCTCCAAATACTTTGGTATAAATCTCTTGTAATAGTTTAACATCCCCAAGAATACTCTTAAACCCTTTAAATTTCTTGATTGTCGTAAAAGAAATAGAAGGACAGGATGCGTTCTAAGGCATTTCTGGGGAATAGTACGGGATATACTAAAATCAGAGATAGGAAAAGAGAGGTAGAGGTAGACCGAGATCAGACTTTCGTACACAGATAGTGATAGAGATGCAGACAGTGCAAATTTCAGGGAAATGTGTAGGTTGGTTCAGACTAGGAAACAATGAGGGTACGCGTCCAACCAGTTCTAGGACTGTAGACCTAATGATAATGAAGTAAACATTTTTAAATTTAATATTTATTGAGTACATATTTTGTATTTTAGGTTAGATTCAACTTCATTATAAGCAATTCTCAAAAAATTGTTCATAGTTAAGGTCGTGAGATTATATATAATCTTTATAATTATATGAAAGAACAGAAGGATGCTGGCCAAGATATGAGTTTGCTGAAAAATTTGATCAAAATAGTGTCTGAAGCAATTGGTGTTGAGTTAACAACTATTAAGAAAATTATAAAAGAAGGCAAATGCAGCCAGTTGGTGCTAAGTTACAATTTACCTCATCAAGGAAAACCATCAAGAAAAGTAGTCCAAAGTCTACATTAGATGAATTTGAAGAAAAAATTGTGCGCACAATTATTTATCGCTTTCCGAATACACACCATAAACAACCTACAATGCAGGCTGTATTTAAAGCTTTCAAATTTGAAGGAATTAATTTCTGTGGAAAAATCAATTCGTTTAGACGATTGGTGCATAAAATGGGGTTTCGTTGGAAGAAGTGTCAAGACAATCGTAAAGTCTTAATGAGAAACCAGAAATCCAAGCAAAACAAGTTGATTTTTTACGAAAAGTACACCTATATCGATCAGAAGGAAGAAATATTATATACTGTGATGAAACTTACCTGCACAATTCACATACTGTATTGAAGTCGTGGGACGATGGTTCAAATCAATGTTCAAAAGCACCATTAGTTAAAAGGAAACGTTTAATTATTATACATGCTGGCGGCAAAAAAAGTTTTGTTCCGAATGGATTGCTAATTATTAAGTCTGGACTTAAAACTGGTGATTATCACGATGAAATGAACCATAGAAATTTCTGTAAATGATTACAAGCTAAATTATTACAAAACTATAAAGTATACGCCGTGCATACAAAATAACCACAAGAGACGACTCAAAGAACTTTATTTATACATCAAAACATAACTTAATAAGTCATGACATTTGTATATTTTTATTATGACAGTTCGATTATTTCTAAGCCTACATGATTTATATAGCATACCATTATACATAATCCTAATACATCACAATCCTCCACACCTAGCTAGAGGTTCAATCGATCCGGTGCTTTAATATTCCTCTTGGGTCTAGTAAGAACATTCGGAGAAAAATTTAATTTCGGTAGATTCTTTACGACATTTTCTTTCAACGTCTTTGCTTGTTGTTGTTCGATTACTTTATTTTCTTTAACTAATGTAGTATCTTCAATTACTCTTTCGTCCATTCTCTTCTGACTCGCAGGTATTATAGACTCAGGCTTTTCAATACGTGGTGCGGTCACCTGCAACTCCACTCCAACATGCTTTGTCTCCTTCCCAAGACTGGTACTTATGATTTGATCTATATGTCTTTTCCAATTCAATCTAGTATCATCTTCCGGCACACACCTGTATGTGCTGTCTCCCAATTTCGCATCTATTCTTGCTTTGCTCTAACTACTGTCCTTAATCTCTCTGTTGTCCCTCGTATAAACTATATTCCCTTCTTCAAATTCTTCTGATCTCTCCCCTCTGAAAAATTCTATCTGTTTCTTCATGACTTCCTCTCGTTTATTTATTGTCATAGAATCAAGCCTGGTCTTCACATGTCTATTAAACATTAATTTGGAAGAAGCCTCCCCTGTTACACAATGAGGCGTGTTTCTATATGAGAAAAGAAATTTCGAAATCAGGGTGTCTATTGATTAATTGATTTCATTGGAAGGGTGGCAAAGCCACGCGCACTTAGGCCTCAATATGGGCCCATTGTGCTTCCTTCTTATAACTGGTCCTCAATCACTCAGCCATCCTAACTTACAGACGAACCTGAGGATATCGCTCTAGGGCGTGTTACTAATTCTGACGGTGTCTGGCCAGAAATCCCCTAACATGGATCCTCGGAAGTTGGCGAATGTCGGGCAGGTGCACACAATGTGCTCTGCCGTCTCCTCCTCCCGTAGACAACTACAATAGGTTGGATTATCTGAAAAACCCAATCTGTGTATGTGCTTCGTTACCTTGCAGTGCCCCGTCAAAACATTTACTAAAAGTCGTAGTTTTAGCTTGGCAAACCTATGCAAAGTTTCCCATTTTTAGTCGAAGGAGACTTAATGAACATTTTTGCCTGTCGGCAATGTCTTTCCTTTGCCCACCTCTCGTAGTGGCGATGGTAGGTTCTCTGTTTTATCATAGTAAATATCACAGATGACGAAAGAGAGACCGATGGCTCAGGTCCGACAAAACTCTGAGTCGATCTTTGTCTTGCAAAAAGCGTCAGCCTGCTCATTACCGTATTTACCTGAGTGACCCTTGATCCAAGCCAGCTCGAGGATATTAGAGTAAGAAGCCCGTTTAAGAGCGAGGTGACACTGCGGTACCACCTCTGAAAGAATCTTCTTCCTATTTAAGGCCATTAAAGCTGCCCTGCTATCTGTGGATATGCGTATAGTTTTATTTTGAATATCTCGTTCCAAAATAAAACTGGCACTTTGCGTGACCGTAGTGACTTCTGCTTGGAAAACAGTTGCCTGCGTTCCCAACGCTATACTTTCGTTGAGGTCTAGGTCATCTGAAAAGATGCCTGCCCCTGTACCGTCCTTCGTTTTTGATCCATCTGTGAAAATAAATGTATCTGCTGAAATCACATTTTCAGGGTCCACACAGACTTTGTACTGCTTCCTGAATATTAGTTTAGGTGTAATTGAGTCAACCCTGGCATCCAAGAGTGCCATTGTTAACAACGCCTCTCTTAAGATATCCTGGTGTCTCCCACCGTCTCCCTTATTCTTCTACAATCCCTTAACTTTTAGTCTTAGTGCCGCTTTTAGAACCACCTCCTCTACATGCAGGTCTAGCGGAGGGAGACCCAAGATGGCTTTCAAGGCTGCAGTTGTTGTGTATTTCATTGCGCCCGTGATACTAAGACAGGCCAGTCTTTGTATGTGCGTAAGCTCTGTAACTGCATTATTGTCTGGTTCGAGGCTCGGCCAACCACTCCACCAAGAGGGGGTCAAAGTCCATCGTTTCATCCGAGTGCCTGACGCTGTCCATGGTTGAGCTTCCACCTCCGTCTCCAGCTGTTGCTGTAGATGGGATGGTGGATGCTGCTGCTTTACTGTTGCAGTTTGTTGCTGCTGTTGCATGGTTGCCGGTTGCTGCAACAGTTTGATTTTTTTGGATTCTGACATTCAGGGAGGTAAGCTTGTAGTGCAGCTTCCCTCCCCTACTGGGTACAGCGTCCCTGACATCCTCCCCAATGCCAAAAACAACCAGCCTCCCCTGAGGCTGGTTCCTCGTGGCGGTGTGGAAGACGTACTACTTGGGTATATCTGTCCAAGGGTTTTGCGCCGTCAGACGTCTTTTATAAACATCAATGTCTCCCGGAGGTCTCGGAATTCACAGTGCCGCCTTCAAAAGTCTGGGTAGCAATCCCACTTGGACGATTACTAGGCGTGCAGCCTCCCACAGCTGAGGAAGGTTGCCAACCGCCTCTGTTATCCACTTCAAGGAGAGATCATTCTCGCACCAGGTCCGAAAGATCTCGCCCGAGAACGCCCACCTCCTGAAGGTTGGTGGAGTTGTATCATCGGGAAGGGAAAACAAATACTCGTCCAACGTCTTCTCGATAGCTGCTTGAAACAGTTTAGCCTGAGGCTTGGTTATTTTTCCCCAGGGGTTGCACCTGTCGATCACAGCTACATGGAGGTGCTTGGAAGCTGCATCCCTATAGCTGCCAACGGCAGAGCGAGCTGTGGCGCTCTTACACTCCCTTTTCAGGGTTTTGGTCTGAGGTGGAGTGTCGTCGGATTGCACCTTTTTCTTGCTCTTACCCGATTAGGTTTCTGACGGTCTTGGGGAGGAGGTAGAAGGTTCGAGGGTGGAGGCTGCCCGATGGTCAAAATGCTGCTCCTTAGATTGGTTAGTCGACGGGCCATCAAGAATGGGTAAATGTTTGTTCTCATGTAGAGAAAACAGAAAAAGAATACCTTAGTAGGGAATATATAATAGACGTCATAAAAGAGCTAATAATATACGACGATAGTAATTCTTCAGACTTGAGTCTGCCTGATGATGATAGTGATAATTTTGGTTGCAAACCATTACATTAACGTGCAATATGATTGTGTATGCTATAAGGCATTTTCAATTTGTTTGTAGTGCTGTAACAATTTTTTTTGAAGACTGCAAATCTTCTAAGATCATTCATTGAATACGCTGTTTTGTCTATTTAACTTAATACTTAAATATTGTTATGCAAATAAAAATTCAGATTGGAACCGTGTAGCCCAATCACAAGACAGAAATTATTCCATAGTGCTGGTCTGTTTGCTATCAACAAACGTTGGTCGTTTGAATAGACCCTTCAATGTCAAGCGACGTTAAAATTGCTTGTGCGCATAAGACAAACAGGATAGTCTGGCAAGAGCATTCGATAAAGAAACACCTTGCAGCTGTATTGTGTTCTCGCCAGCAATTTACGTGTGGCCATAGGCGTGGCCGTTTGGTCAAGTGCAACATGCACTGGAGTTATAGTGTTTTTAATAATGGTAAGCACATTGAGTATTTGTTAAATCAAACTAAATAATTCTGTTATAGCACTCTAAAGGATAACGATATTTTTAAATAAAAATGCACTCTAAAGTGTTACGATAATTTGTTAAAGATCTGTTAATGTGTTTAGTGATACCGTTTGCAAGATACCGTTCATATATTTAATGTTGAATTTTAATATAATAGCGTTTAAACGCTCTATAAACTTTTGGTAAAATTATCCAAGCCTGTTAATTTTGCTTTCACTAAATTTATAAAACGTGCTCCAAAAATTTTCTATTTATGACCTCAGAGAACTTCTAATAATAATTTTCCTAAAAGCTTGTTAATATTGATTTTATTTAATTCATAAAATTAACCTTAATGGTTAGCAAAAACGCGGTCTTTGTAATGATTAAACTTTATTATCAGTAATGCAATAATAATACTGGAGATTTAGCAAAGATAAGGTTCCGAATTTACAAGAACAAATAGCAAAATTGGATTCTCCGAATTACGGTCGAATTGACTGTCTTAATAACAATTGGAACACCGTTAAAGACAAAGTATTTTGGATAACCCGTTGGATGGTTGTTTTCGTTTCAATTTACGTGGAAGAGTACATTTTACGTTTGTATAAATGGTTCCAGGAAAATTCCAGTTTATTACACCATAAAATGTGGACCGTGTATTGACGTCACTTGTTTGTCAAAACACCGTATATCAGCACATCTGGTTTAGACAATGTAATAGTCTCTACGTAATTAAGAACATTGTTGTGCAAGGTAAGCTTTTTTATTACTTTCACATGACGACCGCAGTTGGCCAATATTGATACAAGACAGGATATAGGAAACAACATTGTAACAACCTACAATTCTGGTTTTGCTTTGTAGTCATAATAACTTTTGATATTTAGAATTTATCACATTTTAAATTAAGGGTTATATATATATATATATATATATATATATATATATATACCTATATATGTTCTGTACAAAATTTTATTACTAAAAACAACAATATTTGATTAAAGAACATTCATTTAATTCGTTTAAGTACTTGTTTTATTTTGAACAAGTGAGTTCAAGAATAGAGTAATTAAATCAACAGGTAAACAGCTTAAATACCCTTTACTGAGTTAATGTTTTTTTGCTCTTACTTGACTAAGGCGCACTAATAGTACCTTCAAGAATTTTAATATGAATATTGTGCTTATAATAGTGTTTAAGGACTTTGGTGGCGCCCCATTTGCACCCCTATTTTAGTATTACTAGAGTCAGCAAGTAAATAATGTTTTGTCATAAGAACCACGACCAATCCTCATAAGCTCTACCCACGGAATAGACCCCTAGCATAGTCGGAAGATAGTTGAGGTTTCATCTTTTTAAAAGAGATCCATCACATAAAAGATCTCAAGAAGACAATGATTTTAATAATTTAAATTTTTTGTTATAGTGCATATTGTTATTCATTTAAATAAGCAACAATATTATATTACTTAATAATATTAATAACTAATATTTTACTTGGGTGTCTGATTTAAATAATATATTTAAGGTTTTATTAAATTTCTTTGAAATCATTGGACGAGTTGTATGAAAATTTCAATCATGCTGTCTAAAGTAATTATTATGACTATATAAAGTAGATAGCTCTTGAAGTTCAAGCAGTGTATACAATTACTATTTCGCCCAAACTGTTTTAAGTTGAGTGTTTATTTAACTGAAACATTTGTATAAAAATAACTTTTTGTACTACAGTTGTTTTTGCTATCCAAGCCTACGATCTACAATGTCTCCATAACTATGAATTTCTTCTCCATTGTTAAAACCATGCTTGATGTTACCAATAGTTTTTCAAGACTCAAACAATAAACTACCTATATTTCAAGTTTTATTTTTAATTGATTGTTCTAAGTAAAATCTTTGAAGTTCCGTAGAAATCTACTCTTTGTTAAGTTATGCGCATACTGAATCCTTTGATGCAGATTCCACAATAGATTCTATCCACACTTATAAACTCTGTATGTACAGTCGAAATCAGGAAAAAATGAATGCACGTCATCAACCGTATTCGCATGCATCAAGATTAATATAAAGGCGCAGTTATAAGTTATGGTTATGTTAGGTTATGTTGTATTAAAAATGACATGTGTTAAAAACCGCACAAATCAACTTAAAAACTTTATTAATATAAGTGTAATATAGTTAGGACATGCGACAGTTTACTGTTCCCATTCTTTACGTATCATAAACTCCACAGCGTAAGTCTTTACTAAGCTACTTTGTTCGAAACACGTGCTACTTGTATTCTTTCTTTCTCTTACATGTTAAATACGCCCATTGTATATGTGGAAATATATCTTGGATTGAATCAGAAATTAATGACGTGCATTCATTCTTTCCTGATTTCGACTATATTTGAAAAATTCATACCTCAAACGTGGTTCTTAATCATATTTGAAGAATTTTAAGTTCATTTTCCAGTTTTTTATCTTGACAGTTTATTCCTCCTGTTCGAAAGGAATACTAACTTTGACCTTATAGCGAATATTCATAATCTTTCTTTATATGATTTATTTAATTCACGTAGTCCCAAGAAGTAATATAAAACTCAAAAGTGAATACTGTTCGGTCTCTTTGTCGCACGTTTGCGTGGTTATTTTAAAGTTGTAGTTGTAAATCAAATAGTAAAGCTGTCATCTCTTGTCCCGTTATATCCTGCCGTAAAACCTCCTTTGTGCATGTGTAAATTAAGTTGAAAAAAGAGTACTGACAGAAACACTTTCTCATCGATATCGAAGCAAAACGGTTGTTCGTTTGGTAAGTGAGTTAGTCATTAGTGCCGCCGAATGTGACTTTATCGATAAACCCTTAAAAACACAGTGAAAGTGCAAACGTTACACGTACTATAATTCGCATACAGTCCACTTAGTTGAAGAGTAGGAACTACACCTTACAACAATAGAACAACGCAGAGATAAGTCGATATACAAATTTATAAGTCCCCCCGCGCATTAAACATGGTCCTTCGAGCCAGATTATTTAATTAATTAATTAGTTCCTATTCCTTTCGCTCTTTATTTATACTTTAATTTAATAATTGTCGTAGTTTTTGATATGTTTGAGCGTGTTACAAAGAGACTAACATCGTGCTTGCACATTTAATGGTAGAAACATTTGGACCTAACGGTAAATTCCTTTTTCCTTTGTCGCAAAGACTAGTGGTCGCTCGGGTTATTTTATGTAAACTAAATTTATGAGGGTTATTGTATTTTAAATCTTTACCTAATTTTTCGTCGTCAAGTTTGAAGAATCACTCGGGTTCATCCAACTTAGTATAACAAAGGAGTTTGTATTTATGTGAAACGTTTATTTGGGCAAGCACTGTAATTAGTTGCATTTAATTTCGTAGATTAATTAGTTGTTAGTTGTCGTAGCGTATTTGTGGTACGCATTGTTTTTACTTTAATTTCTATTGTCGTTCATTAATCTTTAATCAGATATGGTTATATCAATTGATAAAGGTATTCTAGAAGATAGATTTGTAGTTAAAAGGTTGGATCATAAATACAGTAAAATTAGTCAACTGGAAAATGTATCGATTGCTTTAATTAGAGCATCGATTAAAAGTGTCGAACAAATTGAAACTCATTTCAAGTTTTTTTGCAAAGATATTTTCTTTGATGAAGAGAGTGAACAAGTGGATGAATTCTCGGCTCTTAGGGTGAAAATCGATGCTTATCTATTAGATATTCGTATTACCGCTGAACAAGGTGAATTAGATCGCGTAGAAAATAAGCCGCTGATGGAAAATTTGAATAATCCTTTGTCGATAAATAGTAGAATTCGCTTGAAACACCTTTCAGTTTCGCGCTTTTCAGGACGTATTTCGGATTTTGAAAGTTATTTTGCAATTTACAAGCGATTGATTCATGATCATGTCAATTTGTCACCCGTTGAAAAATTTTGCTATCTCGTTGATACACTAGGTGAGTCGTCGCGTGCGCTAATAAAATATTGGCCATTAAACGATTGTGCATACGAGAAAGCCTATAAAATCATTACTAATCGTTTTCAGTCCAGGAGGTTATTACTATCAACATATTTTAATACTTTTGAAAATTGCCTTAAGGTAAGTTCCTTAGACTCGCACACGGAACTCCGGCAATTAATTAGTTGTTTTGATGAAAATATATTCACATTAAAGCAGATGGAAATAGATTTATTAGATTTCATATTATTTAATTCTTTATCGAAAAAATTAGATACAAACATTTTAAAGCGTTTGGAATTAGGAAATAATGACGAGATTCCCTCGTTCAAAGATTTAAGGTCGTTCATTAAAAAACAATGTAAAGTGTTGAAAATAAATGACATTGCTTCAGGAACATACTTAAAATCTCGAAATTCCGTGAAACAAAGGGAAAAAGGAAAGTTCGTTAGCACTTCGGCTAAACTTCTTTAGTTGGTACCACCAATGATGATAAAAATTGTAGTTGTCAAGCTGTGCATCCTATTTATAGATGTAAGCAGATTCTCGATAAAACCCCTCAAGAAAGATTTGAGGTGGTAAAAGTTAAAAATCTTTGTACTAAATGTTTAAATACTTCACATTCGATGAAAAATTGTACGTTAGATTGGTCGTGTAGAAAATGTCATCAGTCGCACAATTCGTTGCTTCACTTCGATAAACAAGAAAAATCGGTGTCGCCACGCCGACAAACCCATCGTCAAAGGTCAGCGTCTCCTCGGAGAGCGGCGCCTAGACTTACTTCTACTAGTAGACCTAGTGAAGACAATCTGTCGTCGTCGGTTGTGCATGAACAACCTGTCACTAGTTCGTTAATTTCGACGTCATTAGAACACACAACCACGCTGTTAGCTACGGAAATGGTGTCGGTGCTTGATTATACAGGAACATTGCAATCTGTTCGTGTAATATTAGATAACGGATCCATGGAAAGTTTTATGACTGAAAGGTGCCGTCAGAAATTAGGTTTACGGAAACGGAGAGCCAATGTCACTGTTCAAGGACTTGGCTTGAATTCGTCGTTGGGGTCTGGTGCACTATCGTGTGTAGTCAGCCCCTCGAGAGCAAGGTCCCCAGCATTTGAAATTGATTGTTATATTTTAGCTAACATTTGTAATTAATTACCTTCGTCGTCTATACGGGTCAAGGAATGGTCGCATGATCGAGGTTTGGCCTTAGCTGATCTTAATTTTAATTTTCTGGTAAGATTGACATGCTGCTCGGAGCGGAAATCTTTGCTCAGGTTTTGTTGAACGAATCTCGTTGGGGTGTCGCTAACGAGCCAGTTGCTATTAAAACAACCTTTGGTTGGGCGTTAACAGGAAAGGTCGTTTCCCCAAATAATTCTATTACATGGTTGTGTGCTTTAGTGGAGTCCTTAGGCAGCGACATTCGTCGATTTAGGGAATTAGAAAATATCCCTTCAAGAAACACATTTCTCCTGAAGAAGAAAACTGTGAAAAGGAATTTGTTGAAAATTATAGACGTAACAAGGACGGTTGTTTTGTAGTGTCCTTGCCCTTTAAAATTTCCGAACCCTCATTTGTGGGTACGAAATCGATTTGTATTAAAAGATTTTTGTCTTTAGAACGTCGTTTGCTAAAAAATCCTGAATTGTATTCGGATTATAAAAAATTTATGGAGGATTATTTGGAAAGCGGTCACATGGTTCGAGTGAAATCGCCTAAAAATTCGTCGGTTCATGAGAAAATGTATTACATTCCCCATCATGCTGTACAGAAGCGTGATAGCACTACCACAAAATTGCGTGTGGTTTTCGATGCATCGTGTCGGGATCAATCTGGAAATTCGTTAAAAGATAGTTTGGCTATTGGCCGTGCTCCAAAAAAAGACATTGCAGTTTTGTTATTGCACTTTCGTGTACATCCTATCGTAATTACAGCTGATATTAAACAAATGTATCGGCAGATTTTGATTAAAGATACTCATCGTAATTATCAACGTATCGTCTGGAGATTTTCTCCGTTAGATCCTATTATGGACTTTAAATTAAATACTGTGATTTATGGAGTTTCGTCGTCGCCTTTTTGTGGCCTTGCCTACTGTTCAAGAATTGGCAAGGTTAGAATCGATTAATTTTCCTTTCGCGTCATCGGTATTGGCGAGCGATACCTATGTTGATGATTTAGTCACTGGATACAATTCGATTGAAGCTGCTATCAATTAATTATTGAGTTGAATAGTATTTGCACTAGTAGTGGTTTTCAATTAAGAAAATGGAATAGTAATGGTCCGGAAGTGATGTCCAACTTGAAGGAGTCCCTGTCCAGTTCGGAAGCAATTACATTTTAAGATAAAGATAGTGATTCGACAAAAATTTTGGGCCTTTCGTGGCACGCTCTTACAGATGTATTTTTATACAACTTAGACGTTGAAGAGCGCACTTGCACTAACCGTACTATTTTGTTGGCTATCGCAAAAACTTTTGATCCTCTCGGTTTGATAGCGCCTTTAGTACTTTTCGCTAAACGTTTAGTTCAAGATCATTGGCTTTTAGGCCTCGGTTGGGATCAAGAGCCTCCATTGGAAGTCGTAGAAAAATGAAAACATTTTTTGGGTGGATTGCCAGCGGTTTCGAATATTGAGATTTCGCGTCACATCGTATGTAATAATTTTAAAAAGGTGGAGTTGCATTGATTCTGTGGTGCTTCTGAAGCCGGATATGCAGCTGTCGTCTATTTTCGTTCGTTCGATTTAGAAGGTAATATTGCCATGTCGTTGGTATGCGCAAAATCGAAGGTTGCTCCTACTAATCGCGTTTCATTGCCCCGTCTCGAATTGTGTGTTGCCGTACTCTTGGCAGATTCAGTAGATTTTGTCAAAAATACTTATACAAATATTTTATCATTTAGTAGTATTTTTGCGTGGTCAGATTCTACTGTTGTTTTGTCTTGGATTCGGTCTTCCTCACACAAGTGGAAGACATGCGTTAGAAATCGCATTTTGCATATTCAAGAACGTATTCCTCCATCTTCGTGGTTTCATGTTAAATCCTAAAACAACCCTGCGGATTGTGCCTCACGTAGACTTTTGGCTTCAGAGTTGTGGGTTCTTCATCCATTATGGTGGACTGGGCGTTCCTGGTTAGTGCGTCGTAGCGAAGAATGGCCAGTAACGTGGCTGTCAAAACTTATCGACTCATCTCAGATGGACGTCGAATATCGTACTCTGTCGTTAACAGTTGTTATGTCTGAGAATTTCTTAGATTTGTCGTTGGATAAATTTTCAAAACTGCAGAAAATTGGTAGGATTATTACATGTATTCGTCATTTCATTCGTAATGTTTAATGTCCGGCAGATTTGCGTTCAAAATATTCTGATGGTTTGTTTCTAGCTCAGCAGCAAGAGGCTATACATTTATTGATTAAAAGAGTTTAAACAAATGTTTTTGCCCAAAACATAACAAATATTAAAACTGGAAACTTATTAGTAAACAACTTCGTAGTCTTAGTCCGTTTTTAGATAGTCGTGATTGATTGATCGTGGGCGATCGCCTCCGTAATTTAGAGTAATCGCATGATGCAAAATTTCCAATGTTGCTTCCTCGGTCGCATCGGTTGACTGAAATTATTATATTAGATTGTCATGAAAGACATTTACATGCTGGAAATCGAACAACTCAATTTTTATTAACTCAAAGTTATTGGATCTTGTCCGCAAAGAGGGCTATTTGGCAATGTTTGAAATTCTGCATTCGTTGTTTTCGTGTAACCCTGTGGCTTTATGCCCCCCTATGGGGGATTTGCCAGCTTCTAGGTTAACTCCAGGTAAGGCGTTTTTATATACGGGAGTCGACTTTGATGGACCTTCCTCTGTCACGATGAATCGATATCGTGGTGCAAAATTATTGAAGTCGTACATTTGTCTATTTATTTGTTTCAGCACTAAAGCTATCCATTTGGAATTAGTGTCTAACTTGTCGACAGATGCTTTCTTGGATGCTTTACTCGATTTATTGCTTAAAGAGGCAAATGTATTCAAATCCATTGTAACAATGGCACTAATTTCGTTGGGGCCTCTCGTGAAATCTCTCAATTGATGCGCCATTCGGCAGATGTTGAGGGAATCGAATTTGTGTTTAATCCTCCAGCTGCTCCTCATTTTGGTGGGTTGTGGGAGGCCGGGATTAAATCGGTAAAATTCCATTTGAAAAGAATTATCGGTGAACAAATTTTTTCGTTTGAAAAATTCTCGACAGTGTTGATTCAAGTCGAAGCGATTCTCAACTCACGTCCACTATGCGAACCGAGTTGCGAACCATATGGTTTTTCATATTTGACCCCGGGTCATTTTCTTAATGTTGAACCAGTCTCAGTATTACCAGATCAGGATTTGTAGTCCATAAACCCCTCTCGTTTGAATCGCTGGCAACTGTTGCAGCAAATGCAACAAGGGTTTTGGAAAAAATGAAGTGCTGAATACCTGCACACGTTGCAGCAGAAAGGTAAGTGGTTGAGGAATTCCGCTACCCTACCTATTGATTCGCTTGTCCTTCTAAAGAAAGAAAATAACCTCTCTCTACAGTGGCGTTTAGGAAGAGTAGTGGAGGTTCATCCTGGTAGAAAAGGTATCGTTCGGGTAGCTACAGTCAAGACATCCCAAGGACTAGTTAAACGTACTCTAGTGAAACTATGTTTACTGCCAATTACTTAATATTTAATGGTATGTATACATATATTCACTTATATAAGTTTGTCGGTTAGGTTTCTTAGTTAATAGCTCTAATTATTTTTAAATATAAAATAAGTTAGTTCATGCTTATTTTGGTGGGCGGGATGTTCCGTCTCTTTGACGCACGTTTGCGTGGTTAATTTTAAGTTATTTTAAATTTGTAGTCGATATACAAATTTATAAGCCCCCCGCGCATTAAACAAAGTCCTTTCTGTGATACTAAAATTCGCAGATCTCTTATTACTTATTTCCATCTCTTTCAAATAGAATTTTGAACAAAAACTTTCTGTTGAAAATAAATATCAAACAAAACTGTGACTTAACCTCTAATTTACATTAGTATGTGCAAGAAAGATAAATAGGCCCATTAGACAAGGACAATGAGATTGCAAAACAATCATGTCTGCCAACTTTCATTTAAATACAAGTTATCTAGCAAAGACTTTGCAAACCCTTGGACAAAGTGTACTATTTAGCTATCAGTTTAACTAAAAGTTATCACTAACTATCAGCTAGGTAGCCATAAGATTTGACTGAGCATTGATAAACGGGCCCTCAGAGATGCCGTTGTTAAACATAGCTCCGGCCGTTAAAACCATGAAACACTGCCAATAATATAACGCCTGGACCTTGCGTGAAGTTGATAGTTATATACCCGCCAGTGAGGCGAGCATCAAAATATATATAGGAATTATTTGCTAATTTTTTGCTTTTTTTGCTGATAAAACCAATTTTTTACTATATCTGTAAAAAAGTTACAAGTGGCTAGATAGCTTAATATTAAGCCATCTAGCCAACTAAAAAAATACCTACATAAAATAAAATAAAATAATTAACAATACATAAATTATTTGCTATTTTTTTGCTACCATTTGCAAAAGAAAAAAATCAAACTTTCAAATAATAAAGTAAATATAAATATCTACAAGAGTAAAGTACATTAAAGAAATTAATTGCTGGCATGACTAAAGAATACCTACGTTTTATGAATTATTTACTCTTAAAATATGCAACTCCCGAATTTTTTGCTCGCGAAATTAATATAAAAGACGACAAAATATCATATACCCACTTCGAATTTAGAAGAATAAAGTACATTAAAAAAATTAATTGTGACGAAACTATATCATTCATATGTTTTATGAATTACTTGCGCTTTAGATATGCAACTCCCAAATTTTTTGTTCGCGAAATTAAATGTTCAAACAATAATAAGGGCCTTTTGTCGTTTTTTATATTAACTTCGTGAGTAAAAAAGTCAGGATTTACATAATTTAAGAACAAATAAATCAAGCTACATGATTATGAAATTATGATAGAAGCATTAAATTTTTTAAAAGCACTTTACTCTTGTAGTCCTAGGCTAACTTATATTATTATTATTATCATTTGAACATCTAATTTGGCGAGCAAAAGATTCGGGAGTTGCATATCTAAGAGCAAATAATTCATAAACAATGTAAATGTTATAGTTGTGCCAGCAATTAATTTTTTTAATGTATTTTATCGTTGTAGAATCGAAGTGGCTGGATGGTCTTGTGTCGTTTTTTATATCAATTTCGCGAGCAAAAAATTCAGGATTGACATAATTTAAGAGTAAATATATCGAGCTATATGATGATGTAATTATGATAGAAGCAATTAATTTTTTAAAAGCACTTTACTTTCGTAGTTCCAGGCTTACTTATATTATTATTATCATTTGAACATCTAAATTGGAAAGCAAAAAATTCGGGAGTTGCATATCTAAAGAGCAAATAATTCATAAACTGTGTAAATGCTATAGTTGTGCCAGCAATTAATTTCTTTACTGTATTTTATTCTTGTAGATTCGAAGTAGCTGGATGGCCTTTTGTGATTTTTTATATTAATTTCGCGAGCAAAATATTCAGGAGTTGTATATTTTAAGGGCATAAAAAACGACAAAAAATAATCCAACCACTTCGAATCTACAAGAATAAAATAAGTTAACCTGAGACTACAAGAGTAAAGTGCTTTTAAAAAATTAATTGCTTCTATCATAATTACATCATTATGTAGCTTGATTTATTTGCTCTTAAATTATGTCAATCCTGAATTTTTTGCTCGCGAAATTAATATAAAAAACGATAAAAGGCCATCCAGCCACTTCGAATCTACAAAGATAAAATACATTAAAGAAATTAATTGCTGGCACAACTATAGCATTTACACTGTTTATGAATCATTTGCTCTTTAGATATGCAACTTCCAAATTTTTGGTGCCAAATTAGATGTTCAAATGATAATAATAATATAAGTAAGCCTGGGACTACAAGAGTAAAGTGCTTTTAAAAAATTATTTGCTTCTATCATAATTACATCATCATGTAGCTTGATTTATTTGCTCTTAAATTATGTCAATCCTGAATTTTTTGCTCGCGAAATTAATATAAAAAACGATAAAAGGCCATCCAGCCACTTCGAATCTACAACGATAAAATACATTAAAGAAATTAATTGCTGGCACAACTATAACATTTATATTGTTTATGAATTATTTGCTTTTTAGATATGCACCTCTCGAATTTTTTGCTCGCCAAATTAGATGTTCAAACGATAGTAATAATATAAGTTGGTCTGAGACTACCAGAGTAAAATGCTTTTAAAAAATTAATTGCTTCTATCATAATTTCATAGTCATGTAGCTTGATTAATTTGCTCTTAAATTATGTCAATCCTGAATTTTTTGCTCACGAAATTAATATAAAAAACGACAAAAGGCCATTATTATCGTTAGTAGGGTAGCTAAGCCGGTTTGGCAACAGAGATCCACAGCAAGATATGTATACGCCGGTTCGAGAACAATATGAACAGCTAAGCCGCTTTGGGAAACAAAACGTGCAGCAAGATATGTATACGCCGCTTTGAGAACAAAATTGTCTTTGTGTGTAAATTTGTTGCGTCGGGGGGTCGTTAGGTCTTTGGGGTGTGCGTTCGGCGGGGTCGTTAGATTTTTGTTGTGGGGTGGTGCGCGTGCGCTGGGGTGGAGATATTTTCTTAAGAAATTTTTTAGCAGCGTTCCCGACGTTAAATATTAAATATTAAATTTTAAAAAAATGTTGTGTGTGTAGAAAATGGAGTTCACGTGTTGGTTCGTATTTTTCTGGGGTAGGTTAAGCTAAAAATTAAAACGCCGCGGTGAAGAATTTTTTAATATTAGGCAAACGCGTGCAAGTGGTAAAGAGTGTTTTAGCTCTCCTCATAAGCTGCGTTTTGTACGAAGTAGAAAATAAAATTAAGAAAATATACGAAATGTTATATGATGGAGGTCAAATTTTAAACGTTTGCAGGTAAAATCTTGTAAAAAAGAAGTCGTTCACATCTCGCAATTTTCAATGTCGCGATAAAATACTAAGAATTTGCATGCAGTCGAATATAACAACGTGTTTTTATCTGGCAATATATATGTAAATCACGTCGACATTCGACTTTTAATATAATGTATTTAATTAACATAAGGTGTGTTGCAAAACATTTCAAGACAGGTATGTCGTATATTCCTTTTGGTTACATCATCCCAAAATAATTTATACAAGTACACTGAACTTGCAGTCGGATCTAACATATAATCTTTTAATTATACGTATGAATTTAAAATATATGCAAATTATACCAATTTCAATGTCACGATAAAATAACAAGAATTCGCAGTCGAATATAACCTCGTGTTTTTATTGAAATTATAGCTCTCTGGTAATATATATGCAAATCATTCAACTTTTAATATAATGGATTTAATTAACATAAGGTGTGTTTGCAAAAACATGTTAAGACTATTTCCTGTCTTGGTATGCAAATTATACCACCTTTCATAACGATTTATTTGACTCTCAAATAAAAAATTAATTTGATCTTATATCAAGAGGTGTTCTTGCTTACATTTTAGCAATTTGAATATATTTAAATATTTAAATGTAATTATACATTTAATTTATGTGGCAATAAAATTCTTTTACTTTTAGCGGTTTGGTGATTGTATGTAGATGACGTATTAGACATTGTATATATATAACTCGTTTAATTGCACAAACGTGATAAAAAATTTATAGGTTATGCAAAAACGTGCATGTAGTGAAAAATTTAGCGGTGATCTTTAGAGCTTCGTCATTGTTTTTATTCTCGTTGCTTTAGTTAATTAAAGAGAGATTTTAGGTTAAGCAAAAATAGGAAATGTGGTGGATGACATAATCACTTTCAAAATGATGAATGGTGGGGGAAGGGAGCTTCTAAACGTGCCCTAAACGGGGCTCTGCCCCATTATTTTTGTATTAAATATCAAAAAGAATAGGAGAAATTATTCGACTCGTATTTTATAATGGTTTTAATTTAAAATATTGGTGTGTGTGCAAAAAAACATGTTAAGACAGGTCACTCGTTCTGAACTCGTACCCGGATCTATATAACCTTTAAATATATGCAAATAATGTCGTTATTTAAAACGTGGTGAAGAATTTGGATGGGATGTACTCATTCTCAAATGCGGAATGGTACTCCATAAGGCGTTCTGAACGGAGGCTTTTGCACGCATTAGGTGATTGAATACTTCGGAGATTTTAGGTTAAGCAAAACGTGCACGTGTTGAAGAATCTCGAGAATTTCAAAAAATATTTTTGTATTAAATATATAATTTTAAAAAGAAACACACAAAATTTGAATGTTTTATTTATATTAGTTTCACTTACCAGCTTATTTTAATTACATGTTAATGAGTTCATATATTTTCATACAGTTTGATTGATTCACTGCCGAAACAAAACATTTTTACACAGCTGACAATACTGGGTGTCGTTTTTCAATACAATATCAATAACTATTTACAATACAGCTGAATACTGAAATGTAAAGTAACTTTCACACATTTACCTACGTGTACTTAAATTTAATTGAATTCTAAAAAATATATGCATATCTATGGCAGGCAACCCAGCATACACCAATTATATATTCTTAGTGTAAAATTTTATTGTTAGGTGAATAACCAGCAATTTATTATGTAATATTTATTGCTACAAGCATGGTAATAATAATTTGCAATGTGCAAAATACCTCTTTTGTTGTTAAAAGACCGATTTAATTAAACACTATAAAAGATTGTGAATTATTTATTCTAGTTAAATTTTACAGTGCTAGAGACACTAATTATTATTAGTACTAGATATAGGTATAACAAAATTTGTATTCCAGATGATAGTATGTTCAAAGGATATTATTATTTAAAAGACTCTGTAAACATGATTAGTGAAATTATTAAAGTTAAGGAATGTAAAGCAAAAATTTGTCCATAAAAGCAAATATGTTTTCTAAAAGATATGCATAACTTACGGATCTAAACGTTTCAACATTTCGCAAACTGAGATAAATATTACTTATTTCTTTGCAAAAACGTTCATATAACGCCCTTTAACAACCGCGTTCAGTAAAGTGCATGGTAGTTAATGACCTCGGCGATTGTGCTATTTATAGTATAATTATAACAACATATCCCCATATGTAAATTATATGGTTCTGGTTTATACCTAAAACAACTATTTTGCATTATATTTTGTTGATCCTGGCAGAATAAATTACAAGTATAGCTACGTTGTCAATACATTTTTATTTTCAAACTCGTTTTAATTATTGTAGAATTTAGTGCTTATAAATAACCTACTTTAATTCAATAAGTTATTCTTAAATTAATAATTATTGTCAAGAGAAATATATACACATATGGTAAATAATTGCAAGAATGTCTATAATATATCTGAGTTTTAATTCTGTTAAATGGAACATATGGCAACAAGGTAACTTCAAAACATTTTAGCATAATTGTCAATTACCAAAATTCACAATTTTCATCTTATATCAACAAATGTTATTAAATTGATGCTAAACAATAAAAATAATACCGTTATATTTCAAATCATTTTAATAGAATTACGCAATGTTAAGTCGTTATTAAAAATTAATTTAAACAGAGTTTTATTGTTATCGCCGTCTGTTGAAGAATCGTAGCAGAATCTGAACTATATCGCTTTTACAAAGCATGTATTCAAGATCACATTTAGTTAGTTTCAAAAACTTTTCATCATTGTATACGACTTGTTTTAACTTGCAGTAGGTATCAATGACCGAATCAACATTACCACCCGAACATGGTTGACAACTTTAAATTTTATTTTCCTATTACTTTCAAGGTATTAAACATTGGTATATATATAGATTTAACGACATCAGGCAACCTTTTCTTAATCTTCGTTGGGAATTAAACCACTCATAGTTTTAAAATCATCTTTCTTTACGTTTCGATCCATGACCTAGGATCGTTGTCAAAATTGTCAAAACCACAACAATCATAAAGGAGTATTTATCAGGCAACATATTTCTCGCATGGCTATGACAGCTTTTTGTGCTGTATGTAGAGTAATGATTAACGTTATGCTCTTTTGATTAATTTGCAATTTACCGGGCATGCATCCTTCGTTAAAAGTGAAGGATATTCCATAGATAATTTGAATAACAATCTATCACCACCAACACACCTCTAATTGGATTTTCCTTAAATATATTGCTCAAATTCAACAGAGTCGCCTTGCCAGAGATCATCTCGAGGTTGTTGATTTGTTAATGCTGTTACAAAAACTAGTGGGGGGTTTATCAGACGAATAACTAGGTGATGCTCAGTATCACAACACTTTAGCATTACCTATTTTGATGAATGTGCCATAAAAGCTAGGTACTTGGATAGATCTCGCAGTGAGTGGAACAACAACGATAGTGACGATAGTGGTGCGAAGTTTTCAAGTTAACATGGACAATGTACTGTACGATTTGTTCGAGAGTGAACAACGCATTTTACACCAACATCTGAAACATGCCATAGTATTGAATGATGTAGACAAAATCAAACGTATACTGTTCAGAGTAGGTGTTCATGTTCCCTTTAAAGCCTTCAAATGGCTAACGCTGACCAATGATACATCCATTGATGTAATGGACATGCTGTTTAATCAACAGAGTAGGTGCGATCAATTTGTATCAAACTTCATTGATGCTTGCAACGGCAAAACAGAGTTAAAATGTCATCAGGTGCGCGGTGTACTAGACGCAATAGAGAGTAATTATAGTTTGAGCGATGTATATTTCCTTGAAGAATTACTAACCAACCGAGCTGTATTGAGTACGAAGGCATTTCCTATCATGAATATAAAATGCAACTATAAATCACTGGTCACAGCGATTGACGATATGATTGTAGATGTTGTATATTTCGCACAACCTATGGTATTAGAAAAGTATTGAAGTTAATTTTAAAGTATAAGGTAAATTATAAGTACCAACCTAATGTAGTTGGCCCTCATAGAACAACATATAACTGGCTCCTCAAGAATTTGGCAATGGAGGGCTCAAAACAGCAACCAGGATGGACGTGTGGTCCGGATTCGGGAAAATGGCCATCAAATAGTATAGATGATTATAAAAAGTGTATATGCTATTAAAGTTATTGTTTTAGTTTAATACTATTTTTGTATGTAAATCATGTCATCTTGGTAATCCTACCTGATGCGCTATAGATAGCACTTATTAGATATAATGGAGGATGCTATTGTACGTGTCGCATACCTTTTACAATGAAATATATATACCTCGAGTGTTGGTCAAGTACGGGAGAAATTGTTAGCTGAGAAGGTAATGTGTTTTACCTGCTTGTTATTTACACATATTCACGGACATCGAAATACTCAAGTTCAACCAAAACAGCGAAAATCAACCTACATCAACGTTTTGCGCTTCGGGCATGAGGAATTATAAACAACTTTCTTGACGTAGAACTAGTGTAGTAATTAGTAGTACATAGATGTAATTTGTGTGGTGTGTGTGTGTGTGTGTCGCTATAATAAATCATATAACAGTAAAAAATTTTTATTGATGAATGACATATGATGGTAAACAAACACGTAACAGCAAATCTACAAAATATGATTTTGGATATCCAACTATTATGGCTAGAATCTAAATTTAACCATTTCACATATACTTGATTTTTAACTCTCTTCAATACTTTTTCCACTAAATATACATCCGGATAGTGTGTTCGTTGAAGTTCTTCTGCATAGAAGCCGCCTAATATTGGTTGTCCTCGACTATCGCGCAATAGGTACGTTAAAGGATTAGTCAAATGCACTTTGTACACCGTAAAAATTTCGTTAGACCAATTTGGTGTGTATCCTTGGTAAATTGGCCTCTATGTTTACTAATGCGAACATGATCCCCAACAGAAAATTTTTACTCTTTAAGTTAACTGTTTTGATCGTACTGTACACTGTATTGAAAAGTTTGCGTTCATTGCGTTTTGTCACATCTACAGGTCGCATGCCGATTGTTCGATGTTTGGTGTTGTTATATGCAGTCACGAGTGAGGATAGTATATTCAGCCATCGATACGAACCATTCAAACTAAATTGTTTCCACATTTTTGACTTTAAGGTACGATTAACGCGTTCTACTACGCAAGCTTTTTATTGCTGTACACACTATAATGTGTAATCTCATATTTTTCCATTAAAGCCTTAAATGTTGAATTATAAAATTCTTTTCCCAAATCCGTTTGAATGTACCGTGGAATACGATGGTCTTTGTTGAAAATTGATTGAAAAGCGTTTGAAACAGCCTTACCCGTCTTGCGCTTAACCGGTACGGCCCATAAGTATTTAGAAAATACATCGATAACAACTAGAATGTATCTAAATCCTTTATTTATCTTTGCATATGGGATCATTTCCACCAAATCGGCTTGAAACAGCTCGTTTAATCCTTTTGTGATTACATGTCTTCTAGGAAAGTTAATGCGAGCAGGCTTATGTAACTCGTGGACGATTTGCTCCTTTACAGACATATTGCTAATATTGTGTGTGTGTGTATGGTTGACGGCTATATGCGTGCGTTTTAAGTTTCTCTTGCAACTGTTGAATATCTGCTTGAATTCGTGCAATGTCTATTCTAAATTGTGCTTTCACTTGTTGAATAGCAGCGTCTAATGTCTTATATATGCTATTCATAGAATCATCTATCCGTTTGGTTACGATTTGTGCAACATTAGCGTTCACAGTGGCTGGAACAAGGTTACGCATCATCTCTTCAAAATGGTTAAAGTCTGATCTTGTAACATACTCGCTCGAGAATTGTGTTATCATACTGTTTGTTGTCTCCTTCACAAGCGTGTCTATATACTGCTGAATAGTGGAACCACTTCCAAGCGTTGGTTCGCCCTCTTGCTGGTGTAGCGTTGCTAACCGCGATTCTAAGTACGCTTTCGTGACTGCATCATCATCTTCTTGTGGTGTAGCGACGCGCGCTAATCTCATGTTGTCAAAATCGTAGTAATCATCATAAGAAATATATGAAGCACAGTCAGACGCATGTCCAAACTTGTCGATAACCATCGTGATAATGAATAACAAGTCGCACAATCTACGCTATTATACGCAATTCGCGTAATTCTTCCATAATCGATGTAATTTCGTTGGTGTGACCGGTGTTACCTGCATCTTGCGAGGCGACCAGAAGCTTGAGCCGTTCGCACAGTTCGTTGGGATCATCAAAGTATACATACTCTAGTGGCTTCTCGTTATAATCCATGAGTAGACCACGACCACTCGGGTTTATAGTTTGCTGTCGTAAGCTATACATTGCATTACTTCTTTTTAATGTCCGCATAATCGTTAATTTCTTTAAGTGAGAATTTACCCAAAGGATTGAGAAGGAACAGTTGCTCGTACAACCCTTTGCTACCGTTGTAGCAAAATCGTTCTACACACCTTTTCACCAATCCCGAAGATAATGTCCGAATCACCAATCATTAATTTTCCTGTCTCCGGATTATAACGTACTTTATCCCTGCGCAAGTGCTCCGTGTCATTGTTATAAATACCAGTAAAGTTGGAAAACAGATTATCGACATAGTATCTTACCGATGGTAAGAATCGTTGTAAGTAGGTCTGATGTTCTTCGCTGTTTAGGTACCGTTCGTACTCTGTATGGGTCTCTGGAGTGTTGCCGCTACTCTCCGATTCTTCGAAGGTGGACTCCACAGACTGGACTGGGCTATGAGGATTGTGTTCCCATGCCTCCTCTATTGGTGGTGCGGCGATTGGTGTGGAACTGCGCACCTGATCGAGAAATTTAGGGCGTCTTTTAGGAGTAGATTGTACGTCATGTTGTTGTGGTAACCAGTGCTGGCTTTCGATCTTGGACTCCTGTTTAATATCTTTCAGCAGACCGGTCTGAAGTGTTTGTAAACGTTTTGTAATAGGTGCATAGACTTTACTTAATGCAAGCTCCTTTTCAACCACACCTGCTTTTAGCGCTTGTAATTTCCTCTTGACTGCCTTTCGTACTTTTATGAGTTCTCGTTTGGTTTTCACGTCGTCTGCCATCGTCTAGAAACGGGTAGGAAGTGATTGCTATTTATGTGCTTTATAAGTATATATAGGTGTCAAAACCTTTTCGGTAGCGACCGTTTTGCAAATCGCCATCTTTATTGATCACCAGGAACCCATACCGATCTCGCCAGCATACGCCGCACAATTCTTTAAACCGGTTAAACGACATATCCGTGTTTACATGGTCAGCGTATACGTGTTTTAAATTGAGTTCGTCTTGTTTGAATAGCACTAGGACATTAGCATTGTCTCTAATCAATTGTTTAGGTATTTTGGAATAGGTCTGACATAGATAAAACAATCAATGGCCTTATGTCGACCTAAAGAAAAATATTCTCGCATTACATTTTGTTTATCGCACGACACGTCATCGAAAATAAATATCGAATTAGGTTTTGCATCCGCTGGAGTAACAATTGCATCCCATTTGTTAAACGCAAAATATCCTATTTCTTTTATTGGTTGTAATAACCTCTCTAGGTACTGATACTTTGGTTGATACAAGGATTTTGAGTAGAGATAAACGTTTTCAAAGCGTACACCATTCGGATGTTTCAAGAGACCGATGACTACATTAGTTTTACCACAATTCGATGGACCTGTAATGATACACCGTATTGTTGATGGTAATAGTAGTCCATGCTTTTGCACGTTAGTGTTGTTGCTGCAGTTGTGGTCCGTAATTGGCAACGCCAATTGTTGCTTTACCAGACGCATTCTATCCATATACTAAAACGTAATTGCAGTATGGTAAGCATTTAAGCGAGTAATTCTACACGCATGACCAGTCTCCTTTAAACCTTTCGACTGACAAGATTAATGAAATCCTATCGTGGCTACGGGTTACTCAATAGTGCTATCAATCGTTTACCGGTAGAATTACATTTACCAGGCTATCGCTTCTGTGGACCGGGTACTAAGCTTCAGAAACGCCTCGAGCGTGGTGATATAGGTCGTAATCCCTTAGACGAAGCCTGCAAACTACACGACATCGCCTACGATCTTTCTACAGACTTAACAACCCGACACCAAGCTGATCGACGTCTTGCCGAAACAGCACAAAACGTCGTACTGCACCCGACGCTTCGTTAGGTGAAAAACTTGCTGCGTTTGCTGTTGGTTCTGCAATGAATGCCAAAGTTAAATTTGGTATGGGTTGTCGCAAGAAAACGATAAGGTGTAAAGGAAAACGACGTGGTCAGCGTCTACGTACAGGAAGTGGTATACCATTCAAGCGTTTAATTCGCACCATTTGGGAACGCATTAAAACGTTCGTCCGACCGATCTTATTAAAACTGCTAAACTTGCAGTGGCACCGATTAAAGATATAACAGATGAAATTCGTGGCATCCCACGTGTAATCCCTGTACCCAAAACTGGTGGTTTCTACCTTTGATACCTATTTTGCAGCCCTTTCCGCAATTGGAGCGTTGTCGGGTGGAGCAGCTGGGATTGCAAAAGCTGTCAACGATGCTAAACTTGGACAACAACAATTAGATGAAGCAAAACGACATAATATGGCACAAGAGGCAGTGACACTTGGAAAGGGTCTCTATTTGAAACCTTATCGCCGTGGACATGGACTGTACCTAAAGCCTTTTCTTACACACGGGCAAGGTTTGCGTAAACAAAGACAACGAAAAAAACTCAACGCATTCGTTAAACCTACCTATGCGAGCGTTGACCAATGTTGACTTGAACAAATACATAAAACGTTTACCAATATCCCACTTTCGTGGAATATTCATGCGCAATTCACTTCCAAACACAATTCGTTGGCGAGAATGTGGTATTCTTAATCATGATACTACACGTGGTGTGGGAACTCATTGGACCGCGTACAAAAAGATGGTTCAAGGGCAGTCTATTATGATAGCATTGGTAATCTACGACCTCCGAGGGAACTTGTCAAATACTTAACCTCATCAGGACCATGCACTCTCTATTATAATTATGAACAATTTCAACCGCTTAACACTGTTACCTGTGGACACTTCGTATTGAAATTTTTACTGCAAAATAGTCCTCCGTTAAGTTTCTAACAACGTTATATATTATTTGATTTTAGTGTATTTTTAACTGTTTTGTATAAAAGTGTTTAATTAAAACCATATATTGCAAGTGTTTCAGGAATTTGCTTTTATTACCCCATCCCAACTACGAATACGACTAGTTGTTAGTTTATCGTCAACCACCGAACATGTACACATTTACTTTAACTGGAACTGAATCTACGCTCACCGCAATCATCAACCCACCAATTGTTCTCGATGATGACCATGAATACGTTATTGGTCTTACAAACTTTGATACATATTTTTCAATTCCCAATGTAACGGAAGCGAACAATAAATTTTACATTGATGACATCGTGCTTACTTTACCAGAAGGAACTTATGAAGTGGCAGATATTAATAAGTTCGTACGACGTAATCTGAACGATCCCCGTGAACGCACTTCATCCAAACGTTATCTTATTGATATTCGAGCCAATAATAACAGTTTACATACAGAAATCAAAGCATCAGGTATAGTGGATTTTACACAACCAAATTCACTTGCTTCGTTGCTGGGTTTTGAGAAACGTAAACTACCAGCTCTCACTACTGCTATTTCGGACCATCCGGCACAAGTCTTTCCAATCAATTCAATATGTATTGAATGTAATCTTGTGGTCGGATCGTATCGGAATAGCAAACCTGTACACATTTTGCATCAATTCTTTCCTGCAGTTGCTGCAGGGTACAAGATTATTGAAAACCCCGTGAACGTCACCTATATGCCACTTAATACACGAATCATCGATCGCATCATTGTTAAAATAGTTGATCAAAACGGTAATCTCATCACTTTTCGTCGGGAAACCATCACGATTAGACTTTATCTAAAGCGTCTTTAAACAATGGTTTTGCGCTATGAGCATAAACCACCAAAACCTATTAATAGACGCATTGTCAGCACCTTTACCAGTTACAAGACACCAGTGCACCGATTAACACCGGAAAACGTTAAATTTCTGCAAACATTAGGACTCAAAGTGCTACATAGCTAAAATGGATAGTAATATTTTAAATGTTACGCAACGTGCTATATTTGATACAACCATCGTCAATGCCGACAAACATATGCATACTCCGTACTCCAATACCACGTATGAGAAGAACGATGTTATACGGATTCCAATAGAAAACGAAGATGTCTATACACTACCATGGGACAGCGTAATTTATATTGAGGGTACAATGAATAAGTCAGATGGTGGCGTTTCGCCTACAGCCGATTTTGTCAACAACGGAGTTTTATTTTTATTTGATGAAATTCGTTATGAACTTGGTGGAAAGACTATTGACCGCGTTCGTAATCCAGGTATAACTACGACTATTAAAATTTCCTATCCTACGATTATAGCGAAAGTCGTCGCTTTAGAAACGCCGGTTGGTCCCCATCGATAAGCTTGATCTCGTTGATGCTAATGGTCATTTCAACGTATGCATTCCCTTGCGCATGGTTTTAGGATTTGCGGAGGACTACCGAAAAATTCTTTTGAATATCAAACAGGAGCTTATTCTTATTAGAAGTAGTGCTGACGATGCAGCTATATCGAATTCTGATACCAAAGAGTCAATCAAAATTACTATTACACATATATCATGGCGGATTCCACATATAACCGTTGCAGATGCAGAGCGCTTAAAACTACTCAAACATATTCAACGCAATGCCACCATGGACATAAGCTTTCGCAGTTGGGAACTACACGAATATCCAGAATTACATACAACACACACGCATACGTGGGCCGTGAAGACGGCTTCTCAAGTGGAGAAACCACGTTTTGTTATTGTCTGCTTTCAAACCGATACATCGCGCAAAAGGGGCGCAGTCAGTTCGACCACTGTAAGTTGACCAATATGAAATTACATCTGGGTTCATCTATGTATCCTTACGATAATCTTAACATTGATTTCGATACCAATCGCTATTCTATACTATATGAGATGTATGCACAGTTTCAACAATCGTACTACGGGGGTATCAGCGAGCCGATATTAACACCCAATGAATTTCAAACGCACGCTCCACTTGTAGTCATCGATTGTTCCCATCAAAACGAAATAGTGAAAGTGGGAGCGGTTGACGTACGATTAGAATTTCAAATGAAAGAAGCGCTTAAAGCTCACACTACAGCGTACTGCCTCATTCTACACGATCGTTTGGTCCGCTACAATCCTGCAACCAATATTGTGAGTGAAGTCTAAAATTAATAGTCCATTAGTTGTCGACGTTCAAAGGTTTAAAATTGCACATAATAACTTTGTGTTTAAAGAAATGGCTGTTTTACAACTATCCCTATCGAATGGAGTTGCAATAACATATGTGCTGAAACCACCATATTCTTGGAACTGTCTATCAGCTCGCTTCAAATACCAAAAGGTATGGTTAAGCAGAAACTTTACGGTATATCTTGAGATGATGGCAATTTACAATGAATTTCACACCTAAATGTTATTAACCTAGAAGATTTAGGGTGTACTCCTCTACATAAATTAAAGTATTACACCAATTCACACAAGTGTTTCTACCATACCACACGACATTCGTCATTCAATTGCGCAACCACAGATGTAATTGTACTCAAAAACTGGTTTGTACATATAACCAATTATTCATTTTTAATAAAGAATAATGTTTACATTAAGTAGTGTTTTTATTTGTATATTTTATACCTACATACATACATATTCCTTGAGACTAGTAAGATGTGTTTCAAAAAATGTCTTGAAATAAGTTTAATTGTAAAACTTACTAACGAATCTGTAAGTATCATATTGAAAAATTCCTCTTAACGGATATGTATTTTGCATTTTTATGCAAACTTTATGTTACAATAATACAATTAAAAAATTATATTCTACTACCGAGGTATTAAATTTTAAAGTATGTTATAGTTGTGTAAACATAAAATGCATTGCATAGGTTTTTATCATCAAAGTAGTACATTTTTATTTAATCCCACCTGTAAAATGATTAATTTCTTAAACCTAAGTTTCATAAAATTTATTCTCCAAAGATCAACCAACTATAAACCAGAACTACTAAATTTACATAAATTTTGGTGTTATTTTAATTTAAACTATGCTCATAAAAGTCGTTTATATATATAGCACCAACATTGTTACTACCTATAAATATCAAATCTTTAAAGGAATTTACAGTCATGATTAATTAATAAGTGGTCTTTTCATTTGTACACATTTTGTATATGTTGTTTTAGTTCCATTGACGACCTATTATTAGTAATCTGTTTATTATTTTATTGACGATATAAATTTTAAGATTGGAAGGGAACGATAAGAAATCTTCCTCTGACATTTATATGCACTCCGCATAGTTGTTTAAGGTAGCAAATATAAATAAGCTGTTTAATGTGTTGTAGAAGAATTTTTCCATTGTATTATCGGTATGTATATACTTACTTACTTAATGTGTTTTTAACGGAAGTAGAAATTATGAATTTTGGTAATTAACAATTATGCTAAAATGATTTGAAGTTATGCAGTTTCCATATATAATTTACATATATCGGTATGTTGTTATAAATATCACAACCTCGAGGTCATTAACTACCATGCACTTTACTAAACTATAATTAATAAAATCCCCGTACATTTAACTAAGATACATTTTTCTTAATGTGGAAGTCTTATCTATATTTTATTCAAATAAGAATCTGCTACCGCCACCTACAAAAGATAGGGACAATTAAAGAATGTAAGTTTTGTAAATAAAACATTAAAATATTGTGTGTTTCTTTTAATATTATATATTTAATACAAAATAATTTTTGAAATTCTCGGGAGATTCTTCAACACGTGCCATGTTTTTGTTTAACCTAAAAATCTCCGAAAGTATTCAATCACCTAATGCGTGCAAAGCCTCCGTTCAGAACGCCTTATGGAGTACCATTCCGCATTTGAGAATGAGTACATCCCCATCCAAATTCTTCACCACGTTTTAAATAACGACATTATTTGCATATATTTAAAGGTTATATAGATCCGGGTACGAGTTTAGTGTGGTTGTATAAATTATTTTGGTGATGCAATCATGAATAAAATAACGAGTGACCTGTCTTAACATGTTTTTACATATACACACACATATTAAATATATATTGAAATTGCTAAATGTAAGCAAGAACACCTCTTGATATAAGATCAAATTAATTTTTTATTTGAGAGTCAAATAAATCGTTATGAAAGGTGGTATAATTTGCATACCAAGAAGGAAATAGTCTTAACATGTTTTTGCAAACACACCATATGTTAATTAAATCCATTATATTAAAAGTTGAATGATTTGCATATATACCAGAGAGCTATAATTTCAATAAAAAACACGAGGTTATATTCGACTGCGAATTCTTGTTATTTTATCTTGGTAATGAAATCGTGAACAACATGTTTTTACAAGATTTTACATGCAGACTTTATAATTAGATCCATTATATCACATTTCGTATATTTTTAAATGTTATTCGCTACTTCATACAAAATACAGCTTTTGAGGAAAGCTAAAAATTCTTTACCACTTGCACGTTTTTACTTAACATAACAAAATTCTTCATATAGGTAAAATCACCACTTCGCTATGCTCTCGGCTACCTAGTTTCGGCTACTTTTCCAAGGTCGTTGTGACGTCATAGCCTTTTATAAATAAAGAACAATGTAATACTATTCTAAAATTTTTATTCTGGCATTATACATAACAAAATTTAAAAATATTTAATGCCAAGCATGGAGCCATTTAAACTTAATTTTAATATAAATTCGATTGTTTAACATGGCTAACAACCAATGCAAGATTAAGATATACAACAAATTTGTGTGTCAGATAACAAATCCTGGTGTTAATAAACAACTTGGAAATTATATACTAGATTTTTACGTTGTCCAGATGCACGTTTAAGAGCAACATTCGCGTCTACTTTGACCAAAGAACACGGTATTACGCAATTGGAAGCGACAATATAAAACTGTACAATTGGAAGCTATGTCAGTGCGGAACGGGTGTATAATCCCTTAAAAGACTGTTTAACCTTATTGGAAGATAGTAAGTTATACTTCCTAAAGGTGCCAATGTACTCGGTATCGCTAAAATGTGGAGTAAGTTATCGGACAAGCTTCAAAATAGCTGCTGTTTAGTGTATAATAACCTGCTACAGTACATGTATTGGGGGAACGGCAATACAAAGAAATTGACGGGCTTGCAAATTAAGTTGTCAGAAAAACCAGAGAAAAGGGAAAAATTGATAAAGTATGTGCTTTCAGCTTTTAGTTTTAACTATTTACCTGTAAATTATTTGGAGATAGTAGAGTAGGAAGACAGCCAAGATAAAATAAAAATCTTACACAAGTGCTACATTAAAGCAGGTAACATATTTTACACAATCTGTAACACCATATTCTACAATTCCAAAAGAAATAATCATTTCGGTATCGGGGTTGATAAGTACGCCTAACATTCGCCCAGAGGTTGTACGACAACGCGTAAATATTGACAGTAAACTCTCTCCGTTGACGCTGCAGGAAATTGCCCAATTATGCACGCCATACGCTGTAAGTGGAAGAAAAGACAGCTGGAATTAGAGGAAATGCATGCAAAAGGCAAAGTTGGACTAAATAGAAGACACTGCGACAATACGCGAACAATACAAAGATGTGTTAGACAAAGAACATCTTATTAGAGAAAGAGGAAAGGATTAAAAGATTATTTTATGTGCCGATGGACTGACTTGGATACATCCGCGTTCTACAAGCTGTATGTATTTGTGGTTAGTAAGAAAGACTCTTTTTAGAATTTTAGAATAGTATTACATTGCTCTATATTTATAAAAGGCTATGACGTCACAACGACCTTGGAAAAGTAGCCGGAACTAGGTAGCCGAGAGCATAGCAAAGTGGTGATTTTACCTATATGAAAATGAAAATAAAGAACTTTTAAATTTTTAAATAAATTTTGGTAGGAAATATTTAATAAATAAGTATATGTTGATGAAACACATATTTTCTAAATGATATTGGTGCTAAGGAAAGCTATTTTTATTAAGTTCTATAGTTTGAGAGTGACGTAAAACCTTGATGCTACACCTTGAGTTGTAAAAGTTAATACATAAGCCTTGATATAAGATCAAATCAAATAATTTGAGAGTCAAATAAATCGTGATGAAAGGTGGTATAATTTGCATATATTTTAAATTCATACGGGTATAATTAAAAGATTATATGTTAGATCCGACTGCAAGTTCAGTGTACTTGTATAAATTATTTTGGGATGATGTAACCAAAAGGAATATACGACATACCTGTCTTGAAATGTTTTTGCAACACACCTTATGTTAATTAAATACATTATATTAAAAGTCGAATGTCGACGTGATTTACATATATATTGCCAGATAAAAACACGTTGTTATATTCGACTGCATGCAAATTCTTAGTATTTTATCGCGACATTGAAATTGCGAGATGTGAACGACTTCTTTTTACAAGATTTTACCTGCAAACGTTTAAAATTTGACCTCCATCATATAACATTTCGTATATTTCTTAATTTTATTTTCTACTTCGTACAAAACGCAGCTTATGAGGAGAGCTAAAACACTCTTTACCACTTGCACGCGTTTGCCTAATATTAAAAATTCTTCACAGCGGCGTTTTAATTTTTAGCTTAACCTACCCCAGAAAAATACGAACCAACACGTGAACTCCATTTTCTACACACAACATTTTTTAAAATTTAATATTTAATATTTAACGTCGGAACGCTGCTAAAAATTTCTAAGAAAATATCTCCACCCCAGCGCACGCGCACCACCCCACAACAAAATCTAACGACCCCGCCGAACGCACACCCCAAAGACCTAACGACCCCCGACGCAACAAATTTACACACAAAGACAATTTTGTTCTCAAAGCGGCGTATACATATCTTGCTGCACGTTTTGTTTCCCAAAGCGGCTTAGCTGTTCATATTGTTCTCGAACCGGCGTATACATATCTTGCTGTGGATCTCTGTTGCCAAACCGGCTTAGCTACCCTACTATCGTTTGAACATTTAATTTCGCGAACAAAAACTTCGGGAGTTGCATATCTAAAGCGCAAGGGTATCATAAAACATATGAATGATATACTTATGCCAACAATTAACTTCTTTAATGTACTTTATTCTTGTAAATTCGAAGTTTTTTATATTAATTTCGCCAGCAAAAAATTCGGGAGTTACATATTTTAAGAGTAAATAATTCATAAAACGTAGGTATTCTTTAGTCATGTCTGCAACTAATTTCTTTAATGTACTTTACTCTTGTAGATATTTATATTTATTTTATTATTTGAAAATTTGATTTTTTTTTTGCACATGGTAGCAAAAAATAGCAAATAATTTATATATTGTTAATTTTTTTATTTTATTTTGTGTAGGTATTTTTTTAGTTGGCTAGATAGCTTAATATTAAGCTATCTAGCCACTTGTAACTTTTTTACAGATATAGCAAAAAAATTGCTTTTATCAGCAAAAAAAAGCAAATAATTAGCAAATAATTCCTATATATATTTTGATGTGTTCTGATAATTTGGCTCAGATAGCTTAATAGACTTTCGCCAGTGGCACAGACTTTTTATAAAAAGCTTTTGGAATTTGTCAGTTATTGGGCGTATCTTATGTTAAATGTGACTCATATAATCTTCCAGTCCTACAAAAAAAAAATATACGCAAAAATACTTTTCCTCCAACAGTATAAAGTACACAATTAGAGCTTTAAAATCGCTATTTTATTTGAAATAAAATCGGAGCTTCCGGAGTAATTTTTGTATTAGTACAATCAGCTTCTGCAATTGAAGTGTGAGATATCCAAACTAAGATTATACATATATTGCTGCGAAATGAATATGAAAACACCAAGAGTAGTAAGTATATAAAAATTATACAATGTGTATCAATAACGATGCGATACACGCAATAAGCAGATCAGCAACAATACTACATTAGACAGTCTAATTATCCACACCGAAGCCTACCTCTCAGGTGGGGTTTAGGAAGAGAAATATCAAGATGTTGTCTACAGAACATGTCGCCACTGCCACCACATAGTTTACTGATTGATGGCCAAACAGTTAGATATTCGGACCACACACATATCGAACGACCCGCCTTTATAAAGCCCCTCCTTAATGGATGTAGCAAACAAAACGCCACGCCTTTTATATGTGGGGTGGCATTGTCGACGTCAAGAGCCAGTCAGTCTACTTACGAGCCGCATATCTGTTGGTCAGTCCGTATATTTTACTAAAAGTGACAGCTGTTCAAAAACGGGTCAAACAATAGTGGCGTTAGATAGAAAGTGATTGATATTTTAAAAGACAAGTTTCGGTTGTGTTTTGTTTTAGTGTGATGTTGCTTGGAACGATGCCGGACGAAAGCGCCGCGGCGCTACTGTTACCGACGGCGAAAGCGAGAGCTACAGACTTTTCGATTGCTGCTATTATGTCGAGGGGTGTCAGCTCGACACGATCTACATCACATGAGGGTTAGTAAGATATATAGATACTTATACAAGATCGGTATTTGAATTAACGTTTATATCTAAAACATTTGAATGCTATGTCATAAGTAAATACAAACCCGAATTAGCTTACTTTTAGGCGACGTCGGATGAGCTTTTTCAGTAGGGTGGTGATAGTATATTATTTTGTTGAGTATATCAGATATTTCATAAAAGATTAATATTGTTATTGTCATTTGAACAGAGACAAATTGAATGAGAAACATGTTTGATAGTCGGCGCTGTATTTTTTAAATCAGGAGCTTAATTTTACAACGAAAAAGTCTAATTTTACGGATCCAATTACATCTGTGTGAAGCTAGTCAAAATTAAAGTGCTTATATCTCATACACAAAGCGTTTAACGTTTGTGTATGAATAAACTAACTCAAACCCTACAAATAATTACCCTAACACTATCTTTTGTAAATACCCGTTCAAAATTTAAAAAACCAAATGTTGAAAACACCAATTAGTTCCATAGTCTAACCAAAAATATTGCTGAATGTAGATATTCACAACCACAAGCTATAAACCCGGGGTTGTATTACAAGCGGTACTTTTGTTTTAAATGTGGCACTGTGGAAGTGAACAACATCAGCTCATATTTCTTTCCTTGTATAAAACAACTGTGAGGTTGTACATTTTAATTATTTAGATCTTAGATTACTAGACGGTCTGTCAAAGAAAAATTTTGAAAACGATCCCAAATTTTAACGATCGATGTAGCGAATTCCAAACGCTTCTTTCTATTTAGAAAAATATTTCTTCGTCTCAAAATAATTAGTTTTTACTGGATATCGTCCCGCTGTACTTCCCCCAAAATTTTCGGTAAATTTCAATATGTATACATTACTTCAAATCATCTCAAAAAAGGACAGTGTAAGTACTATTCAAAATTCTTAGTTTTTTATAAAACTTCAAATTTTCCGTAAATGCATAGCTTGAAAACTTAATAAATTAAAGTAGGCAAACAACTACAAACATGCTTCCTTGTTATACAATCTCTTCACAAACTTCTTGCATTTTTTACACAGTTAACAACTCATTGCAATTTATTTAGACTAGCAAATACTATCTTTTTTAATTGTACAGCAGTTTCACTATTGCTTAAGATTGATAATTTGTTGTAACTGTCACAACAAATGTATTTCACCAAATGTATCTACAATTAGGGATTAAGCGACACAAAGAGTAGGGTAAATCCACCAGTAAAAGAACATCTAATGACACTTATTACCTCTGGCTAACTTAATTTTTAGTTTTTAAGTTCCAGGACTGAAGACCTAATTATGGTGATGAAGTTTAAGTAAGTAAATGACAGATTTTTTTAAATGTTACAACCTTTATTGACAAAATAAAATGAAACTATTAGAAAAAAATACAAACAGTTTTATATTCGTTTATAAAATGACAAATATGCATGTGCCTTAAGAACCCTTTTTCGGGTACTTCTGAATTCTAAGAGTCTTTAATATAATACCATTTTCCCAATGGCGTGAACTTAGCAGCTAATTTCCAGCAGTGATTTAACGAGTTTTGCCGAACGACAATGGCATCGGTAAAGAAGGATACACACAAACACCCTGCTTCAAAACATTAAACCATATAAATCGAATAAAATGCGTTGCTACTCAATTTTAATTAACCTTATTAGAATACCACAAATTCAAATTATGAACAACTTTATTAACAATTCTTGAGCGAATTTATAATTTTATACACCTGCGGTACCACTAAATAAAAAATTTTGTTTCACAGATTTTTATTTATAAAACACAATTATTAATAACATACAACGAAACAATTTAAAGTCAACAACAGAAAACCTGTTAAATAGCAATTCACCTTTAAACCCGAGGATACACGATTATTCTAATATAGTAGATATTTACAAAAGTATATATAGAATGAAACAGATGAAAAAAATCACACACATGCGCAACAAGCCCGGAATAAAAAAACTCACAATTCACGCAAAAGCAGGACATACAGCAAAACTTCAAGTTTAAAGATGTCGATTCAGGTTTAACTATAAAAATTCGTACCGTTTTTTTTTAAAACTGCGTGGGTCGGACCCGATCCAAACTCTTTAGGACAATCCCTAGCAAGCCCAGAATAAAAGAAACAAACCCGCAATTCAGGCAAAAACAAAATTCCACGAGCAAATCATCGAGCTTAAAGTTGTCGACTCAAATCTAATTATACAAATTCATAACTGTTCTTTTTCTTTAAAACTCGGACTCGATCCAAACTCTTCAGGACGATCCGTAGCAACTCCCGAATAAAAGAAACATACCCGCAATACAGGCAACAGAATACCACGAGCAAATCATCGAGTTTAAAGTTGTCGATTCAGATCTAACTATAAAAATTCATAACCGGTTTTTTGTTTAAAACTGTGTACGTCGGACCCGATCCAAATTCTTTAGGACGATCCGCAGCAAGCCCAGAATAAAAGAAACACACGCAAATCAGGCAAAAACAGAATACCACGAACAAATCTTCGAGTTTAAAGATGTCAACTCAGATCTAACTATAAAAATTCATAACTGTTTTTTTCTTTAAAACTGCCTGGGTCGGACCCGATCCAAACTCTGAAGGACGATTCGCAGCAAGCCCAGAATAAAAGAAACATACCCGTAATTCAAGCAAAAACAGAATACCACAAGCAAATCATTGAGCTTAAAGTTGTCGACTCAAATCTAACTATAAAAATTCATAACTGTTTTTTTTCTTTAAAACTACCTGGGTCGGATTCGATCCAAACTCTTTAGGACGATCCGTAGCAAGCCCCGAGTAAAAGAAACATACCCGCAATTCAGGCAAAAACAGAATACCACGAACAAATCTTCGAGTTTAAAGTTGTCGAGTCAGATCTAACTATAAAAATTTATAACTGTTTTTTTCTTTAAAACTGCCTGGGTCGGACTCGATCCAAACTCTTCAGGACGATCGGTAGCAACCCCGGAATAAAAGAAACATACCCGCAATACAGGCAACAGAATACCACGAGCAAATCATCGAGCTTAAAGTTGTCGACTCACATCTAACTATAAAAATTTATAACTGTTTTTTCTTTAAAACTGCCTGGGTCGGACTCGATCCAAACTCTTTAGGACGATCCGTAGCAAGCTCATAATAAAAGAAACATATCCGCAATTCAGGCAAAAACAAAATACCGCGAGCAAATCGTCGAGTTTAAAGTTGTCGATACAGATCTAACCATAAAGATTCATAACTGTTTTTTTTTAAAACTGCGTGGATCGGACCCGATCCAAACTTTTTAGGACGATCCGCAGCAAGCCCATAATAAAAGAAACATACCCGCAATTCAGGCAAAAACAAAATACCGCGAGCAAATCGTCGAGTTTGAAGTTGTCGATACAGATCTAACTATAAAAATTCATAACCGTTTTTTCTTTAAAACTGCGTGAGTCGGACCCGATCCAAAATCTTTAGGACAATCCGTAGCAAGCTCCGAATAAAAGAAATACACCCGCAATTAGGGTAAAAGCAGAACACCACGGGCAAAACTTCGAGATTAAAGTTGTCGATTATGGCCTAATTATAAAAATTCATAACCACTTTTTCCTGAACACTGCGTGGATCGGAACCGATCCAAACTCTTTAGGACGATCCGTTGCAAGCCCCGAATATAAGACACATACCCGCAATTCAGGCGAAAACAGAATACCACGATCAAATCTTCCAGTTTAAAGCTGTCGATTCAGATCTAACTATAAAAATTTATATCCGTTTTTTTCTTTAAAACTGCGTAGGTCGGACCCGAACCAAAATCTTTAGGACGATACGCAGCAAGCAAAGTATAAAAGGACATACCCGCAATTCAGGTAGAAACAATACCGCGAGCAAATCTTCGAGATCAAAGTTGTCGACTCAGATCTAACTATAAAAATTCATAACTGTTTTTTTCTTTAAAACTGCCTGGGTCGGACCCGATCCAAACTCTGAAGGACGATCCGCAACAAGCCCAGAATAAAAGAAACATACCCGTAATTCAAGCAAAAACAGAATACCAGAAGCAAATCATTGAGCTTAAAGTTGTCGACTCAAATCTAACTATAAAAATTTATATCCGTTTTTTTCTTTAAAACTGCGTAGGTCGGACCCGAACCAAAATCTTTAGGACGATACGCAGCAAGCAAAGTATAAAAGGACATACCCGCAATTCAGGTAGAAACAATACCGCGAGCAAATCTTCGAGATCAAAGTTGTCGACTCAGATCTAACTATAAAAATTCATAACTGTTTTTTTCTTTAAAACTGCCTGGGTCGGACCCGATCCAAACTCTGAAGGACGATCCGCAGCAAGCCCAGAATAAAAGAAACATACCCGTAATTCAAGCAAAAACAGAATACCAGAAGCAAATCATTGAGCTTAAAGTTGTCGACTCAAATCTAACTATAAAAATTTATAACTGTTTTTTTCTTTAAAACTGCCTGGGTCGGACTCGATCCAAACTCTTTAGGACGATCCGTAGCAAGCCCCGAGTAAAAGAAACATACCCGCAATTCAGGCAAAAACAGAATACCACGAACAAATCTTCGAGTTTAAAGATGTCGACTCAGATCTAACTATAAAAATTCATAACTGTTTTTTTCTTTGAAACTGCCTGGGTTGGACCCGATCCAAACTCTGAAGGACGATCCGCAGCAAGCCCAGAATAAAAGAAACATACCCGTAATTCAAGCAAAAACAGAATACCACAAGCAAATCATTGAGCTTAAAGTTGTCGACTCAAATCTAATTATAAAAATTTATAACTGTTTTTTCTTTAAAACTGCCTAGGTCGGACTCGATCCAAACTCTTCAGGACGATCCGTAGCAACCCCCGAATAAAAGAAACATACTCGCAATACAGGCAACAGAATACCACGAGCAAATCATCGAGCTTAAAGTTGTCGACTCAAATCTAATTATAAAAATTCATAACTGTTTTTTCTTTAAAACTGCCTGTGTCGGACTCGATCCAAACTCTTTAGGACGATCCGTAGCAAGCCCCGAGTAAAAGAAACATACCCGCAATTCAGGCAAAAACAGAATACCACGAACAAATCTTCGAGTTTAAAGTTGTCGACTCAGATCTAATTATAAAAATTTATAACTGTTTTTTTCTTTAAAACTGCCTGGGTCGGACTCGATCCAAACTCTTCAGGACGATCCGTAGCAACCCCCGAATAAAAGAAACATACCCGCAATACAGGCAACAGAATACCACGAGCAAATCATCGAGCTTAAAGTTGTCGACTCAAATCTAACTATAAAAATTCATAACTGTTTTTTCTTTAAAACTGCCTGGGTCGGACTCGATCCAAACTCTTTAGGACAATCCGTAACAAGCCGCGACTAAAAGAAACACCCGCATTTCAGGCAAAAACAGAATACCACGAACAAATCTTCGAGTTTAAAGTTGACGATTCAGATCTAACTATAAAAGTTCATAACAGTTTTTTCTTTAAAACTGCGTGGATCGGTCCCGATCCAAACTTTTTAGGATGATCCGCAGGAAGCCCATAATAAAAGAAACATACCCGCAATTCAGGCAAAAACAAAATACCGCGAGCAAATCGTCGAGTTTGAAGTTGTCGATACAGATCTAACTATAAAAATTCTTAACTGTTTTTTCTTTAAAACTGCGTGGGTCGGACCCGATCCAAACTCTTTAGGATGATCCGCAGGAAGCCCATAATAAAAGAAACATACCCGCAATTCAGGCAAAAATACAATACCGCGAGCAAATCGTCGAGTTTAAAGTTGTCGATACAGATCTAACTATAAAAATTCATAACCGTTTTTTCTTTAAAACTGCGTAGATCGGACCCGATCCACACTCTTTAGGACTATCGGCACCAAGCTCCGAATAAAAGAAATATACCCGCAATTCAGACAAAACCATGTGCAAAACTTCGGGTTTAAAGTTGTCTAATCCGGCCCAACTATAAAAACTCAGCACCGTTTATTTTTTTAAAAATACGTAAGTCGGGCCAGAATCTACAATTCTAAACCCGACGTTTTGTACGTGGTGTTCTGCTTTTGCCTGAATTGCGGGTATATTTCTTTTGTTCGGAGCTTACTGCGGATCATCCTAAAGAGTTTGGATTAGGCTCGACTTACCCGGTTTTAAAAAAATAAACGGTTCTGAATTTTTATAGTTAGGTCTAAATCGAAAACTTTAAACTCGAAGATTTGTTCGTGGAATTCTATTTTTGCCTGAATTGCGGGTATGTTTCTTTTATCCTGGTTTTGCTGCGGATCGTACTAAAGAGTTTGGATCGAGTCCGACCTACGCAGTTTTAAAGAAAAACCGGTATGAATTTTTATAGTTAGATCTGAATCGACAACTTTAAACTCGAAGATTTGGTCGTGGTATTTTGTTTTTGCCCGAATTGTGGGTATGTTTCTTTTATTCGGGGCTTGCTACGGATCGTTCTAAAGAGTTTAGATCGGGTCCTACGTACGCAGTTTTAAAGAAAAAACGGTTATGAATTTTTATAGTTAGATCTGGATCAACAACTTTAAACTGGAAAATTTGGTCGTGGTATTTTGTGTTTGCCTGAATTACGGGTATGTTTCTTTTATTTGGGGCTTGCTACGGATCGTCCTAAAGAGTTTGGATCCGGTCCGACATACGCAGTTTTAAAGAAAACTGGTTATGAATTTTTATAGTTAGATGTGAATCGACAACCTCAAACTCGAAGATTTGGTCGTGGTATTTTGTTTTTGCCTGACTTGCGAGTATGTTTTTTTTATTTGAGGTTTGCTACGGATCATCCTAAAGAGTTTGGAGCGAGTCCGATCTAGGCAGTTTTAAAGAAAAACGTTATGGATTTTTATAGTTAGATCTAAACCGAAAACTTTAAACTTAAAGATTTGCTCGTGTAATTCTGTTTTGCCTGAATTGCGGGTATTTTTCTTTTATTCTGGGCATGCTGCGGATTGTACTAAAGAGTTTGGATCGAGTACGACCTACGCAGTTTTAAAGAAATAAAACGGTTATGGATTTTTATAGTTAGATCTGAATCGACAACCTTTAACTCGAAGATTTGCTCGTAGTATTCTGTTTTTGCCTGTGGGTATGTTTCTTTTATTCTGGGCTTGCTGCGGATCGTCCTAAAGAGGTTGGATCGGGTCCGACCCACGCAGCTTTAAAGAAAAAACAGTTATGAATTTTTATAGTTAGATCTGAATTGACAACTTTAAACTCGAAGATTTGCTCGCGGTATTCGGTTTTCCTGAATTGCGGGTATGTTTCTTTTATTTGGGGCTTTCTACGGATCGTCCTATAGAGTTTGCATCGGATCCCACCCACGCAGTTTTAAAACAAAAACGGTTATGAATTTTTATAGTTAGACCTGAATCGAAAACTTTAAACTCGAAGATTTGGTCGTGGAATTCTATTTTTGCCTCAATTGCGGGTATATTTCTTTTATCCTGTGGATCGTCCTAAAGAGTTTGGATCGGGTTCGACCCACGCAGTTTTAAAGAAAAACCGGTTATGAATTTTTTTAGTTAGATTTGAATCAACAACCTTAAACTTGAAGATTTGTTCGTGGTATTCTGTTTTTGCCTGAATTGCGGGTATGTTTTTTATTTGGGGTTTGCTACGGATCGTCCTAAAGAGTTTGGATCAAGTCCGACCCACGCAGTTTTAAAGAAAAAACAGTTACGAATCTTTATAGTTAGATCTGAATTGACAACTTTAAACTCGAAGATTTGCTTGTGGTATTCTGTTTTTGCCTAAATTGCGGGTATGTTTCTTTTATTCTGGCTTGCTGCGGATCGTCCTAAAGAGGTTGGATGGGGTCCGACCTACATTGTTTTAAAGAAAAAACCGGTTATTAATTTGTTAATGTGTTATTTTTTCGAATTATTTGCTTTTTTGTAGTTTTGATGTTTTGATGATTTATTTTCCTCCTCCTGAGATTATTAGAATTGGTTAGATTTTGTTACCAAGTACATAAGACATATTATTAGGTATATTAACAAAACTATTAGTAAATCCTAACCTTAATAAACATCAATGAATGAACACACCTACCTAGTTAATATACAACACTAATCATGGGAGAAATATGGAATAAAAGAGACATTTTACGTAAAATAATTTTTATTTAATTTGTAAAACAAAATTCAAATAAGAAAATTAAATATTAAAAACATTAAACATTAGCTTGAGTAAGGACGCACATTTTTCTGAATATACAGTGTTAAACGTAAGAAATAAATTTGTTCAAGTAATACAAGAGTCCCTTTCACACATGTGTAGTGGGTTGGAAGGAATAAGCTCAGTGATGAAAAAGACAGCAGATATAATGCTATTTAATATATGTTTTCTATATCTACATCAATACATATAAATTCCTGAATTCTACTTGTTCCACTATTTTTGACCGGGGCAGGTAATTTTATTATAATATCTTGATTAGGAACATACACGATGTCTTCATTGTGTGGATAGATAAATTTTCGGCCAACGGTCTTGTTTAAAAATTTAATTTTGCATTCTTTATCTGGCCGAAATTCAATACTTTGTCCAATAAAATGTTCTATTGCATTGTTTTTTTAGAAAATTTAAGCAAAACAAAATCGCTTAATTCTATTCACGAATTATGTTCCGACTCTTTCTCCGGTGCCCATTTGCAACATATGGAATACTTTCATCGATTTAGCTGTCATTGCTATTAATTGATATTTTTTGTATTTTTTCTTAGTTAAATTAATATTTTGCAATTGTTCTTTTCAGGTACTAAATTTCTTTCTATATTAACTTTTTATTTAGAGCAGCTTCTGTTCCTTTTTTCTAAAATTTCCGTGATAATCCTATTTCTTCTCTTTTTCGTTTTTTTTTTGAACAACATTCCGAGGTTTCAACTTTGGAAAAGGTCGAACATGGTAATAGTTGTCATATTTTCACCGATATTTCTGCTATTGATTATAATTTTTGTGGTTGTTATTTTTTCTGTGTTAAATTAATATTTTTGCAACTTTCGCTTTCTAGTTACATTAATTTTCTTATTTATTTTTTCATTTAGGGTAGTTTTTTTTCATTTTTTTTCCAAAGTTTCCTTTTGCGCCCTTTTTTGAACAGCTTTTCGAGGTTTAATTTTGGAAAAGATCGAACATAGGTAATAGTTGTCATATTATCATCGACATCAGTATTTTTAATTGAACTGGAAGCCGACGAATTGTGAATTTTTTGATCTGGGTGGTCAGTAAAAGAGGCAGCTTGAAAACCATGTTCTTGAAATATTGTTGTATTTATAGAAAAAAATGTAAGTTTTAGCACAGCCAAAACCAACATTTCTTGATGTTAAAGCATTACCAAAAGCAATTTTTGCAAATTTCGACAAGTTATAAATGATTATTGTTTTTCCGAGATTCATTACCATCAGTCGTCTTGTGTTCAGTTTTGAAGTATGTTATAAACGGCCCATATACAACCACATCTAATGGCTGCAATGTGGAGGAAAGGTAAGTATTTTAACTTTCGATTCACAAGCTAAGGATACTACATCAATGTTAATATGACTTTTGTGGTTGTCGACCAAAAGCACTGCAGACTGAACTTTAGATAGTTCGAACTTGTCTACAAAACGTTTAAGTGCTAAATAAAAGTTCTTAGATGTTATCCAGCCGATGAGGCAATCCTCCAACATAAAATCTTTAAGTCTAATTCTTGGAAATATAAATATTAGTGCTACACTATTTCCAGAAGCTGATACAAATACAGTATTTGCGCAATTTGTTTGGAACCGCGTTTTGCAATCATTTGAGGCAAATCTGAAATCGTAGACAAACCAGTTTTGTCGGGGCAAATATCTGATCTGCACTTATATTTTTTGTAAATTGCTCCAATTTATCAAAAAATGTCTTCCTACAGTTGCATTAAAAGCTGTTGTTCTTGACTAACTGGTTTTCTCTGGGTGTCATAAAGATAAACCTTTATTACGATGCATGAATCCCTTCATCGTATCTACACCCGCCATTTTATTATTATGCCAAGTTTCCAGAATAGGTTTGTTCAGTTTAATAGCGTATTCATCAACTACTTTTCTAGTCTTCTTGTCCGGACAGAAGTCAGTTGGGTTTCTAAATAATTGCTGAGCCTGCTTCTTCACTTACAGAAAATGTTCTTCGATTTTAAATATTGGGTTCAGAATTGTTTTTTGATTCTTTAACTAAGCAAGCTAGCGTCGATTTTGGTATATACTATTCTTTGGCACTACATTTGATTTTCTGATGCTCCACCCGAAAGTACTACATTCGCCAGGAAGAGTTCTTTAACCTGGAAATTTTGAATTTTACCGAATCCTTGCTGTTCTGAGCAAGGTAGGGATCTTCAACGTGCGTGACAATACTCACACACGGGACCGCCATTTTACCTCTCATCGGAACGAACGTATACCGTGACGTAATTCGAACCCGGAACAATAGTCATAGTAGTTATACGTATAGGAACTGCGCCAAGGAGTCGCCCATATTCTTTGGCAGCAGATTGAATAGACATTTAATTGTCCAAAACTAATTTGATAGCTTTTGGAATAATAGTTTTATCACTTTTAATGCGTTTGTTGGGAGTTTCGCTATTTTGTTCTTCCATTCTGCATCTAATACAGAAAATAAGTCCACATTCTACATTTTTAGTAATATTAAGTGCAGAAAATATCTGCGTTATCGAAAGAGACATGCCCTTTTCAATAACCGCACGAGTGTCCCTTACAAACCTGTTGCAATAGTTACATATTTTATTAAATAATTAAATATTACGGCTAAAAGAGAGGAATAGGATCCAGGTAAGCTTAATGATAGTGAGGTAACAGAGGAATATAAACAAGTATTAGATATTAAGAGTAAAGAACTAGCTATAGGAGGGAACATAGAAAATAGATGGAAAGAAATAAAAAAGGCTGTACATGATACAGCAACACAGACTATAGGTAAGAAAAAAGTAGAAGCGAAGCGAGAAAACCCTGGGTAACAAAAAAGATATTACATTTAATAGAGAATACAAGAAAGCTTAAACCTTTCAGAGAATTGGATACTGAAAGTAAGCAAAAATATAATAGAGTTATAAATAAGATAGTACATGAGTGTAGAAAAGCTAGAAATAAATGGATGAGGAGAATTGTAAGGGAATACAAGATGATTTGAGAGTAGGTAAGATAGAGTTACAGGCTTACAGGGCAGTTAAAAAGTTTTTCGGGGAAGATAGGATAAAATATAATGGTATTAAAGATGAGAATAATGAGCTTCTAATAAATAAAGTTGAAGTAGCAGATAGATAGAAAAGATATTTAGAAGATTTATATAAGGGAGACGATATGTAAGAGTTAGGGATCTACCAGGAAGAGGATGTAGAACTAGGGTTCTCGATATTAAGAGGGGAATTTGATAGAGCTGTTAGAGATCTTAAACTAAATAAAGCGCCGGGGATAGACGATATACCCGTAGAATTAATAAAATATGCAAGTCAGAAAACTTTAGACAGATTATATGAACTAGTAAAAGTAATATATGACACAAGTGAGGTCCCAATATATTTCGAAAAAATATTATTATCCAATCCCAAAAACGTCAGGAGTCCAAAATACTAACAATAATAATTAAAAATAGAGTAGAAGCTTTGATTGAAAATTATTTAGGCGAAGACCAATATGATTTTCGTAAAGACAGAGGGACTAGAGAACCGATACTAATGATTAGGGTAATTATCGAAAAAGGGTTACAAAAAATAAAAAGATTCATTTCGCGTTTGTAGATTTAGAAAAAGCATTTTATAGGGTTAATTGGATTGTTATGTTCAGGGGTTTTGCGAAAAATAAGAATCCCTCATAGGGATAGAAAAATTATTTACAGTCTATATAAAAAACAAAGCGTAATAATTAGATTTGATGAAATAGGGCATGCTGGTAGCGATTTGTTTCTTAAGCCTTACCATAACATATAATTTAACATTTTTCCTTTTTGGAGGGATAACCAGGTAATATTTCATTTCCTTATAAATGGGAATCATGTAAACATGTTGGAGTTCTTTAACAACCATTATATGGCTAATATCTATGTAGAGCCAGGTAGATAAGAAAAAGATAGAAGAGCATAGGAAGACCTAGACTAAACTATATTAATCAAATTATTAGAAATTTAGGTTGTGAAAGGTATGTAGAGCTTTTTAGATTAGCACAGAATAAAAAAGAAGTTAGAGCTACGTCAAACCAACCTTAAGTAAGGTCGAAAACAATATGATCACAGTAAAGAGTTTGTGTGGAAAACATTTATGGACTTTTGTGATGCCAGAAAATATGAACTAAATGAAAATAGGACGACTGAGGAGCTAGTGTGTATTTTAAAGGATTGGGCTGTAAATATGAGAAAACGCGATGAATTAGAGTTTAGAGAAGCTACTGTTAAAACAGTATGGAATGTAACAAGTAATCTATTGCAAGAAAAGTAGTAGAAATATTAAATAATAATATATACATTCAAGATTATCATATTCCAACAAGCGAAACGTTCTCGAGATGCCGTGCGTAGAAAATTACAGTCAAATCGGTCTAAAAGAAAACAAAGTGCGGCAGCTGTAAGTACAGACAAAATGACCACGATGAAGGGATGAAAACATTCCTGAAGGACTACAACGTAAGTTTTACCATATTGGAGCGGTAGAATTGGCTTGGCGTGGTGGAAAAGCTGTTACTTGTTTGACAGATTATTTTCAAACCCAAACAAATAACAATGGTTCTGCTACAGACCGGATCGAATATAATCCCATTTGCAGTAAAACTTGTCAAGGTGGGTCAAAAAATTGTACAGAAGGTTAATTCTTAATAAAAAACCAAAAAAAAGATATTTTCCAGTTTAGATTATTTAGAAAATATATAACAAAACGGAGTTCGAATATTAAATCCAATAGAATGTTTATAAGACCAAATCGTCATCAGAAAACTGAAAATGATCGCTGGTACGATGATATACCTATTGGAAGAAAAAAAATTGGAGAAAATCATCTTCCGAAACTATTGGGCTAAATATAAATAAAAAAAAATTACCAACCATTCAAACCGATTTATAGCAGTGACTGAATTAGTAAAAAACGGCGTGCAAAGACAAAAACTCATAAAAATTACGGGTCATAATTGCACCAGTTCGATAAAATCATATTTGAATATTGATTAAGAACCGTTCTGAATGGACCTGCACCTTGAAGAAGTTCTAGATTATTGGAACGAAGAGAATGGATTGAGAGTTCCAGTGATTTAAAGAGCCGAACTAAAGATTTAACAAAAGTAGTGAGGTCTTTAGAGAGGAACCAGACTAAGACAGGTTCCGAAAGAGAGCAGCTGCTCTTTCGGTACTTAGAGTGGCAGAGACCATAGGGGTCGGTATGACATTCTAAAACACACTACTGCGATATGGAAGGCAACTAGAAACAACAACAAAGTACACAGCGTACTTAAATTGTTATTTAAGATGGTGGCATCATCTGGGCAAAAAAATTCTAGAGTTAAAATAATCCCCCATTCGGATCTCTGGGAAGGAACTACTTCGGAGAATGTGATCGGAAAAGTTTAGAAAAAGAGTGGGTAATATTCTGCGAGTCGGGGCGTGGAATGATAGAAGTATGAAGCAAGTAGGTAAGCTAGAGAGTTTGAAAATTGAAACGGATAGGTTAACATTAGACACACTATAGATCAGCGAAGTGCGGTGGCTAGAGACGGGGAATTTTTAGAGCGCAGACTTTACGGTATTTTATACAAGATCATAGAAAAAAAATTCGGATATGGGAATAGTCATCCGAAGAAATATTAGAATCTATACCGGTAAATACTCTACTAGTACAAGTATACATGCCCATCTCTGGCTACATGCGGAAGAGGTAGAAGCGACCTACAAAAGGTATCAAAGATATACTAAGATACGTAAAAGAACATAAAAATTTAATAATTACGGGGGATTTTAACGCAGTGGTAAGTGAGAGTAAGGGAGCGGTAGTAGGTTTATTTGGTTTACGCACGAGAAACGACAGGGGAAATAGCCTGGTAGAATTTTGCGACAAAAACAATTTAACCATCACAAACACAGTATTTCAACATCATGCTAGAAGATGCCAGGAGATATCCACAAAAGATTTGAAAAAAGTAAAACCAATTGCTAAAAGATATCGAGAAAATTGCTGATACGAAGGAAGTAGAAACAGGATGGATTAATAATAAATCCAGCCTAGACATAGCGGCCAGAGTTATTCTGGGGTATACACAAAAAGAGAATAAAAAACCATGGATAACAGAGAAAATCCTGAATTTAATAGAAAACAGACAAAAATACAAAACAGACCGTACGAAGCTGAAAAACAGAGATACAAAGCCATAAAATGAGAAATTATTCGCAAATACTGGAAAGCTATAGAGAAATGGATTAATGAAAAGTGCAAAGAGGTACAAACTAAGTTGGAAATAGGAAAGACAGACGAAGCATACAAACTAATTAGAATGAATTTTGAGCATATAAAACCGTATAGCAAAAAATAAGGGGCGCAGAAGGAGACATCATTATAGATTATGTAGAGAAAGTGGTTAAATGGCAAGAATATATAAAGAATTAATATGCAGAAGAAGAACTAATGGCATTAGAATAAGAATCAGACATTGAAAACGATGACTTGGGATGTTCTATAGTTAGAATGAATTTGAATTACTATTAAAAGGCCTGAAAAATTGTAAGGCACCAGATATAGAAAAGGTGTAAGCAGAAACTCTAAAAGACGCTGGACCAGCAGTAACAGAACGTCTCTTCCAACTTGTAAGCTATATGTATAAGACAGGCGAGAAACCCAAAGATTATGGTCACTATACCAAAAAAAAAGAGGCGCGGATAGATGTGAAAATTTTAGAACAACAAGTTTGACAGCACACGTGTCAAAAATATTAACTAGAATTGTACAAAAACGAATGGAAAAACCGGCCGAAGATGTACTAGGAGAAGATCAATTTGGATTTATGCAAAACTGAGGAGCACGGGAGGCTATTTTAACTCTGAGGGTGGTAATGGGGAAGTCGATAGAAAAAGGAAAAAGCGTGTATGTAGGGTTTATAGATCTGGAAAAAGCATTCGACAATGTAAAATAGAATAAAAATGGTTGAAATGCTCAAATAGATTGCAGTGAGTTTTAGGAATAGGCGGATAGTACATAGCAGTAGGGTAAAATCAGTGAACATACCGCCACATTTCCTCCAGAATCCCACATTTCCTCACACATCTGGACCAAAAAGTTTTCTTCGACTAACCATTTTTCATCTTTCGAGATAAACCTATCTTAAATTTTTCATCTTTCGAGATAAAATGAGCATCCTCATTTCCACACACGAGATAAACCTATTTTTAAGATTTTTTACTGCTAACATTCTGGACCAAATAGTTTTCTTCGACTAGCCATTTTTTATCTTTCGAGATAAACCTATCTTGTTTGGTATCGATTAATATTAGATTTTCTCAGCTACCCGAATCTCTAAGAATTTTTAGATATCATCACCCCAAGGAAGCTACCCCATTTTAAGATTTCTTACCTGTAGCGACTTTTGAGCGTTCTTATAAAATTTTTTAGTCATGCGATACATCTTGTTAGCTTATAATTTTATGTAGAATTCGAATCTGCAAACAGATTTGAAATCGGACCACGCCCTGCAAAGTTATACTTTAAGCTCTCAAACCTCTAAATTTCGCCTTTGCTCGTATATATTTAACTCCATTTTTAAAACCTTTTCGCTACCCAAGGTATATGCTTTAACCAACACAAAAATTAAGAACACAAAAGTTTAATAATTTATTTATCCAATTTACAGTTTAATAAACTATTACAATTTTTACAAAGTATAGCATTATTTCCTGTGTGTAGCCGAAAGTTTAACCTGTAACAAAAAAAGATTAATGTGTTGTTTAAATAGACGTGTAACAAAAGAGATTAATGTAAAAAGAGGAGACGTGTTTTCAGTCAATAAGACATATTGTCGTTAACAATATGTTTTACCGTCCAGCGACACCACGTGGAGGTAAACACATGCCGCCGGGAACAAAGGAAATTTTAAGGATGGGGAGGGTAGATATGCTTATAACTAACTATATACTATATATACACAATAAAATATATACAAATATAAACAACTTAACCTATATCCTTATGCCCCCATGCGTAGGTTGATATGCTCCGGGGATGACGTAACGCTTGTCATCTGCGCCCGATAAACTGATTTTATTAATAAGCTGTGTATAAAGTTGGTGTTTCTTACTCCGGATTGATACCATCGTATTCATGAGGGCATCTCTATTATTAATAACAACATCCCTAAAACTATCTACACTAATCCCCGCCACCACATTACGACTAACACCCTTAATCTTTTAACAATGTCTTTCTCACTAATAATGCAGTAGGACTTAGCCCTACTACCGACGAACTCCAACACCAAATCCCACAAAACTCGTCCTTAAACTTACCCAACACCTTTTTGTTTATAAGTGGTATATTGTATTTATTGTTTGGAGGGTAATCACTTGTATCAAAATGCTCAATGTTCGCACTAATGTCACTGTATAAGTCTGGCGTCTCAACACTATAAACTAAAGAGTCTGTATCCGTATAAAGCAGGGACAATCTGGGACCATACAGAGGAACCATGGTACTGTAGTGAAACTCATACATAAGAGTTTTGGACAAATCTAAAATTGACAATCCTGCATAGATTGGTTTATTATAATTAATTTTAACACGATCCATCTGTATAATCGCCAGATTTTCCCCCAACACGGTACAACTGTTAAAGTTAGGTTTAGCTATTAGTCCACTCGCGCACAACTTTTGTCCCTCGTGCTCCCACCGCAACACAATCTTGACATCGACCCTTTTGTCCACGTTCTCCATTGTTTTACCAAAACCGCATTGTTCATAAGTTTGAAAAATCTTTTCAAACGCGTTAGCGGCAGAGGTACGGAGATTCGTGTTGAGATCAATGTAGGGTTTGAGCCACGGTGATTGCTCGAACTCCAACACACGGTGAACTGTAGTTAATTGAAGCCATTGCGCAGAGCCTGTTGAAGTGCTCGGTAATGGATTACATATTTCTTCTTATCAAAAGTGTGGTGAGTAGCTTTGGGTCCTGAGACGGTGTTGGTGGAACCATGGTCTCGGGCAGAAAGGCAAGTCGTTTGCAATCCTGAAGTGTTGTGGTATGCAGATCAACTTCTAGGATTACCCTATTGTGTTATGGGGATATTCAAAATGTTATCTTTCAGATGGTTAACCTGATCGATGTTTAACCACCTGAAAACCCATGTGGTAGTGGTTGACTCATGCCCATCCATATAGGTTGTTGGCATCAGGTAGTCAAGTACATGGAGGGTTCACTGGGGTTGTACCTCCATATACTTGTTGTTGGCACGAGCATACCGATGACTACACTGAGTGAGACCACCTCTAATGCCTTTCTTAATAAAGTGGTGCATATCAACATCGGTTAATAACTCCAACTTCACCTCAGTGTGTTTCAGCATTGCATCAAAGGCGAGAGAAGGAGCTGTCACGTACTGGCCGGGTCGAGATTGTAGTACTTAGACAAACGTTTCTGAAATTTTCAAAACGTCTGCCAACAGTAGAACATCGCTCTTTAAATACAGATCGCTGTATTCACCCAAGTTTCTAGTGAAACTTCCCACACCTTCTGCGCATGTTTATAATCCGCATCGCTAATAGTCGTAGAAGATAAGTCGTTGAAGAAAGCATGTTTTGCGGGCAAAGAGGTTTCATTCAATACACTTACATCGAAATGTATGAATACGGGAAAACACCTTTCCTCGTCAGCAAACTACGCGATCTGTCGTCTGAGAAAAATTTTGGACCTCAACAAACTGTTGAGGTTCTAAATTTTCGTCAACTTATCCAACGATGATGCCATAAAACGAAGCGAATCTATGAAACGCAGCTGGATCGTTGAATTGTGATCATCTTCGTATCTGCATCTCCTGCTAATCGAACATACTTCGTAAAGAAATATATCGTTCCTTATTGTTGGGGATCACCTCTACGTTCTTTATCACATCCTAGCTCTTTACGATAAAATGTCCATCGTAACCACTCAAATTGTGAAGAATCACTGGGATAAATTTAGGTAACCGTGTATTTAATGTTGCATTGGGGTGTGCGGCAAAGCGAAATCTCCCTGAGAGGTGGCAGTGATCCCTCACCCTCTCATTTCCCAAAGGCTGCTTACAGATGCCACACTCCTCAACCATATGAAACAACAACTCATCTAGGGGTTCCATTGGAAGCATGGGGTGTTTGTTTTAAAATTTTTCCCAATCGTTGGGCTTCCTCTTTCATCTTTTCCATAAAACTTTTGCGGCTTCAGGTCCTCTGTACAGCTCAAATTTGTTAAACGAGTCATCGTATGAACATTTGATATAGTATGCAAAACTGAAGGGTTCGTGGTGTTGTGGCTGTTGGTGAAGGAAGAGGTGGGATCCGGAACTGCAGAGCTAATAGGCTTCAACACACTTTCGAAGTCAGCATAAATCACGAACGGTACCCGCATTTGTTTGTGGATGTTGGTGAACTCGAGGATGTTGTTGAAGTGGTTCGGCATGGTCGTCACCACATGGTTGCAGTCGTTTCTTGAGTGTTGGTGTAATTTGTCTTCGGATGGAAAAACACCAAGCATCCATCGCAAATCCATTTGCGGGTGCATTCACGAGAATCTGCTTACCCACTAGCTTCCCAAATCTTTGATCCAGCAGTAGTGGGACTTGCATCCATCCTGAATGTACAGTAGGTTCACATGCCGAACCCTTTTATTAGGGTGAAATGTAGCGGTCCAACGATAAACTTGCCTTCTACCCCAAAAACGTTGATGCTGATGTCGTTCTGCTCCTCGAACCTGGGAATGTCCTTTATGGCATGGGAACAGTACTCCTGTTACGTTGAGTACCGTCGAGTAATGCGGGTAGCTACTACCCTTTGCGGATCGTGAACACTGTGGGTGCAGGCAGCCACAACACACCAGGCAAAACATGCGTCGTCTTGGTTTCGCACGTTAACGAGGCATGCTTCCCTGAATCCATTTGGGAAGCTCGATATAAGATGAACCCCGCATTGGTTGGTACTTGTTAACATTTATCTCCAAGTACAACGCCTGTTTCAGAGTCCATCCTAAAATTTACAAATTAGAAAAAATTAATAATTGTAGAAACTAACCAGAATCTCGTTCTTGGAACTCGTCCGACTTAGCCGACATCCTCTCCACAAAGGTGTTGTAGACCGCTCCCAGGTCACTGGAGGAGGTGACCACAACATTTCGGGTGTTAAAGGATTTAACATCCTTCAACACCTCTACCGCAGCCATCTTGGTGTAGCCACCAAACAACTCGCAATTAACCTTGAGGGAGGTGTGTATAGCCAGCTGTTCCCCGACTAAGGCTATGAACCTCTCCTTCTGCTCGCATAGAAAATCCAATAGACCTAAAAATACAAACTAAGCAAACACAAAATACTTATAAAAATACATACCACTAGTATTAGCATTTTTAATTCTGTATGTGCGATTCGACTTTTGAACGCGGTCGCTACTACTTCCACACCGCCATCCAGGACACGGCTAGCATTAGCTTTGTGTGCGTTTGTGCGTTGGTGGGCCCATGTTGACATCCACACCACATTTCACATCTCCGCGACTTCTTGGGGCAGGTCCTCAACCGTTGGTGCGGTCGGTCGTTTGATCCCAGATGGTCCGGCAACGGGGACAGCCACACCATGTTTGGCGTCCTTGTGCCGTTTTAAGGCTATCCTTCCGCGAGAAGGATGCAGGGCACATCGCAAACAAAAAGACCGGTGGATTTCGATCCCACGTCATGCTGCTGGAACAGATGTCGTTTTAAATTATCACCCCTCGAGAAGACAGCCCCGCAGACGTTACAGGTAAAAGAAGCCATTTCACTGTAATTATAAAACTTGTTAACTTGTCAAAGACTAAACAAAAACTGAATTTATATCGCCTCGCACCATGCTTTTATACATAATTGGTATAATTAGCTACTTTACTTTTAAAAACCCAGCGTCGTTTAACCTTGAGCAACATTCCAAACTAGTCTAATCACACCAGTAAAATCAATTAGCTAGTTTACTTTTAAATTAGGAGAAACCCAGCGTCGTTTAACCTTGAGTAACATTCCATACCAGTCTAATCACACCAGTAAAACCTAATATTCTTAACTAACCTTGAATCGGATTACAAACTAGTTCATGCCTGTCTGTAACATACTGCAAATGATAATGAGGAGCATGCGCAACAACAACCCTGAAACATTTAAAAGGATGATCTGCATAGCATCCTTCTCAGTCATCTCAGTGAAATCAGTGCAAAGCAATGGAGTCTGCAGGTGTTAATGATGCACAAGTTTCGTATACCGAAAATCTGATTAATAAGTTTACGTATAGTTTAAGTGAATTGGGTGAACACCCTCATAATGTGGAAATTGGGTTTGTTATAAACCAGAGAATAAAACCCGTATTACGATTGGTGTGTAGCAAGAAATATTGTGGCAACCATGTTCTGGAATTGACATACGAAAATTGGTTAGCATTTACAAATTTTCAAGTGAATTTCAAATCAATGTATTTTCTCGTGACGTACTAAACACTCGATTAAATGGTGCACCCGAAATGGAAGATCTACACATACAACTAGGAGGTCCGTTTTTATCACTCTGTCACCAGTGTCTGGATCAACCGAGAACGAAACGTTCCAGTTAAAAATAATAATGGGTAATAGCTCGATAGTTATAAACGAATTGGAGTGCCGTAAACTATTCCATATGCGAGAGTTGTTTGAGTATCAACTTAAGCAGTTGGAAAGTCGTGATTCCCAGCATTATACAGCGAATTAGTAGGGTTTGTTGCTAATTCTAATTTAAATGATTGCGATGGGTTTAATACTATGACTGAAGGAGAGAAACGAATTAAAATCTTGATTGAAGGCGAAGTTCGAATTGGCAATATTTTATTCTACAACGAATTGAATCAGAGCGCACTAAATGCATTGGAGCTGGTTATATGTTTTCCGGATATATTTGTGCAAGACGTGATACGTACAAGAACATTAGTGGAAATGTTTAGACGTTTAAATTTGTCGGAATCTGAAGATTCTGGTTATGGTGATAACTAGAAAGAGTATTTTATAAAAGACAGCCCAAGAGACATGGATGTAAATGTATTGTTATTGTAAATATATTGTAAATTTTTTTGAAAAAGTATAAATAGACTCGTTGTTGTTTATTTATTTAGTATAGTTTGAGATTTTTGAGTAAACACATGATTATCTGTTCTGGAGAGGGTTTAATCAACAGCGCTATAAACAGGTTACCGTTTGAGCTGCATATTCCAGGTTATCAGTACTGCGGTCCTGGTACAAAGTTGGATGAGCGCTTAGCAAGAGGTGATCCTGGAATAAACGAATTAGATAAATTGTGTAAAGACCACGACATTGCATACGCCAAGTACCCCGACGATCTTCCAGCCAGACACCGAGCAGATAAAATTTTAGAAGAAGAAGCCTGGGGAGAGTTAAGTCTAAAACGCAAAGTTTGGGGAAAAAGCCGCAGCTTGGTTTGTGACAAACGCCATGAAAGCGAAGAGAAAATGGGTATGGGTTTAAAGAAGAAAATAAGTTTTAAAGGCGGATTCTTGAAGAAAATACGCTCCGCAGTAGACCGAGTTGGTTCCGACAACTTGAAAAAGCTGTTAGACGTTGGTATTCTAATTGGTAAAAAATCATAAAAGGAGCCGGTGGGAGAAACAAAATTAAAGTCCCACGTATTATACCCGTTCCACAAAAGGAGGTTTTTACCATTGATTCCGATATTCGCGGGACTAAGTGCCCTAGGGGCACTAACAGGTGGTGCTGCGGGGATAGCTAAAGCAGTAAATGATGTCAAGGACAGCCAACGAACAGCTTAAGGAGAGCGAACGACACAACAGATCTATGGAAACCATTACCGTTGGGAAAAAGGAAATGGGAATGTTTCTAAAACCATACAAAAAGGCACGGCATTATTCTTGAAACCGTACAAACAGGGGCGTGGCATTTGTAAAAAGGTATCAAAAAACTAAGCAAGTTACCTCGAAGAGCTCTCACCGATGTAGATATAAGGAAACACGCATCTAACATTCCTCATTTTCGCCGGTGTCTTTTCTAGAGATCAGTTACAGAAGATTAGACCGCATGTCAACGAATCGGTGTGATTAATTTGGATACCACCAAAGGTTCGGGTACACATTGGGTGGGGTACCGAAAACGTGGAAATAGTGTGTATTACTACGATTCGTTTGGAGACTTGAGACCGCCGGAAGAAGTGAAGAGATATTTTCGAGGTTGTAAAATTTACTACAACAGTGTACCGGAGCAGACTTACAACACATACAATTGTGGACATTTAGTGTTAAAGTTTCTTAGCGACAATGGCTAAAACAGTGAGTGTGTTCGGGTATGGTAATGTCATATCGACAGGATCCATTTACCCACCAATTAAATTGAAACAGGACGGTTAATATACTTTGGGTCTAGTGGGACTGTACACTTGTAACACTGTGCAAAACATACATCCAGGAAACAATAACTTATACTTTAACGATCCAGAGCATCGCAGAATAACCATTGAACCTGGATCATACGAATTAGAAGAAATAAATGCATATATACAGGACGTCTTCAAAAAATGGTTCAGTCAGAAGCCGGACATCAACGAGAACATTGAAAATATTTTAAACTGAGTGCCAACAATAATACATTAAAGTGTTCTATACGAAGCAGTATACCGATTGATTTTGGGGCAAACCGTAAAACAATATTGGAAGCATCTTGGGGTTTACCAACCGCAAATTGGCTGCAGATACCGTACATATCGCTAATCAGCAAGTGAACATAATATCGGTCTCAAACATTTTTGTGGAAACCAATATCACCAGCGGATCGTTCAGAAACAATTTTCTTACCCACAGCATATTCGAATTCAGTCTATCTGTACCACCCGGGTATAATCTGGAAAAGGAACCTAACCACGTCATATATTATCCGCTGAGCGTGACAGAAATCGATAATATTACAATCAGACTAGTCGATCATTTGGGTGAATTGGTAAACTTTTCCCCGGAAACATACACCTGTGTGAGACTGGAAATAAAAAGTAGCTGAAAATGCCTATCGATTTTGTATATAAAGCAGCTACAACACCCCAGACGATTAGAAGTGAATACGGCGTCAAAGCGTCAAGTTGTCGAGAGACTTACAGCAGAAGAAATACGTTTCTTAAAATCTTTGGGGTTAGAAGTTATAAATGATGGGAGGCAGAAGTAAACGCAGCTTAGATCTCCACGGTGATGAAAACGTTAAACTTGGAAGGCTTAAATATGAGGACGTGCCCAAATTGGATGTGTTTGGAGGTTATAAATTAGACGAAACCATAATAAAGAAGATTATTATACATATCTTCCCTTTACATTGAATGCAGAAAACAACGATCGAATTTCAATTGAAATCCAGAGCAGTGATAACATCACATACCCTCATGAAAGTTTTATATTTATAAAGGGTACCTATAAGCCTACGGAAACATTAAGGGAAGCGTCAACAACTGTAGACCCGATTAGAGCAGCAGAACCAGACCCTAAAGCTTACGAGTTTACTAGAAATGCACCATATTTTCTGTTTGAGGAAATTCAATACAAATTGGGTAATAATCAAATAATAGATGTCTGTCGAATCCTGGAATTACAAGAACTATTAAAGGTTTAGTATCCATGGAAGAATCAGAAACAAAATCTATTACACATACCGGGTGGAAACCCGATACCATATTCCAAGATGGACGGTTTAGTTGTGCTATACCGCTAAAACCATTTTGGGTTTTTGAAGATTACAAGAAAACTATCGTCAACATGCCTCAAGAGCTGATTTTAATCAGATCCAAGTCGGACGTAAATTGCTACAAGTCGATTGGAAATACAGTAACGTTCAAAATACAACGTATTTCATGGGAGGTCCGCATATAACATTAAGTGACTTTGCCAAGGCGTCGCTGCTTTCGGAAATGCAAAATCAATCATCTATAATGGTTGCATTCAGAAAATGGGAACTACATGAATTACCGTCTCTAACACAATCAAAGTCGCAAGTATGGAGAATTAAAGTATCGAACGAAACAGAGAAGGCTCGGTGGATATTACTGGCGCTGCAAAATGGGAAGTACGACAGGAAAGAAGAAAATGCTACAAGCTTTACGAATGCCAATATAACCAATGTCAAAGTGTTTTTAAACTCTCAGATGTTCCCTCAAGGTCGATTAAATTTGGATTTCGAGCAGAATGACTACTTGCCAGCGTACCTGTCTTATGCATCTTTTATGGAAAAATACTACCCGAACAAATCGTCAAATAAATGTTTAATGGACTACAACAGGTTTAAGGATTCACCGTCTTTGTAATCGACTGTCGTCATCAATTTGAAAGCATCAAGGATGCACGGTTGATGTAAGAATGGAATTAGAAGCTTCAAGAAATTTTGAACCGTCGATGAAGGCTTATGCTTTAATTATACATGACTCTATGTTTGAATATAATCCGTTTACGGAAATTGTTAATAGATTTATTCACAATTAAATATTTTGTATATATTTTTAATAAAATTGTATAAAAGCAAGGAATTATTTTGTTTCAATTAGTCTACTTTTATTTGTCGAATGGTGAGCATCTCCCACTCTGTACATAAGTTCTAGTTATTTTAGAGCGAATTTACCTCCATCAGAATAGTGAAATTGCCCTATAGAGTGAAATTGCCCTATATGAAATTGCCCATAGAGTGAAATTGCCCCATAGAGTGAAATTGCCCCATAGGGTGAAAGTGTCCCCGACAGTATTGGTTAGCATGGTTCGCAATTACATAAGAAAACGAAGTAGTGGATACAGTAACGAAGCATTAGAAAAAGCTATAGAAGAAGTTCGGCTGGGTAAATCAAGTATTTACTCCATCAGTAAAAATATAATATACCGAAAGAGACGTTAAGCTATCACCGCAAGCAGCAGCAAAAGCAAGCGTACGCTCGAAGCAATATGGAGACTGCGAAACAAGAAGTTAAAATACCTATACAGAATTATGATAACTTTGCTATTGCTAGTGCAAGAGAGGATGGTAAACATGGTTCATTGTTCCCGTCTAACATACGAGCTATATTCGCTGGACCATCGAGTTGTGGAAAACTAATGCTCTAATATCTCTGATCTTGCACGAGAACGGTCTTAGATTCCAAAACGTTTATGTGTTTTCTAAAAGTTTATATCAACCGAAATACGAATTATTAAGAAACGTTTTACACCATTAAAAGAAGAAATTGGGTACCATGAGTTTGAAAATTACGATGATTTGATTGAACCCAGAGATACCAAAGAAGATTCAATTATGGTTTTCGATGATATACCTGCAAACGAGCAAAGTAAAATCACTCAATTTTTCTCGTTCGGCCGACATAAAGCAATAGATTCGTTCTATCTATGTCAAACTTACGCTAGTGCCTTAAAACATAGACTCAGAGATAACGCCAATGTAATCGCATTATGGAAACAGGATGATACAAACCTTCGCCATATCTTTTCGGATCATATAAGTGGTGACATGACATATCCGAAATTTAAAGAAATGTGTTTACAGTGTTGGGGTGACTCAAAACATAATTTTATAACTGTTGTGAAAGATTTTGATTTGGATAATGGTCGATATAGGAAGAATTTCGACGAGTATATAAATATTTGACATTATTCAAAAACCGCTAGTTCTCATCCAAAGTTTCATGATGACGGACGTTAACAATTTTATTGCGAATAAACGCAGTCTTCATCTTATGCAGGATGCTGTACGAAAAAGTTTGTAGCGTACAAAAGGGAGACGCTACATCTCAGCAAAAATTCAAAGAGATGCACAAACAATTGATTGATCCCTTGAAATAACCGCTTCCCAGTTGCAATCGATCACCGAAAAATTCCCACACCTACAACAAAGGTTAAAGTTGAAAACATGGACGTACCTATAAAGAAAATTAAACAACTCGTTCCAGAAGAACCGTTCCATCTTTACTATGCGGATGTGTTAGCTAGAGACGAGGACGAAAATATTGACAAATCAATTTATGGAGTAAAGTATAATGCGGAAACCGATACATGGAGTTTGTGGAAAAGTGTATTGGTAATTAACCCGGAAACTAGCGATATAACATTAAATAATGTGATATATCCAGGTACGAAGGGTTTATACAACCTGCTGGTTTACAAAGACATCAGCCCCGAAGATGGTGATTTCAATTTGCATGAAGATTTGCCGAATTACTTGAAATGATCAAATCTGCGTCGATTTTGAGAAGAAAGTTTAACCCATTTGCGGTGCACGATTTAAGCGGATTCCCAACAAATAACAAAAGTTTAACAAATATGTGCAAAAATATCTCACCGAATTTCGGAGGAATCCCGAAAGAAAACAGCCAAAGAGAAGAAAACAGTCTAAGGGATCGGGTTTAGGCTTTTCTAATCGGTTTTACAAAAGTTTAAATTCAAAGCCGGTGCAATATGTCTACTGGAATAATGTACATGAACTTGTGGATCGACTGAGATTGTTGAACGCATCCAACCGAGCTGGAAATACAAGCGAGGAAAACATTAACGAGATGGTGTCCATAATAGAAGAGTTGAGAGAAGAAGGTATAATACAGTGAGCTCAGCAAATAATTACACAGTTTTAAAATGCCTATCGACCGCTTCGGACGTTCAGAGCGTAAAGATGCTGATATTCGGCGCGGTCCTCCAGGTCGAGGATTTGTGCTAACGTTGGATGGTGATGGGTACGATATGCAGCAAAGAAGGTTAGTGAATTCATCAGACCCGAAAGAAGATAGTGATTGTGTTAATCAGAGAAGCACTATAGTATTCAAGTCTGGAGAAGAAACAATTAGTTTTCGTAAAGAAGGCTAGTGGATGTAATGGATCCTAAAGAAGATAGTGATTGTGTTAATAAGAAATCTGTAATCAAGCTCGTGAATCAAGCCTTTTCATACTGTCTAAAAGTTCTGATGATATACAACGTAAAGATAAAGCCTTCAATGCAAGAAACCAGCGTATCGCAATGCTTGCTCAACCAGTTGAGCCATCTGATGCAGTTAATAAACAATATGTAAATGAAAAATTGGATAAGCTTGTATCTGACTTTAAAACGTTTATACAGTTTTTATTAATTTGACTGCAACTTCGAGACAAATGAAAGGAGCTCAGTCTTGCAATAGCATCGATTTACGAGGCGTCACCAGCAGCTATAAAAACAAATACTACAAACCAAAGCTTCAGTTTATGTCAAAGGTGCAATTGGATAAAGATAACCCTATTAGTTTAGCAACAGTGTTAAGCAAAATGAGTAAAGAAATCATCGTTAAGGAATTATTTAAACCTGCAAGAAAAAATTTTCAGCGTCGTCATACAAATCTGAAACATGTGAAACGTGATCTTATCCAATCGGACTTGTGCGAAATGCAGCCTTACTCGCGTGTGAACAATGGGTACAGATATATTATAATAGCAGTGGACTGTTTCACAAAATATGCTTTAGCTGAACCTTTAAAAATAAAACTGGATCAGAAGTTACAAATGCTATGAAAAAATATTGGACAAAATGCTGCAAGGAGAAAATAACTTAAAATCAATCTACAAACGGATTTTGGGAAAGAGTACTACAACCGCTGTTTTAAAAATCTTATGCAAAAATATAAGATAAACCATTACTCTACGTATTCCGCAATCAAAGCTAGGTATGGTTGAGCGGTTGATTAGAACAATCAAAAACAAATTGTACAGAAGATTTTACTTGCAAGGCAGTCATAAATGGGTGAATATTTTGCCTAAGGTTATGGAAGAATACAATAATACACCGCATCGGGCTATTAACATGACACCTATGGAGCAGAAGAACATCCGGAAAGAATAAAACTTTACACCGCTAACAGCGTTTCTAAAAGTCGCAAGAAGTTGTATAAGGTTGGAGACATTGTGCGTATATCAAAATATAAAGCAGTATTCGATCGAGGATTTCACCCAAACTGGAGTACAGAACTATTCAAAATTGTTAAAGTACAAAAACGAGACCGACAACCTATCTGCTACAAGATTTGGAAGGTCGGCCAATTCTAGGTGCTTTTACGGCGATGAAATTCAGCTCACAGCAGCACCCGACACGTACTTAGTGGAAAAAGTTTTACGGAAACGGAAGCACGGACGCGAATTATTAGTGTCGTGGTTGGGGATGGTAAAAGTTGGATTAAGAAAACAGACTTGCTTTAGTATCATCCAGATAATTACCTGGATGAAAAAATCATAAAAGGAGGAGTAAAGTCCCTTAAACTGGGTATAGGGGAGATTTGCTTAGAACCCCATTCCCATCTGTGATTTGAAGCAGGAAGCATGTGTTTCATAATCGATTTACAAGGATATCAATACAAAACTAGTGATTTCTATTGCAAGGAGATTGCCATTTTGGATGTAGCGAATAATGTAATATGGCATGAGATACTGGACATGGCTGTGGAGTATAACACCCTAAGCGATGATTTCAAAAGCAAGTTCGGTGGTTAAAGCAAAGAATCCATGGGCTTAGCTGGGATGGACAGTCCACAAGTGGATATACAAATGTAGGCGATTTGCTGAAAGAAGTCATACCACCCGATGCTACTATCTATGTTAAAGGAGAACAGAAAAGACAGTTACTGTCAAAATATTTATCAAACAACATTTTAAACATGGAGAGTGTTTTCTTACTTCCAAGGCTCAAAGAATTAAGAAGATTCGGTAATAGGTACAATCACTGTTTAAACCATTGTTTGAATAATTTAAGCTGTTCTAAAGAAAACGTATTGGTATTGAAGCATTTTTGTTAATGTATTAAATTTTAATAAAATATTTTGTCAGAATTGTTTTTATTCTAGCAAAAGCATACCTTTAAAATTTGGAAAAAATATATCTGTAAAACAGCGCATTACTTTGGAAAAATTAATGTTTTAAAATACAAAGAACCAATAACCGAATACATAATAATTGGTGTTTGCAAATAAATTCAGTTCTACTTTAATAAAAAAATGTAAACTTACCTTAAATCTTCCTTCAAAACTTTCCACAAAAAGAACTACGCGAAACGACGGTTTAAAATTTCGAGGGGCTTTACACAAAAGCGTGCGAAACTAATAGAATTTTTCTAATGACACCGCGTTATATACGTTTTGAATCCGTTAATTATACTACTAAATGAGGTTTGTATTTTCCGTAAATACGCACTTTTCAGCACCTCGTGGTATTGGTAATCTACAAACAATTATATCTCGATTTGAAATGCACAAACATAATTAATAGAAAGTCCAAGAAAAGAAATTATAAAACAGTATTCAAATGTTCGTTAAGAAATCTAGAATATTTGTTGGATTACGAGTTACTTTCAGTACTTAATCTGGTTTATTACATTTTTGTTAATTCTGGAATTTAGGTAGTTAATGATGTCATACACAAAATTTCTAATTAACATACATGACTGGTATCTAGCGAAAGTTGTAGCATGCATTTTCAATTACGAATGCATTCTTCTTTCATTACAGGAGAAATTCCATAGATTTCATACCAGCAAAATGCGCTTTCTTTTTAGATATTTAAAACACATTACATTGGACATCAAAAGTCGACCTTGCCATTTCTACATTATTGTTAAGCATGCATTGGAATTTTTGGATGCGGTAATTTCTTGTTTAAAGTAACTTAGTTAAATAAAGTGTAATTTAAAATTCATAAGTGATTGTATAGTCAGTTATTGCAATTGAAAACACATTCAGGGAATAATTTATTTGCTCTATATATTTTACAGTAGCGTTTCCGAACAAAACTTTCTGCTTTTAATTAAATTTCCTTTGTCCCGGCGGCATGTGTTTACCTCCACGTGGTGTCGCTGGACGGTAAAACATATTGTTAACAACAATATGTCTTATTGACTGAAAACACGTCTCCTCTTTTTTACATTAATCTCTTTTTGTTACACGTCTATTTAAACAACACATTAATCTTTTTTTTTGTTACAGGTTAAACTTTCGGCTACACACAGGAAATAATGCTATACTTTGTAAAAATTGTAATAGTTTATTAAACTGTAAATTGGATAAATAAATTATTAAACTTTTGTGTTCTTAATTTTTGTGTTGGTTAAAGCATATACCTTGGGTAGCGAAAAAGGTTTTAAAAAATGGAGTTAAATATATACGAGCAAAGGCGAAATTTAGAGGTTTGAGAGCTTAAAGTATAACTTTGCAGGGCGTGGTCCGATTTCAAATCTGTTTGCAGATTCGAATTCTACATAAAATTATAAGCTAACAAGATGTATCGCATGACTAAAAAAATTTTATAAGAACGCTCAAAAGTCGCTACAGGTAAGAAATCTTAAAATGGGGTAGCTCCTTGGGGTGATGATATCTAAAAAATTCTTAGAGATTCGGGTAGCTGAGAAAAATCTAATATTAATCGATACCAAACAAGATAGGTTTATCTCGAAAGATAAAAAAATGGCTAGTCGAAGAAAACTTTTTGGTCCAGAATGTTAGCAGTAAAAAATCTTAAAAATAGGTTTATCTCGTGTGTGGAAATGAGGATGCTCATTTTATCTCGAAAGATGAAAAATTTAAGATAGGTTTATCTCGAAAGATGAAAAATGGTTAGTCGAAGAAAACTTTTTGGTCCAGATGTGTGAGGAAATGTGGGATTCTGGAGGAAATGTGGCGGTATGTTCACTGATTTTCCTCTACTCATAGCTCATACAAAGAGCAAACAGCAGTAATAGAATTACAGCAGGAACGTAGAAAAGTAGATATTAGGAAAGGGGTGAGACCTATCTCCTTTAATTTTTAACTTGTACATCGAAAGGGCATAAATACGGTCAAATGCAGGACACATATGGAATTATTATGCAGGGACAAAAAACTGATATGCTTAGATTTACAAATGATATAGCGGTATTAGCATCTACCAAAGAGGAGATAGAAACAGCTCTTAATGAAATGAAAACGATTCTAATAGAGACATACGGTAGGAAAATTAACAAAAATAAAAGTAAAGCACTAGTATGCAAAGGATGGGAAAATAAATAAAAAACTACAATACAAATAGTAAACGATAACCAACAAGAGGTTAAGGATTTCTGCTACCTAGGAAGCCAAATAACGCAAGATGAAGAAAGTGCAAAAGATATAAAACAAAGAACAGCACAAGGTCGTGCTACATTTAACAAGCAACACCAACTACTATGTTCAAAGAAAAGAAACATAGAAATAAGGAAAATATTGCTGAAAGTATATGTGTGGAATACAACACTGTACGGCTGTGATACTTGGACAGTAGGAGAAGCCGACAGGAAAAAATAGAAGCTTTTGAAATGTGGTGCTACAGATGTATGATAAAGATATCATGGACAGACAAAGGTACGAACTAAGAGGTTCTAGAAATGATAGGGAAGAAAGAAATATTTGGAAAATAGTAAAAACCAGGAGAGATAGTGTTATGTAATCAGATTGGTCACTCTTAAGTTATATAGTTTAGAGTACAAGTTGTCAATAGAGAGAGACCGGTGACGGTAATTGTGACAGTATGTAATTGTGTGGCTTAAGAATATGTGAAGAATAAAGAACCTGAGTAGATGTGGTTTTATTCTTTTAAATAATAGAGAATCGGGTATATAACATGGCGCTGCGAATATAGGTCTAATTAGAAACCAGAAACTGTATTAGTGAAAACCAACAAGAATCCTGAAGTCTAGAATTTATAGGTTATGTTAACCTCGTGGTTACAAAAATTTTATATTAACAATGGCAATGCAAATAGCTAATTTTAATGTACCAATTCCGCTAAATTAACCGGTAAACTTGCAGAAAACTGGAAAAGTTTAAACAAGCATATAACATTTATATGGAAGCTAGGCTTATAACCAATTGCCGCCGCAAAGACAGGTTGCTATGTTATTAAATTTAATTGGGCAAGAAGCAGTTGAAGTACATAATACTTTCAATTATAAGAATACGGAAGATGCAAAAAACATCGATAAGGTAGTAGCAGCTTTTCAAGAATATTGCAATCCCAAGAAAAATATTTTGCATGCTCGATATTTATTTTATAAAAGGGCTCAGGTAGAACTAGAAAGTTTTGATTTATTTTATACGGATGTCAAGAAACTAATTAGTGATTGTGAATTTAGTGATAAAGATGAAATGCTACGTGATAAAATTGTATTAGCATCAAATGACAAGGAAACCCAAGATCGTATCATACGTAAAGGTGAAATTACATTAGCAGCAGCAGTAGAAAGTTTCCGGTTAGCAGAACTTCAGCGAAGTCAACTACGTGATATGAAAAAAGAAGCGGTGGACGTAATAAAAAGAAATGTTGGTGCAAAACCCAAACAGAATGGAAATAACTATACTGAAAGGAGTAATATGGTTCCAAGAAAACCGCAACATTATTATAATAATAAGTTTCAACACAATAATAACAGTAATTTTCAGGTTAGGGGCCAAGAGCAAATAAATAAATGTAAAGCATGTGGGCTAAAGCATTTTTATAAAGGTAAATGTCCAGCTCAAGGAAAAAAATGTAATAATTGTGGAAAATTCAATCATTTTAGTTCTTGTTGTTGGAACAAAATAAATGCGATTGAAACTCAAGGTAGCGATGAACAGGTAAATTATTTTTGTGATACAATCAATAACAAAGCAATTGTATGTTAAGTTGGACACAAACTATTAAAGTTGAAGGTGTTGATATTAATTTTAAGCTTGATTCAGGCAGTGAGGTAAATATTTTACCTATTGATACAGCAAATTTATTTGAAAGGCAAAGAGTTAGAGATATATGATTGTAGATTAAATTTAGAAACGTATGGTGGTTCAAATTTAGAAACAATCGGTTGCACAAAATTAAACTTAAAGGTTAACAATAGAAATGTTAATGAGGTGTTTGTGATAGTTCCACATAAAGCCAAACCCTTATTAGGTTTAGAATGCTGTAAAAAACTCAATTTAATTGAAAGAAAAGAAATTCAGTTGGTAAAAAAAGAGTTGTCAAAGAACTCTGTGATTAATGAGTATAAAAATGTTTTTCTAGGTATAGGATGTTTTCCAAATAAGTATAGTATTAAATTAAAAGAAGGTTATTTAACAAAATCATGTCCCCCTCGAAGAATTTATAAATTTGAGAGATCGTTTAAAGAAAGAATTAGATAGATTAGAAAGTTTAGGGATAATTGTAAAACAGATGAAACTTCAGAATGGGTTAATCAATTGGTAGTTGTTGAAAAACCAAACAAGACGTTACGGATATGTCTTGATCCAGTAGAATTAAATAAATATATAATTAAGGATTACTGTTTAATACCTACATTAGCTGATTTAGCTGCAAAAATAGGTGATGCAAAGTATTTCTCAGTTTTAGATCTCAAAGACGGATTTTGCAAATCCGTTAGATGAAAAAGTTCAAAGTTATGTACTTTTGGAACAATATATGGTACTTACAAGTACAACAGGTTAGCGTTTGGTCTTTCCTGTTCCGCAGAAGTCTTTCAAAAGTTTAACACTACTATGTTTGGAGATATAAAAGGAATTTTCATTTATATCGATGATATTTTAATTTTTGCTGATTCTATAGAAGAGCATAACGAAATTCTTATTAAATTATTAGAAAGAGCTTCTAAATATAATATTAAGTTTAATGAGAGTAAATTTCAGTTTCAAGTTGAGTCTGTAAAGTATCTAGGGCATATTTTTGAAAAGGCAAATGAAGCCAGATGAAAATAGAATTAAAACAATTTTAGAGTATAGTATGCCAGCAAATGTAAGTGAATTACAAAGATTTTTAGGATTAGTTGGGTACTTGAGAAATTTCATTAAGCAATTTGCAAATTTAACTGAACCATTAAGACAGCTTTTAAGAAAGAAAAATGAATTTGTATGGAATCAATCTCATTCAGATGCCATAAATAAGTTAAAAGAGACTATAACCAATTACCCAGTTCTACAAAATTTTGATAATAAAAAACCTATTGTAATTCAAACAGATAGTAGTAACACTTCTGTAGCTTGTGTTATGTTACAAGATAATAAGCCTATTTGCTACGGTTCAAAATGTTTAACACAAACTGAATTAAATTATGGGATAATTGAAAAAGAATTTTTGGCAATTTTATTTGCATGTAAAAAGTTTCACCAATATATTTACGGTAGGAAAGTTGTGATTCAAACTGATCATTTACCATTAGTAAATATTATGAAAAAAGATATAAATAATATACCCTCCCGTAGGTTACAATGTATAAAACTAAAATTATCAAAATATGAAATAACAGTTGAATATGTTAAAGGAAAAAATAATTTAATTGCCGATGCCATATCAAGAGCTCACCCAAAAATTTGTAGTGATAATAAAGAGCCGATTGATTTGGATGCTAATGATGTTGTTCATTCTATAAATATGAGTGACGAACGACGTTCGAATTTTGTACATGAAACGTTAAAAGATGAGGTGCTAGGCGAAATTATTAAATTTCACAAAAATGGATGGCCACAGAAACATCAAATAAAAAATGAAATTAAATTTTTTTACAATGTTAGGGACAAGATATCTGTAGTAGATGGTCTAGTTTTTTTTGATCATAGAGTAGTTGTTCCTTCTTCATTAAAAAAGGAAATGTTAGAATCACTTCATGAGTCACATCAAGGCATTTTAAAAACAAAAGCCAGAGCGCAATCATTATTATATTGGCAAAACATAAACAAAGAAATAGAAGAATATATTAAAGTATGTAGGGTCTGTGAAAAATTCAATGCTAGTAATATCAAAGAACCATTAATTAGTCACGAACTACCGATCTACCTTTTCAAAAGTAGGATGTGATATATTAGAACTTGGAAATAAAAATTATTTGGTGATGATGGACTACTATTCAAAATGGATAGAATTAGTGAAACTGTCTAGTAAAGACTCTGTTGAAATTATTAAGGCGTGTAAAGTAATATTTTCAATTCATGGTATTCCACTTATAATGATTGCTGACAATATGCCATTTAATTCATATTCAATGAGAAATTTTGCAAAATCATGGAATTTTCAAATAATTACATCTTCACCAGTGTATCCAAAAAGTAATGGTTTAGCTGAAAAGGCTGTAGGAATTTGTAAGAAAATTCTTAAAAATCCGAAGAAGCAAATTGTGAAAAGAAAAATGCTCTTAGAATACCGAAACACACCAGTGTTAGAATCAAAATTTTCACCTGCTCAATTATTAATGAGTCGTGCAACAAGATCGATTATACCAGTCTTAAATAATTCATTGAAACCCAAAGTAATTAACAATTTTAAAGATTTTCTTTTGAAAAAACAAAAAAGAAATGAATATTATTATAATAGACATGCTAAAAAGGGTGTTTGTTACAATAACCATGATAATGTAGTATTTAGGGACCACAAAAAGAAAATTTGGAAACCTGCACGGATTGTCTCTAAATTTGACAAAACACCACGATCTTGTAATTTAGTTGATGAAACGGGTAAGGTAAAGAGAAGAAATACGATTGATATTCGCCCGTCTTATAATAAGTTAGATATGTATAGCACAGGTGATGATACTAATGTAAGTTTAGATGGTACAGACAACAATCACTGGTATAATTGTATTTCTACTAATCAACCAGATACTAAGAATATAAGTAACAATGTACAGGATGAGTTCAAACAATTGGTACCATCAAACAAGGCATACACTACTAGGTTTGGTCGTGTAGTACAACCACCCAGTAGATTAAATCTGTAAAAAATATATATAACTTGTTTGTTAGAAAGGAGGATGTTATGTAATCAGATTGGTCACTCTTAAGTTATATAGTTTAGAGTACAAGTTGTCAATAGAGAGAGACCGGTGACGGTAATTGTGACAGTATGTAATTGTGTGGCTTAAGAATATGTGAAGAATAAAGAACCTGAGTAGATGTGGTTTTATTCTTTTAAATAATAGAGAATCGGGTATACAACAGATAGGATGAAAGGCCACATACTACGTCATGAGGGAATAGTGCGAAATATATTAGAAGCATAGATAGGAAAAAAGAAAGGTAGAGGTAGACCTAGGTTAGACTATTGCACACAGATAGTCGAAGATATAGGCTGTGGGAATTTCAGGGAATGTGTAGGCTAGTTCAGAATAGAAATCAATGGCGATACGCGCCTAACCAGTTTCAAAAGAGAAAATGATTGTAATTAAACAGACGATTATTATAAGCAACAACAAGTGTTGATTTTGCAAGATTCCCTACTAATGTTAATTGTGTGAAAGAATTTACTGGAAGACTATTAATTAGTTCGGCAAATATCTGTATTGGAGGACCTTGGTAGCCACAGGTTGCTTGACTTCCTTTACATACCACTGAATATCGGTCAAATAGGGCTTATACTTAGAAAACAATAGATGGGGAACCGATTTATATCTAGGCTGTAGGAATGTCAGGGAACTGTATAGGTTAGCTCAGAATAGAAATCAGTGGAGGTACACGTCCAACCATTTCCAAGAGGGAAAACCTAATGACAAAAATATGATTGCACGTAAACCTGATGGTTACTGTAAACAAATACAGGGTGTTGCTTTAGCAATATTTTCAATTAATCCTGATTGTGCAAAAGATTTATTGGAAAACTATTAATTCGGCAAATGTTCAAGTGTTGAGGGGATCTTGGTAGCTACAGGCTGCTTACCCCCTTCACATTCTATTGAATATCGGTAAAATAGGGTATATATTTGCAATATAATTGAAGGGGAACCCAACTGTATCTAACAAGAAAAAGCAACGGATATATTCGAAAACAACAAACGTAGAAACGAGAAAAAAATTGTTGGAAGCATATATGTGGAGTACAGCACCGTACGCCTAAGAAATAGGGACAGTAGTGTATGATGATGACAGTATGGACAGACAAGGTTAATAACAATAGCAGGGGAATAAAGATATCTGTGGAAAATAAGAGAATAGGAGGAATAGAAGGGCAGGATGCGTTATATGACATTTTAGGGCAATAGTGCGGGCAATATCGCAAGCAGATATAAGAAAAAAGAGAGGTAGATGTAGACCTAGATAAGACTATTGTTTGCAGATAGTGAAAGATGCAGACTGGGAATTCCAGGGAACTGTGTAGGTTAGCTCAGAATAGGAAACAACGGAGGTACGCGTCTAACCAGTTCCAGGACTGAAGACTTAATGATAATGATGATGATAAAGATCATCATATTAAATAATTAGCTCCAAACGTGGAAATACCTCTTCGTCGTTTACAGAAACTCATTTGTTTCGTCCTCTAATTTTAATAATTGTACATTTGATCAAAAAGTTTGTTCTACGTTACGTTGTTTTATTTTGAACTGAGCTTATAAATTTCCTTACGAATAAACCTCAAATATCGACAAATTCTTAATAATTTAAATTCTATCAAAAACAGGTTATTCGGCAACAGACTTCCTCTTTTGACGTCAGTATGTTGCCGAGAGACGTGCTTTCGAGAACTTTTATTTAATAATTTTTATTATCGAAGTTCTTGGTTTATTACTACTGATACGAAACAGTAATATTGAAACATTCTGGACAAAATATTTGTTTGAATAGTTTTACTGTTGTTAACGATAATTTATTTTCTAATTAAATTTCATTAATAAACTTTTTCTTTCTCAACAGATCAGCTGTCACATTTTAACTGTCCCGGTCTAGACGACGGTCTTGAAGACGACGACGTTGAAGTAGACGTGGAAATCTGTTCGGATGGCGAGTTGTCACCAAGACCAGGCAAAATAAAAATGTTACCTCCGTCACCGGCAATATCAGATTGTGGTTCCGAAGTAGCCGATTCGGATAGTATTTTGCCAGATACTGTTTCAAATAGATCTAGTAAAAAAACTAAAATTTTGTGCAATTCAGAAGAACTAATTAATGTAGAATGCCATTTAGAAACAAAAGATCTATGGGATAAATTTCATGATCTTGGAACTGAAATGATTATCACCAAAACTGGAAGGTAAGTAAACAAAGTTATTTGTTAGAAGCAAATTTTACTAAATGTAGGCATATGTTAGGCAAAATTTATGATTTATTTTAATTATATGAAATAAAGAGAGCCGCTTGGGTATGATAAACGTCGATGTTTAACGGATAAGGGTATTCATTATCTTTATTATATGTACGTTCTATAATAACGTTTATTATTTTTTTTCATTCGCCAGCTAGGTCACTTGCCACCTTATTTTTAACCCCCACACTTAGTCCATAGTCTTTGCGACTCCGTTTCTCTACATCTCTTAAGTCCTTCCCTTTCCTTGCAAACTTATCTATTTTCTTAATAAAAATTTAGCACATCTGACTTGAGACTGAAAATTAATTCCAAAAAATCTAGGTTATACAAACCTACAGCCCCTAAGTCGTGACCTTATTTCCTTATGCCGTGAACAGCGGTTTCTGGATACCTTTTGGGAATGAGATACCTAGGATCTGCATTGAGCTTCCGCAGAAGGGTAAGGTGTTTGTAACTTACGGTGGACATTGAGACAGTATACTTGAACTTTACGTTTTTATGTCTTGAAGCTTGACTATCACCACTATCGATTAACTAAAGCATTCTCTCCCTTTTATTTCACTCTTCCTCCGCCATCCATAATTTTAATTCGGACGCCATCAATGTTTTCGTGATAGCGATGCATGGTTTGGGGCCTTAAAAAGCATCCGTAACCTGTCTAACTATCAGCATTTATGTTTTCTAGCACATCACCGTGTGCAGCTGTACGTCTTTTTGAGTAGTTAGTTCTTTCAGTACATCCTTACACTCCTGAAATAATGGATATCTGGTCCTTGTGGAGCAGGTTGCTTAAAGTGCTCCTGTCTATCTAAGCAGATGGAAACCATCCGCTTTCAGCCATCTTCACTATTGCAAATAGCTTTGCCTACAAACCGTAGTATACTAGTCTAGAGTAGAGGCGGCTCCGTGGCGTAGTGGTATGTGTGTGACTACTACGCCCAAGGTCCCGAGTTCAAATCCCGACACGGTCCGCTTGAAAAATGTTAGGCGAGCATTTTTCACAAAAATACACCCTCGTTCGGATGAGAGGTAAAATAGAGGTCCCATGTGTGAGTGTTGTCACGCACGTTAAAGATCCCTACCTTGCTTGGAACAGCAAGGGTTCGGCAAAATTCAAAATTTTTCAGGTAACAAAAACTCGCTTCCTGGCCAATGTAGTACCTTCGGGCGGAGTATTGGAAAATCACAAGTAAAATCTAGAATAAAGCTTTAATGCACATCATTTTCTTAAAGGCATACTCCTTATAAGGAAAATTCTGTGTCGGTTATACGTAACCCGTCGGTATATCACACTACTGAATTTTGGCAAACGAGATGGTTGATGTTAATTGCATTAATCACCTTAATTTGTTCCCTGCCTCTCTTATGTAAAAAAAAGAGGAAGGTTCCTTTCCTGTTATGGTAGAGACTTTAACGTGTTCTAAGACCTTCATTTTGCCGCGCCTTACGTCCGTATCTCAAATACTATACGTTACACAATGTTATCGGAAAAGCCGTTGATCCAAAATATGGAAAAGGTTTCCTACCTCAAAATAGTCATTAATCTAAACATCTTGCTGCTGTCTTACTTTAGGCGGATCCGTAACGTAGTTGGTATGCGTGTGACTAATATGCTCAAGGTCCTGGGTTCGAATTCTGACACGGTCCGCTTGCAATAATTGAAATGTGTTTGGAGAAATCGAATTGACAATTTTGGTTTTTCTTAAAACTTCTCAATAAATGTTTTGATGAGTTCGCATTACTTCAGATAATAAGATAACAATAAATAGGTGATAATACTATAATAAAACCATAGGCGACACGCATTCTTCACGTGATAAAATGCAAACTCGATATGAATTACAGCAATATAATGACAAATCCCCAAACGGCACAGGAAGTGTGAAGGAGAATATGAACTAGAAAGTTGACGAAAAAAGAGAATTAATTACTCATGAACCGGTGAACAGAAAGTATGTGGGGTAATCCGTATCTAATGGTTGTCAAGGAAATAGTTTTGAATACTAGTTTAGCTTAGGCGATTTCAGCGTGGTGTCATCCGCGGACTTCATTGAAGACGGCACTGACAAACGAAAACAGGTTAAACAGTACTATTTTTGGCAAAATGGTTAGAACCTCGTTACCCGACTCGAGCCTTGTTCTTGGGGGTCCTTATAGAATAACCTAAATTTAAGGAACGGTAACTTATCATACTAAATATTTTTCATTCTCGTGGCATGTGTGAATCAATATACCTAAGGTAGACAAAAATGAAGGTATAAAATGTTTACCATATTGGAGGTTATGGTGTTTGCTTTATTAGATATAAAACACTGGACACTGAAATTTAATTTAAAAAGCTAAGAACTTGATTAAATTACTATAATTTTAATATTTTGACAAATCGAATTGAGTTTATTTATGTAATTTAAAATTTTGTGTGTAGTCGCAGGGATAGTGCTATGACAAATCGAAATTGAGCTTACTTATGTAATTGTATCGAATACTCTATTTGCAAAAATAAGAGTTCTTTATTTTTAAACAGATTTATACAAGTCCTCTCAACAACTCGCAGTTAAGTACATGGCATTTAGTAAAGCTCTCCCAATAATTTATTTTCAGATAATCGCTGACAGTATCTTCTAAAACTACAATGCTGTCTTCTAAATTTCTACCGAAGTCCTACATTTAACTATCTAAGCACCAACTACCAATTTATATTATTATTACAATAATTTCTATCAACACTAGAGTAATTTATATCGCCAGAATTTATATCACGTACGTACCAAAGCTTTAAACTAGAACATATCATAACTAAAGCTTTAGTCTGAAATAAACTGTAAAACCATTTAGCGGTAACTTATGCCGAATTGTTCTAGATTATTCTAGAACATACTGAAATTTGCAAAAACATTTCGAATGTACCTATAGTAACCATTTAAATGCAAAATCTTGTACTTGTCAATCAAGAGATGTTGTACTGCAGGGCATATTAATCACCTTCTGCGCCCAAAGCTTTCATTTGTGTTCTGGTCGGGTGCAGACCCATCCGCGGGTCATTGCCCCATTCTTAAAGCTGTTCTGTCCTAGAATACCCTACTATCCGAATGTTAGGAGTTTCTGTAGCGGTGATGACAGTGGGTACCATTTATGCAGTCTCCATATTGATAAAAGTAACAATCAACACTTTTCAAACCAGACCCTGTACCATTTGGATTGTAATCATACACCAAAATTTGGATCCCTGTTATGTAGAACGGTACATCTAGCATATTTCGTACCACCCTTTAGTCCAACCTAGTGAGCCCACAACCGATCTTGGGTATGGAGAAATTCTTGTCACGAAATTTGATCATCTGGCACTTGAGGTCCAGTAGCGCCTTACACAGATCGTGATAACCCGATTTACCAGAAGGCCGTTTCTTGGTCATAAAGTAGTAAATGCCCCGATGTCGGTTTTTTAGCTGTATGGTTTTTCTAACCGATGGTTGTTGTCGGCGAAGTTAATCCAGACCACCTCATATTTATTTTTAAACACACGAGTAAGCAAACCCTTAGGACTTACCAAGGTCCCTCACTACGCAATACGACAGGGAGCATTCCAATTACGCATCGAATAAATCACACTGACTCTCTTCCGTGACCCCAAATCTCGCTTTGCCTGTTTTTCAGAAAACTCAACAACAGACAACATATTCACTAATTTCATAAACACAGGAGTAGATCAAATATTATAAGCACCTGCAAAGAATGACATCCTACACATCAGTTCACAAGAAATAAAGCAAACTCTCACAAGACAAAGCAACAGGAAAGCTCCGGGAAAAGACGGAATTACGCACATAGCGCTAAAACACATTACAAAAAAGACAATGGCGTTCATCACAAAAATCTTTAACAGCATATCAACCACAAGTACTTCCCAGACTCATAGAAAACGGCAACAGTGGTCATGATTCCGAAGCTAGGAAAGAAGAGGATGGACTCCGAAAACTACTGACCAATCTCCCAACTGAGCACAATATCCAAAATCTTCGAACGACTACTACTGACAAAACTGAAACCACTACTGAAAGACCGACCAGCACAATACGGATTCAGCACTCCACCACATTACAAGCCAACCGGGTAATTAACAACATAGCCACCAACTACAACCGAGGACTAACCTCAGTCGCCATCGCCCTCGATATCAAAAACCCCTTTGAAAAGGTACGGATCAACGGACTGCTGTATAAGCTTGCCACCATTCACAACCTTTCCGACGTCTTACATACAATTGCTATGAAGTTACCTGACCAACAGGAAGATACAGGTGAAAAGTAAAAGACATCCTACCAACAGAAACTCCCGTCACATCCGGCGTCCCACAAGGAGACTGTCTTTCACCAACGCTATTCAATGCATACATCCAGGACCTACCATGCCGCCAAAGAGTCTTCTGCGCAATGTACCCCAACGATACCCTGCTTTTGACAACCGGACGAAACGCTAAGGAAACAAACACAAGAATGCAAAAACAGCTCGACTCACTACCGGATTTGTTTCAACAGTGGAAAATAAAAAAAAACGTTCAGAAATCTGAAGCCATATAATTCTCCAGACGCAAGAAAAACCAAACACCACCGACGCTTAGAAAACCAAGAGGTAGTTTGGAGCCAATCAATAAAATACTTAAGGGTGCACATCGACAAGCAATTAACATTCAACATTCATGTCATTGAAACGACAAACAAAGCCCGAAGAGCAAAAAGCTTCATCCACGGAATACTCGTCCACAAAAATAGACTACTAATGGACATCAGACTCAGACTTACACAAGATATACTTACGACCCATACTGAGTTACGCATCGGCGGCATGGTACACCTACATTTCAAAAACAAACAAAACCAAACTTTAAGCATTCCAAAACATGACCGTTAGGACCATCACCGGAGCACCATGGTTCGTTAGAAATAAAATCTTAAGGCAGGACTTTAGACTACAAACGCTAGAGAACCACTTCAAGACGCTGGCGTCAAATATATACGAGAAAATCGACAACTCAGATATTGAACACATTGAACATATCGCACCTCCGCTGTACGGAAACCCACACAAACGCAAGAAAACACCCAGAAGCATATTAGATGGCTGAGCCGTAAACATGTACACCAAGCACACAAATTCTCTCACCAGCAAGACTGGCGCGAAGGAACGATTTCACACCCTCTGCGAGCAGAGAATCAAAGACTTATAAAGCAGTAAAATCAGTTAGCAACGAGACAGCCAGAATCAATTGATTAATACTGTAAAAGGAAGTTGGACTTGAGAGGGGTCAGGATCGACTAAGCTGAGAGAGCTGATTACTTCTTAACTGTTCTCTTTTGAAGGTAGTCACTAAACTTCTTGGAGATAACTTAAGACTAGTGCAAGACGGAAGTCACCAAGCTTCCCTTGCACTAAGGATTTTCCTTTAGATTATATTGTTGTGACCATCGAATCTAACAGGATAAAATGAAGTAAGCTCACACAACAACATTACCGGCGCAGAAGCTCGTCATAACACAGCTTGGATCCGTTTTACCTCCGTCTTAACGTCATCATGACAACTTCCTATAGCTCGTAATGTCAACATGCATGCCAGGATTGGGGATATTTTGCCACCAGCTTGCTCTAATTTCTACCGACCAACGACGTCGCCCGTATGCCAGCATCACCGCCTACCAGCTGCAGAGTATTCAAGCATGAAAATTCTATCCCAGTCATAGCCGCTAGATGGCGCATTGAATTCCGCTTAACGATGGACATCATCCTCTACGCAATACCAGATCCAGGTCTCCGTCGTGAAACCATACCATTTACAGTTACAACGTAGACACACATCCTGCAACTTTCCAAACTAAAGCGTTTCCTGTGATTAATAACATTTGCAATAATTACAAACACATAAACTTTTGTAAATATTTTCTTATTGCGTCACGCCTTTAACAAATAATTAGTTCGTATTTTAACTTGTTCAGTTCAGAATAGGAAACAATGATGGTACGCGTCTAACCAGTTCCAGGACTGAAGACCTAATGATGATGATTAACTTGGAAATAAATGTTGTTTCTGTTGCTACGAAGTATTAACAAGATAACCCCAGATAAACCAGAACGCCACAAAAACAATATTTAAATTGCAAGATTAAGTAATCTCAATAATATAAAAATATTCTACACACTTCTTTTTCTATTACATTTTAATTTTCTCAGTCTTTAATTTCTTGATTTTACTAAGCCTCTTTTTTTTAAATACTTTTTTGTTATAAAAAAAATGTTTGGGGTCTCTATTGGTTTATCTGTAAATATAACGTTGTTTTTGTGTTCAAGCAAATTTTCTTCAGTGTATACTTGGCCGCCCCTATAATAAGAGGGAGAAGTAGCCGTAAGGGTTAAGTTATTCCGATAGGTAGCAGTGAGTCGAGTTAAGCGTGCGAAAGGGTGCGGCACGTTTATCCTAGCGCGTGTCGAGTGTAGTAGAACTTAGTTAATTTGTGAACTTTGCGTTGGAATTAAATCGTAAAGTGATCCGTAAGAGTGTGGCAATGAGAGGATGCTAATGTTGTGGATCAGTTGGATTGTATTTTACAGATAAGTTATAGCGTAGTATTTGTTCTTTGTTGTTTTTTTAACCGCATTGTAATTACGGTATATGCTGCGAATTTTATTTAGCTGTGTTTGTTTTCTATGTAATAATATTGGTTACAAGTCATTAAACTACATAAATCCATCTACGAGTTATTATTAAATATCTACAGGTTGTAACAGGCAAAACTAAAAGGATCACGGAAATACCGCATGCGAGGGGTTGCCGCTAGACCGGGCCGACATCTCAAGGGCAGCCACTCGCTTCCACGCCTCCTGGAAGGTCTGAGCTTTCTGAAGGAGCTTAGTGCAAGTGCAATCCTATACGAGGGACACTATTTATGTATCGAGAATTGGCAACACTGGTGTTACCAGGTGAAATCTGAAATTGCTATTGTAAAGTTTGACATCTTTGATGTTATAGATACTCAAAACGTTTTGACGTGCAAGCACTATATTTTTTTTGCAGTGTTTAAAATTTCATCTCAGCCAAAATATGGAATAACTCGCGAAAATTTTCGAGCTACGATTTATTATGACTTTCGACGTGGTCTAACTCAAGAACAATGCATCAATCAACTGAATTCAACTTTTGGCGATGAAGTGGCATCCACAGCCACTGTATATCGCTGGTACACTGAATTCAAACGTGGACGTAGTTCGCTCACAGACGAAGTTAAAGAAGGTCGTTTAAAATCGGTAGTTGTGCTGCAAAATATCGATGCTGTGCGAAAACTAACTGAAGGAGATCATCCTGGGACATATCAAGAAATCGAGAGATGTTTAAGCATTAGTATGACCAGCATACATAAGATTTTGCACGAACATTTGTGTGTTCAGAAGCTGTGTGCGCGTTGGATTCCACATTTGTTAACAGAAGCTCAAAAGAATGCTCGTGTCGATTGGTGTCGTAAATTATTTCAAAATACAACTGTGGTGCGACCAAAGCGGTCGCAGCGTCACAGGTGACGAGTCGTGGATTTATGCGTATGAGCCAGAAAGAAAAGACCAATCGGTAGTTTGGGTGTTTCAATGTGAAGCCAAGCCAACAAAAGTTGTTTGTTCTTGAAGCGCTAAGTAGCAAATGGTGGCGTTTTTCTTCTCGAAAACCGGTCCTGTGGCAACTGTGACTCTCGAAAATCAAAAGACCGTTAATTCAGCGTGGTATACAACCATTTGTTTGCTTGAATTTTTCGGTAAATTGAAAGAAACAAACCCAAAACGACGAATTATTTTGCATCATGACAATGCGAGCTCACACATATCACATTCAACAAACGAGTATTTGGACACACAAAAGATCGAATTGATGGATCATCTGCTTTACAGTGCCGACTTGGCACCCAATGACTTCTTCTTGTTCCCAGTAATTAAAGATAAACTGCGTGGACAACGCCCGTAGAAGCGGTTGAGGCCTTCAAGACGCATGTCTTAGAGCTACCATCTTCTGACTGGACAAAGTGCTTTGAAGGGTGGTGCAGTCGCATGCAAAAGTATATAGATCTTTAAGGCGATTATTTTGAAAAGCAATAAAGTATTTTTCATCAAATTCATTTGTTTTATTCTTTCTATTCTCAATACATAAATAGTGTACCTCGTATTAGATCAAAACGTAACTCGGTTTAATTACCAACCGGTCGTAGGGTGTAGTATGTTCAATTTCTTCTAAGATTATAAACTTGACTAGTGAGGGTGCAACGCATAACTGTAGCTAATCGATTGCGGGTACGTATGTATACAAATGGGTGCCAATAAAGTGAACGTATCATACGAATAACACGGATTTTGTACCAGAACATTGATGTTTTCATTGTTACAGGATCTGATATTACAAGCTGCACCCAAGACCCCTATTGCTAAATTGCGTCATGCGAGGGAGATTTCTCCCTATCGTTTCGATTTACTTATACAACACTTGTATCCTATTATACAATTATTATGTACCCAATGCAAACTTTATTATGATGAATTTGGGGGTGTGTTGAGGTTTTATTATACAATTGTGTTGGGGTTGGTTGATGTAAAAAAAGCGTATTTATTGATAACTTTTAAATTGCTCATATTAAGGGACGCCGTATTGTTTTTAGTAGAGGATCACCAAAGCGATGTATAATAAAATAAAAAACTTTATGGGTTTTAAAAATTATTAACACATTAAAAGACAGTATTGGGATAAACAGAACAATTTCTTAAGTTCGTATTAGGTGCAGCAAAGTTCAGTAGAAGCTGAAGTGCAAGCAATGGGTTTTAATTATTCTAAATTGTGACTAATTAATATTTCTTACATCATTATTTATTAAATACACATTTCAATCAATAGCTTTCATCAGTAGCAAAATAAATTAAAACAACTACAATACAATGGTTATTGAGGAGCCTTTCAGAGAATATTCTTCTCACTGAGTTGGTTAAACTGAACCTTTCAAATAACGTTTCTTTGAAGACTTGTGATAATGATCAACATATCAAGCGTGTTCCAAAACTGTCTTTAATTTAACAGGTTGTACGAACAATAAGAACAAAGTGCAATAGAAACCACTAACCACCCATATCACCCGTTATGGCTAGTGTAGTGATGGATTCGAACCGAACTGAACCGAACCTTACCCTAGGTTCGGTTCGGTTCGAAAACTTTTTAGTCCGGTTCAGTTCGAAAAAATATATTCCGGTTCGGTTTGGTTCGGTTCAAAAACTTTTTAGTTCGGTTCAGTTCGAAAAAATATATTCCGGTTCGGTTCGGTTCGGTTCGAAAAAAACAAACCGAACCTCGAACCGAACCGAACCGGCTCGACATTTTGATATTTTAAACAACTAGTACGTTCAACTACAACAATTTAAATGTGTAGTGTAGTTTTTATTTTTAGTAGATGCTATTTTCAAATAAACCCAACATTAATTTGTTTTAGATTTTAGTAGCATAAATCATATTAATACTTTTTGTCCAGATTTGATTTTTCAATACGTACTATCTTTAACAAAGCGTAATTACAATTAGGTTAATAGTGAAAGCCATCTCTAAAATTTAGAATGTGTTAATAATTGATGATTTTTACTAATGTCATTTTACCGTGCAAGAACGATATCACACATTTGCGATTACTTTTATTTTAGTTTTAGTTAATACACAAAGAGTATCAAGACAATAAGGTTTTGCTGATTTCGTATACACTTCAAACAAAAAGCTGTTTGTCAGTTAATTTTTATTATTATTATTATTTCTTTTAAAAGACAATATCAGATGGTTCTCGAAAAGAATCGTAAATCTACTTCAAACAGCGTTTACGTTTTTCATAATAAAATATAACAGTATTTATGACACGGGCATTATGTCTGCTTATTTTTTGCATTATACTGTGTTATTCTATGTCGGCATTGATTGAAAAGTTTATGCCCCTATGAGTCATAAACTTCAACCCTTAGTTGTGAGAGAAAGTTTGGGATCATTCTTCTGCAGTATCGGCTATTTCTAAAGACGTTGGTGGAAATGACCACACTAAATAAACAGTAAATATTATGGTACCATGCGTTTTGTAACACCATTTGTTGAGCGATTATGTACAAAAGAAAAGAAGATTAGTTTTTGCTACAAGGTCACATTTTTTAATATTAATAGAGAGCTGGTTTTCATATAAAAGTAAAAAATTTAAAATGATGAATTAGTAATACATACTTAATTAAAAATTAAATTGTTTCGATTATTCTGAAAACTTCTGTAGTCTCTAGACCGTGACCTCGGCTTGTATATGTTTAAGATAGTTTTCAACACGACTTCTGTTCATTAAATAAAATAAGCTTGTTTTTAAAACCAAATGTTCAAAATCATTTCGAGTTTGTTTAATATCTAATACTAGTTATAAACAAACAACAATTTGAAATAAGGAGCATTAAACCAATCGAACTAATCTAGAATTTTTTGATCTACAAACGTGCCTCGATGACAAAATTTATTAGATATGTAACACTAATACCTATTACATTTTTTACTTATTGGCTTAAAACTCGATGACCATGTACATTAGAAAATCGTTCTAATTCTTATATGCTTGCGACTAGAGATTTTTAAAATATGCATCTGAGAGAAATTAAGATTAACATTTTTAGTAAAAATTAAATTTTTAAACTAAAATTTAAAATATCGAACCGAACCGGACCGAACCTTGAGCTAGGTTCGGTTCGGTTCGAAAAATTTGCCGGTCCGGTTCGAGGTTCGGTTCGAAAATAAAATGTCCGGTTCGGTTCGGTTCGAAAACTCGAACCGAACTTCGAACCGAACCTCGAACCTGTTTGGTTCGTGTCCATCGCTAGTTATGGCTAATTTATTATGTCTCGGTTAAAATAAAATTAAAAGAAGCCTTGGAATTGTCCAAGAATATAATTAAAATACATCAATGCCATTTTTGCTATTCTTGACCGTTACAAACTGAATGTTGGGGAGTTCTTTAAACTTAATTAAAAACCTAAAAGTATAAATTCACAAACGAATAAGAGAAAGTTTTATATAATAGCATCATGATTACTAAAAACGGTGAGATTAAAAGATGCGTTAACCTGCTCCCCCCCCCCCCCAATGTCTGATTGTGCTCAAAATGCTAGCGCAGCTTAATTATACCTAGCGCAACCTAGCACACCCCTTAGCACTGCTAGCGCAACAAAATTGTCGTATTTAAAGGACTAAATCGGTTTGGGGGGGGGGCTAAATCAACGCCCCCCCATGTTGGAAATACTTAGAGTACTAGCGCAGATTACTGAGACTTGGCGCACAGGAAATAATAGCTAGCGCACGCATACAAACTTCATTATTTTACCTTTTTATCTTTTCCAGGTGCGTTAACCTGGCCCCCACAATGTATGATTGTGCTCAAAATGCTAGCACAGCTTAATTAGACCTAGCGCACCCCTTACCAATGCTAGCGCAATAAAGTTAGCGCATTTAGGGGATTAAATCGGTTGGGAGAGGAGCCAGATTAACGTTACCCCCTCCATGTTAAAAGTATTTAGTTATATTGCTAGCGCAGGTTACTTAGACCTAGCACAACCTGGCGCACACCATACAAAGCTAGCGCAACAAAATTACCGCATTTAAAGGATTAAATCGGTTGGGGGCGGGGTTAGAATAACGTTTCCCGCTCCATGTTAAAAGTACTTACTTATAATGCTAGCGCAGGTTACCTAGAGCTAGCGCAACCTAGCGCACCCGAAAAAATACCTTGCATAGACATAAAAGCTACAATATGGTTGCTTTTTTTAGTGGGATAAACGTATATCCATCCGTGGTGTGTCAATGTCTACGTTGCGAGTCAAGTTTGTTTCACGCTTCTAAAGCCCATCCAATTATTTTGTTTATTGATTCTGTTCGTTTAACACACTATAGCGGAACATAATGGCTATATTAGAGAAATTAGAATACCCACTAATTTGGAAATTTTGTAAATAATGTAATTGCCTTTGATTGAATTTCCCTCTTCCAATAAACGTATTCAGATTTACAAAACTGAATTCTCGTTTACGCAGGTGTATTAGACCTAGATTAGCAAAAAAAGAATGTTGAAAGTGAGTTGCTTGGAAAAAGCCGTAACTAATTGCTGAAGGCCCTCAGAAACAAGTAACTGTAATAGAGTTTCTGTGCTTGCGCTAGTTATCTCTTGGGGTGCGCTGGGTTGCGCAAGCGCTATGTAATCTGCGCCAGCGGTATGATTTACTTCCTCCAGCATGGGGGTGAGGGTTAACTTAGTCCCATCAGATAAAAAGCTAAAATAATAAAGTTTGTATGCCTGCGCTAGCTATTATTTCGGGTGCGCTAGGTTGCGTTAGGTCTAAGTAATCTGCACTAGCACTCTAACTAAGCATTTTTCACAAAAATATACCCTCGTTCGGATGAGAGATAAAATAGAGGTCTCGTGTGTGAGTGTTGTCACGCACGTTAAAGATCCCAACCTTGCTTGCAACAGCAAGATTTCGGCAAAATTCAAAATTTCCAGGTAAAAAACCGCTTCTGGCCAATGTAGTACCTTCGGGTGGAGCATTGGAAAATCACATGTAAGGACTAAATCGGTTGGGGGCTAACGTTAATTTAGCCCCCCAACCGGGAGGAGAGCAACTAACACCATTAGAACAGGAATCAGACATTGAAAGGATGACCTGGGATATCCTATACTTAGAGATGAGTTTGAATTAGCATTAAAGGGTTTGAAAAATGGTAACACGGAAACACGGGAGGTTATTTTAGCTCTGAGGGTGATAATGAAGAAGACAATAGAAAAAGCAGAAAGCGTGTATATAGGGTTTGTATATCTAGAAAAAGCATTCCACTATGTAAAATAAAAAAGAATGTTCGAACCACTCAAAGGAATTGGAATGAGTTTTAGAGATACACAGATAGTACATACCTTACACAAAGAGTAAACAGCGGTAATCAAATTAGAGCAGAAACGTAGAGAAGTAAATATTAAGAAAGGGGTAAGACAGGGATGTACCCTATTCCTGTTAAGTTTTAACTTGTAATCGTAGAGGCAATGAATACTGTCAAATGCAGGAAGACCTTTGAAATTATTCTGCAAAAACAAGAGATTGATAGGCTTAGATTTGCGAATAATAAAGCAGCATTGACATCTAGCAAGGAAGAGTTAGAAGCAGCTCTTAATGAAACGAAAACTAGTATGCAAAGGAGGGGAAAATAAGTTAAAAACCAGAATACAAATAGGAAACGAGAATTTACACGAGATTAAAGAATTCTGCTACCTAAAAAACAAAATAACGTAAGATTGGAAAAGTGCAAAGATATAAAACAAGTATTAATATAAGCCTGTGCTGCATTTAACAAGCAAAAGCAACTACAGACAACAATCATAGAAACAAGCAAAAGATTGCTGAAAGCGTATGTGTGGAGTGGAGCACGGCGCTGTACGGCTGTGAAATTTAGACAGTAGAAGAAGCGGACAGGAAAAAGATAGAAGCCTTTAAATTGTGGTGCTACAGACGTATGATGAAGATATCATGGACAGACAAAGTTAAGAACAAAGAGGTTCAAGAAATGGTAGGGTAAGAAAGAAATATGTGGAAAGCAGTAAAAAATAGGAGAGATAGAATGATAGGTCACATACTAAGGCACGAGGGAATAGTGCAGAATATATTAGAAACAAAGATAGAAAAGAAGAGAGGTAGAGGTAGACCTTGGTTAGACTATTGTACACAGGGAAACGTGCAGGCTAGTTCAGAATAGTAATCAATGGAGGTACGCGTCCAACCAATTCCAAGATGGAAAACCTAATGACAAAAAGAATAACTGTACTTAAACTTGATTATTATAAGTAAGTACAGATATTGGTTTGCAATACCCTCAAATAATGTTAATTGTGCGAAAGGATTTACTGGGAAACTATTAATTGGGCAAATGTTTAAAGGTTGGGAGATCCTTGGTAGCCACAGACTGCTTAACCCCCTTCACATACCGCTGAATCTTAGTGAAATAGGGCATATAATTAGGAACCAACAGAAGGGGAACCGAGCTGTATCTAGGCTTTGGGAATTTTAGGGAACAGTGTAGGATAGTTCAGAATAGAAATAAGTGAAGGTACGCGTCGAACCAGTCTCAAGACGAAAAAAATAATTGCACTTAAATCTGATGATTATTATAAACAACTACAGGTGTTGGTTTTAAAATAATGTTGATTATGCGGTAGGATATATGGGAAAGCTATTAATTCGGAAAATGTTCAAGTATTGGAGGATTTTGGTAGCCGGAGGCTGCTTAAATCCCCTTCACATATTACGGAACATCGGGGAAATAGGGTATATATTTATAAACAATAGAAGGGGAACCAAACTGCATCTAACAAGAAAGCGCAGCGGCTTTGTTCGAAGACAGTAAACATAGAAACATGGAGAAAATTTTTGAAAGCACATATGTGGATCACAGTTCAGTACGTCTATGAAATAGAGGCAGTAGGAAATGCAGATACAAAAACGGTAGAAATCTTTTGAAATGTTGTGTTGCAGATGCATGAGGATGATAGCATGGACAGACAAATATAATTAACAAGGGGAGTATAGAAATAGTAAGGAAATAAAGATTTCAGTGGATAACAAAAAAAATGGGAAAAATAGAAGGGAAGGATACGTTCTAAGGAATTTTTGGGGAATAGTGGGGGATATACTACAAGCAGAAAAGGAAAACAGAGGTCGATGTAGACCTAGATCAGACTATTGCATGCATATAGTGGAAGGATGCAGACTGTGCAAATTTCAGGGAAATGAGTAGGTTAGCACAGAATTGGGGAAAGTGAGGGTTCGCGTCTAACCAGTTCCGGGACTGAAGACCTAGTGATGGTGAGTTTAATTCTGACAAGAAAAGCTGAAATGATGGACTTTGTTTTTATTAAATTTAGACTGTTATCTTGTAACTGCAAGTGAATCTCCTTAAATTTAGTGAAGAAATCTGTTAAATAAACAATGCCCGGATTTCACTCAATTAATTTTCTTTTAAAATTAAATCGTTAATATTCAAAAAGTCTAAAACTGCCTCAAACTGAATGAAATCTTGTCAAATACAAACTTTTGACAGCTACCGTGGTCCAGTGTGAAGGAGCAATCAATCAATATTCCCGTTATTTTCTTCACACAGCTGTCGAAATAACCTAGTATTAAACACGTTAATTCGAATAATGTTTACTGCGTTAAAGACAAATTGAAGAAATTGATGCAATCTACTACTCAGATTTTAGCAACTTAATGTGCTGTATCGCAAAAGAGCGCGACCTATGGTAATATGCACTCCCTTCGCCGCAGCTTGGAACGAACAAATCCGTTTGAATTACGCATAACGCATTACATTACATTTGATTTTCCAATGCTCCACCCGAAGGTACTACATTGGCCAGGAATCGAGTTTTTTTTACCTGAAAAATTTAGAATTTTGCCGAACCCTTGCTGTTTCAAGCAAGGTAGGGATCTTTAACGTGCGTGATAACACTCACACGGGACCTCCATTTACCTCTCATCCGAACGAGGGTGTATTTTTGTGAAAAATGCTCGCCTAACATTTTTCAAGCGGACCGTGTCGGGACTCGAACCCGGGACCTTGGGCGTAGTAGTCACACACATACCACTACGCCACGGAGCCGCCATAACGCATTACACCTTGGTGAAAGAGTTTGTGAACCATTTATTTGTTCCTGAGGTTTTACCGTTAAAGGCGGCACCGAGACTTAGTTGGGCGCGTGTGACTACTAAGCCCAAGGTGTCTGATTCGATTCTCGACACGGATCGCTTGAAAAATGTTAGGTGAGCATTATTCACAAAAATATGCCCTTGTTCGGATGAGAGGTAGTATGAACGTTCCGTGTGTGAGTGTTGTCATGCATGATAGAAAGGTCCCTATCTTGCTTGAAATAGCAAAGGTTTGACAAAATTCAAAGTTTCCAGTTTAAAAGCTCGTTTCCTGACCAATGTAGTACTTTCATGTGAAGCAGCGGAAAATTAAATGTAAGGTCTCACTGTTAATCGGTCTCTCATGGTTTAAGGTTAATCAAAACACCATTAGTCGCTTATCTAAACACGAATCATTAAATCAGCTAATAGCACGATCCCTGGCTAAACATTGAATTCGTTCAGTTTTAAAACATCTGTATCTTAAGATCAACAACTGGTGGAACATGTGGTGCGGCTGTTACTGAGGCCTAACGAAAAGAGGTCATAAAATGCAAAAACATTGGCTCATTTTACTCCTTTACACCAGTGGCGTTCGAAATCTATTGGGGTCACTGGTGATTTGACGTAACAAATCATAAACAAAATTAGTCACAAGCTAGAAATGGCAACATTGAAAAAAGATACATCGAGTACCTTTGGCAGGGTCTGTGAATAAAGGTCCAACGTGGTAATGCTGCTGCAGTTCTCTATGTCCCAAGGCCCCGGGTTCGACTCCCGACACGGTACGCTTGAAAAATGTTAGGTGAGTGTTTTTCACAATAATACGCCCTCGTTCAGATGAGAGGTAAAATGGAGGTCCCGTGCGTGAGTGTCGTCACGCAAGTTAAAGGTCTCTACCTTGCTTGGTACAGCAAGGATTCGGCAAAATTCTAAAAAAATCGCTTCAGACTAGTGTAATACCTTAGGGAGGTGCATTGGAAAATCAAAAAATGTAGTGCTGCAGTCTCGCAATTTTACCACGATTCACGACATGTCGGATCCCTTAAATTGAAAATCATCGCATAGCTTCAAAACATCAATTCTTTTCGAAAGCACACCAGGATGTACTTATTTTGAAACTCCGATTATTATTTTAAATAGCTTGTTTTAAAGATTACATTTCCTGTAACGCCATTTGCACGTACTGGTGTGACAGATACAACTGATGTATTTGATAATTCAGCAGTGGGCAAAAGATGAGAAATATAGTGAAAAATATGTTAATAAAAATATTGCAAAAGCTACTTCACTAAGGCGCTCAATTCGATTGTTTAGTTTAACCAACACATTGTCTTACAAAACACAACACACAAAGAAACAAAAGATACCCACTAAAAGAAACATTTGATTTTCTTCCCGATTTTGTGGTAATTCTTCTTTTGTAAATAGCATGTTGCTGTCCGTATTTGATTAGATACTCCGCAAGAGGGACCAAAAATGATATAAATGTAGTTTTACTTTGTAACCTCTAGACACACAATCCAAGCATTCGAAAAACTTTTTCACCATTTTCGAGATTTGCGGTCGTGGTCATATAGGAAAATAATTTGATCCGACAGATCTACTCCACATGTACGTATTATGGAATCATGAGCATTTCTGGACATGGAAGTTCAGCTTTTGTACCATCTTTCAACGTACGCCTAGACAGTAACAATAGAATTGGTGTGACAATTACTCAAACATAAATTCCTTCGAGTCCTTCCAAAAACAAGCTACTGTGTCGTACCCGGTACAGACAAACTCTGAATCATTTCTACTCAATTTCTTTTTACAAATGTAGGACAATTGTTTATACGAGTTTTCATAAATGTTTCGACCACAGCAAACGGAATGTACTTCATCAATTGTACAGACGTAAAAAAACCTATCGCAGCAAATGGAAACATTTTCTATGGTTATTGTACTTATTAGTTTATTCACAACTCCCTTCCCTAACGTTCATTCGAAAGCTGCATCCTCTTTTCCGCAATAAATGTTGAAATCGTATACATACCCTATTTTTGATTCGCACCGTTGCCATATCTTTATCCCTCTTTTTGGCTTTATAGTGGAAGATATTGTGTTGGGCTAGACCTTGAATTTTGTCACGGATTCATCAATGGACTGAAATGGGCTATTAGCTCTAGTTTTTGAAAACTTTGTCTCAGGCATGACGTAATTTCTTTTTCTTCCATGTAGTATATTTTAAAGGCATATTGTGGCTTTTCTGGGTGATTGAAATACAATTTTGCTGTTAGTAGTTTGAATCTGTCTGTACATATAGACTTTTTTATCGTGGAATTACCCATCGATTCATGTTTTTTTCCAATAACATGGTACATGGGCAATTTATTGCAGCACATTATTAGGAAAGAGCCATAACGATATACATTTCAACGGGATTTGTACGTTGAAATATTTCGTATGTGTTTTGCTTCTTTTTTAAGAATATATCCAATCTCTCATTTGTACATTGCGAGATGTGTATAAACAAGCATTTTGGAAATAATTTGAAAAAGTATCTAACTCGCATGAACCAATATTTAGATCAATTATAATATCACATTGTTCATCTTCGGGAATATCAGACAATTCACGCCACTGGGCTACGTTATGTAGACCTCGTTTTCAGCCATGTGTAGACACTGTCCTTGCCATTAGCGGGCGCAACGTTCTCGTTGTTAATTTGTTTGCCTATTGTATATTTTATCGACTCCATACCTGAGGCACAGGTAATCCTGTATCCTCGGTAAGTCGGTCCCTTGTGCATTTAACAGAATGGGTATCGCTTTTCGAACGTCTACTTTGGGCACAAAAAAAATATTCCACGGTTCTACGGGACCACTCCTTGTCTTTATCTTAGAATTTTACGTTTATCTTGAGGTTACCTTTGGGGTTTATCTTCGAATTTTACCTATATTTTGAGGTTACCTTCGGGGTTTATCTTAGAATTTGTATCTTTATCTTGCGGTTACCTTTGGGGTTTATCTTAGAATTTTTCTTTATCTTGGAGTAGTCTTTGGGAATTACCTTAGAACTTTTTCATTTATTTTGAAGTTCCTTAGGAAATACCATCGGATTTTACCTTTATCTTGGAGTTATCTTTGAGAATTATCTTAGCACTATACCTCTACATTGAGCTTGTCTTGGAAAATTACCATTTGTTCTTATAATTGGGCTAAAATTGTTTGGGGAATTTTAATTGATTGGTATTTTGAAACCAAGATGTGCATAATCTGGGTGAAAGGTAAAAGTTGAAAGAAAAAATCTAACTTGCTTTATCTTCATAATTTGTTAAGGCAGTTAAAGAAACTTATAAGAATAAAATTGCTTGATTAAGATGCCAAAGCATGGTACGATTTGGATATTTACTTGTGCAAAATGTTTTATACATTAAATGCTTTAAATTGTTTATATTTAAGAAAATTGGAAAATTATAAAGTAAAAACGGCTATCAATCACTAGAGAAAAATATCTAGTTAAACTAAGCTGTACCTTAAGATTCAAAATTCAATTTAGAGCTGTAAAGAAAAGTTTCTTGCTTTCAGACAAAGTGTGTTACTGGCAGGAATTTCGACAAAAAATAACTATGCGCGCACAATCCTGAGATGGTCTACCAATTAGTGGTTACTCCCCTTCTCCGATTCATGATTTGGTGCGGTATGTTTTTAAAAAAAATTAGGTGGTGCATAAAAAAACTTTATTTAGTCATTAAGGGCTTTACACTATTTGAAGCGCTCGGACTTGAACGAACAGGACGACTTTTTCGTTTCTGTAGTTTTGTCGCGATTGTTACGTGTTAATTGAATTAATCCGTAACATATCTTTCAATTATTGGATATCCAAGTTTCTATTTCTTATATCTATTAAACCTATAATATTTTGTATAAAAGTAAAGGAATTTCTTTTGTTTCCTAAATTCGGCTTTTGTTATTTTATAAATTATTATTTACATTGTAGGAATATGATAATGATTTTTAGTATGTATAAACACGTAAGATATCCTTAGTGATTTTTATCGCTCTCGGGGAATGTAATCTGAATACGCGTTATTGAATTGACAAAGTTCTCTATTCTAATTAGACGTAAGACATTCTCCAATTTAAATAAGCCAATTCCAGGAGTAACGAATAAGTGCTGAGACAAGGGAGTAATATGTGAACCACTTTAGTATCGAAATTCACGGAAACGACTGTGTTTTCGGGGAGGGCGTTATCGCATGTGTTTCAATGTAGTGTCCGCTATAATCGGCAAACAACAACGTCATTGAATCTGTTTAAAACCGAAACCCCGAAAAGTTGATTCCCCTGTAAGAAGCTATGAACCGTAAGTGATACAGCTTTTATAACTGATACATAGTTATTTGTACGATTAGAAACGAATAGTTAATTGAGCAAGGTCTGGGAACTGTACTATTGAAACGTGTTTGTGTAAGTGTGTGGAAGAACAGGATCCAGTGCTGATCGCCTGATCTGCATACTGTCAGCAGCTGTAACACTGTCTTCATTATAGTTACCCACATTAATGTGCCGGTGAATACCATAGATTTTATAAGTTCCTTTCATTTCTGTTTTCCCTATTTTACCCGCAATTATCAAGTGTACCAACCATTACAGTCCGCTCTTAATACGTAACAAAAGTTCTGGTTACGTATTAAGAGCGGACTGTAATGGTTGGTACACTTGATAATTGCGGGTAGAATAGGTAAAACAGAAATGAAAGGAACTTATAAAATCTATGGTATTCACCGGCACATTAATGTGGGTAACTATAATGAAGACAGTGTTAAGCAGCTCGGGCTTGACAGTATGCAGTAGTTCAGGCGATCAGCACTGGATCCTGTTCTACCACACACTTACTCGAACACGTTTCAATAAACAATGATAATGTTATAAATGCAAAATGACGTCAAAGTAAAGATCAGTAGTGATAATAAATTTCAGTGTATGCGTTAAAGACACCCACTGTATTAAACAAACGCAATTTTCCTCTATAGATTAATAATAATAGAGTATCCATACTGGTTAGTAAAATATATACAGTTTAAATGAAATATATGTAAGTAAATAAATGTTGATAATTTCAAAATGAGAGTTCTTTTTTAAAGATGATGGTTGATCATGGTGTGTCGAGGTCTGCTGTTGTGACTGGTTTTCGGTGAGGCAAGTCCCCTTTTCGTCGCAGTGCCTAGATGCTTGATATAGGGCAGCAAGCAATGGTGTCGTGCATTGTGTGGAGTGTGGGATGTGGGGTAGGTTATGTATTAGAGTGTTTAAGTGTTTATTTGGGGTTTTGTGTTTAGGATGTCGGTGAGGAATTTGTTTAGTAGCTCCGGATTGTGCGTGAAAAGGTGTTATGCTAGGTAGTGGGGTGTAGGTATCTAGGTTTTAAAGTTTAAGGTTTGGGCGAGAGGTAGATGAGGTGGTAAGAAGTTTCGGGTGTGGAGTTGTCGCAAGACAATATTGGGATGGGTGATATTGAAGGAGTGATGTTTTCATCGTAGTTTGCCGTAAGAAGTTAGGAATTGTATCGTTTGAGGGCTGGGGTGGGATACGTGTTGTGGGATTCTTAGTAGTTCGGAGAACAGGTCGTATGTGTATCTGTTCATTTACATTTCCAATGCTCCCCCTGAAGGTACTACATTGGCCAGGAGGCGAGTTTTTTGTTGCCTGGAAATTTAGAATTTTGCCGAACCCTTGCCGTTCCAGGCAAGGTAGGGATCTTTAACGTGCGTGACAATACTCACACACGGGACCTCCATTTAACCTCTCATCCGAACGAGGGCGTAATTTTGTGAAAAATGCTCACCTGCCATTTTTCAAGCAGTCGGCCGTGTCGGGATTCGAACCCAGGACCTTGGGATCCGTAGTCTTACGCTTACTACATTGATCCACGGCGACGCCCGTATGTGTATCTGCCGGATGGGGATGTGGACCAGAGTTGTTGCCATGAATGGTTTAACGAGGAACGAATGCGGGTTTTAATGTTGGATATAGGCAGTGTTCTATATTCGTCAGAGTTAGGATGGAGTCGTGGAGCTGGATTGGAAGGTTGCGTTTCAGGTTTTGGATTTGTAGGGCTGCGTTGAGTTATAATTCTATGGGAGTGATTTAAAGAATGGTATATAGGGCTAGTGCGGATGTGGTTCTGTATGCGCGAGATGTATATAGTAGGAACGGGAGGATTATTGTGTTTAGTTTCGTTCTAGAAGGGGGTGGGGTTAATGTCAATCAGGTATCGGATGCCTACTGTATGGTAGGGATTATAATTTAGGAAAGAATCAGGTGTCGAGTGTGTGTGGATAAATGTACTGAAGTTGGGAGTGATTGGTGGAGGTTCTTTAGTATGATCTGTGTTTCTGTTTTTAGTTTGGTTAAGTGCGCGCGTGCGCGTGTGCGTGTGTGTGTAGGTGTGTGTAGCCGGTGGTCTATATACGGTCCTATGTATCGTACGTAAGGGGATAATTTAAGCGAGGTGTTTAGGATCTTGATTTTGAGAGGACTTTGTGGGTTTAGGAAGCTTTTCAGAAGGAGGAGTTTTGATTTGGATGGGGAATGCAAGAAAATGCATGAACTTTACCTCAGAAATTCATTAACACCTTCGGACTCGAGGTACGATTTTTAATGGAAATGTATCTAGACGCTTAAAAAATATGTCCTACAAAAGACGTAAGGAAGAAATCGATAGTTAAAGGTTTCATACTTTCACTAAAAATAATATTGTGTAGCTACAGCTTGGAAGTTTAGCGAAATGTCGTGTCGAATAATAACTTAAAATAAATAAGCCATTTAGAACACCACTTAGTCTAAGTCCAGCTTTTATTCATTTCTCATTATAGCTGCGCACTTTTCATACGAAGCCGATAAAATCTCAGTATGAACGAACCTACATTGAATACATTTCTTACACGTGAGTGATGTTTTAGCCGCAATAATTTAAAAAGGTCATAGTCATTACGGCTTCAAAACTATTACAGTCATTCAAAGCTTACGTCGCCGTCGTTGGGAAGGTTGTAAAATATCAACACATTCATCGCCAAAATGATCACCATACGTTTTAGTTTGACTGGACCTGCTGAGCCACTTATTCAAACTGCCATTCATGTTAAGTTTTTTTACATCTGTATAACATTGTGAGGCGTATCAAGAATCGTCTGTAAAACTTTCGGATGACAGACTGTAACACGATGGAACTCGATTCTTGTAATTTTTGCTGACATCTACGGGAATTAATTTTATGGATTATAATAAAAAAAAGGGTCGCTTTATTTGTCTAAATTTTTCGTATCTGGTTTGATTATCATAAGGGTTATGCTGCGGCTTTTAAACACCTGTTTAATCGCGTTGTATAATCTAGTAATATAGTCCATTAGTTTCTTTTATAAAGACCCATCAGTATTTTGGGACTTTGTTATTTTGTTATTTTTTCAGATGTAGTTAAAACGCGACTGTTTTACCTTTACTGTCGTGATTGAGAAGTATCTTCCACTTAAAAAGTAGGTTTTAATATGTCGATTTGAAATAAATTTATTAACATTTTAAATTTGATTAAAGAGATACATTAAGGTGGCTGGACTTGTATCTCTATCTACCATAAGAGCTAACATGTCACTTATAGCATTATTACAAATGAATTTAATTAGGTGTTATTATTTTGACATGCGTGCGCACAAATGTTCCCATCGTGCACACACCTTAAGCCTCCCTTTAGTTCTGTAAACATAATTTATATTCTATATGAAAAATTCCACCGCAATTATTAAAGCACATAAATTAGAGAACGTCTAATTCTAGACTACTGTGGATGTACAGTTTCGGTTCAGGATATTGTGTAAATATTCAACGGAAACCGCGATGGTCTTATACACCAAAGCCTATAAACATATTTTCTTCACACTTACTTACCGATCTACCTGCAGCATGGTACATGCCAAACTGGCTATGTAGCATTTTTTGTTATAGATATAATCTGTAAGTCAATTGCTGCGTATTTTTAAATTAATAACGTAAACTTTCGTCGTCGCTTACAGTTGGGTCTGCGCAGGAGGAATGTGGATGTGCGCTAGTGTCAAAAGCGGGGATTAGGTCACGAGACGTGAACCAAGCAACAACTATCCGAGTGGTGTGTTTGTTTTTTCTTTAGAAATAGGTACGTAGGTTTCCTGTATCTTACCTTTGTTGTACCTGGTACCTATTCCTTCCGACCCCCCTACGAGTGTAGTAAAAGTACGTGACGAACGGATAGCAAATTTGATGGTCAACATGGCGCAACCTACACCCACCGCTGGATCCTGAGATTAAGGTCCGAGATACCCATCACGTGAGTAATTTGATTTTACTTAAATTGTGCATGTAAATTTGCATCACCCGTAAAACGTGGTCGGTATATGTTACAAAATGGCGGGTAATTATGCCGCGCCCAACGTGGGGCGCCATTGTTATACTTACGCAACATATTTGTTATATTTCTACAAATCACGTATTTGATGCAATCGCTATCTAAGTCAATTTTGCATGCACAATTTAAGTAAAATCAAATTACTCACGTGATGGGTATCTCGAAACTTAATCTCAGGATCCAGCGGTGGTTGTGAATTGGGTTGCACCATGTTGACCATCAAATTTGCTATCCGCCCGTCACGTAACTTTTATTACACTCGTAGGAGGTCGGAAAGAATAGGTACCAGGTACAACAAAGGTAAGATACAGGGAACCTACATACCTATTTCTAGAAAAAAACACACACACCACTCAGATAGTTGTTGCCTGGTCGAGGTCTCGTGGCTTAATCCCCGCTTTCGACACTCGCGCACCCTCACATTCCTCTGCGCAGACGCGACTATCAACGACGACGGAAGTTAACGTTATTAATTTAAAAATGCGCGGCAATTAACTTACAAATTATATCTAAAACTAAAAATGCCACATAGCAAGTTTGGCATGTAACAAGCAGTAAAACTTCTTTTCAAGTAAATACTTAGTAGGAGATGTGGATGGTTCTGGAGCAGCGGCACCGCCGCCGTCTCTCTAACTACTGACATCACAAAGGGTTTTAAACCATAGAATTTTTGAGTTGACATCTACCGGCTATGAATACATTATGGGGACACCTCATTACCTAGCAGTTTATTAATTGGAAAACCAATTAATGATAAATAGTTTTCTAATGGGAAAACCCTAGAATACTAATGGTTTCTAATGGGAAAAACCATTATCATTAATGGTTTTTAATGGAAAAACCCATTAAGTAATAGTTTATGAATTGGAAAACCCATTACTGATAAATAGCTCATTAATTGGAAAAAAACCCATTATTTAATAGTTTAATAATACGCAATATAATAACCTCATTTTGTCTGAGATATGGTCATGGTAAAGACCACTGCAGAAGCGCAAAAACTCAGTGCGTGAAATGTGGTGGAGAGCATGAGACAGGAATGCACAGCAGACAACCCACAATGCTACTACTGCACCAATCAACACGAAGCTAATAACAGAAACTGTCTAGCATACAAAAAACAACAAAATAAAGAAATTATAAGTTTTGAGAACTTATCCTACTATGAAGCAAAACAAAAAATCGGTGGCACTAGACCAACAGCTTGAGATCCAATAGACCTTCCCGCTCTTAAAAATAAGACAAATCCCATGCATGAAGAGATTACAATACAACAACGAAACCAATATGCTAGCAACAACAATAACAATAGGAAATACTCATACTCGCATTCACTAACAAAGAAAAGGAAAACGCACCCTTTGTCACCATAACACATAGACTACGCAGCCCACAAGGCATGCCTAATGACCACAACTCTATTTTCGAGCCCAAAGGCGATATACACAGCCCATGAAAAAACTAAAACCAAAAATTATCAACAGGATTCTCAAGGTGATAAATCAACAACATATCACACTTGACGACAAACAATTAATGATCTCAATTTTAAACGAAATTGAGTCAATCGGCCTATCTCAAATAAAACCAACTACTAGAGAGCCAATAGATAACCACGAAAATATCAGAAGCTTAAATAATGAAAAAGAAAACCAAGAAACTAACGCAACTCAAAACTGAAAATCACCCACTAAATACTTCTAAATAAACCAAAAATAATAATAACAATAGTAAATAAACAACCTCTAGAATATTAAAAAAAAACTAAACAAAAACTCAAAATAATAATATTAATAACAATAACAATATTATCCATAAATTTAGTTACATACCTATAATATAAATAACTAATAAGATAAAAGTATTGTGAAATTCCTCCAGTGGAACATACGAAGCTGTAACGCAAACAAGGAAAACCTTAAAATACTCACACACGAACAGCAACCACACTTAATACTGCTACAGGAAACATCACAAAAAAAAGAATTTTAGTTTAAACTACCTTACTACAACAGCTACAGAAAAGATAGAGACGATGGAAAAGAGATGTAGCCACCCTACTAAGACCAGGAATACCATCAAAGGAAATACAGTTGCATATACCCAGATTAGATACCAAAATCCAATATATTATAATAAAACTAGGTGCTGTCACAGTTATGAATATATACACCAGACTCCAAAATGAGCACCCTATCTTAGAATCACATTTTCAAACAACTCAAGCAACTATTTATCATATTTGGAGATTGTAATGCCCATCGTTCTGCTTTGGGATCAGAAAAAACAAACAGAAATGGAATGGAAACTATACAAGTATTAGAGAACGCAAACCTTAACTTTTAAATGATGGTACACCTACTAGATTAACTACACCTGGAACCAACAAAAGCGCACCAGACCCTACAATATGCTCCCCACAACTTGCATTACAATTGATATAAAAAGTTTTACAAACCCTAGGAAACAGTGACCACTACTCCATCATTTGCCATAATATAGACAATACTGCTAAACCTAAGCTAAACATATTATACGACGTACACATTATTATTTTAGCTAAATGGTATCGGATTATTGCAAAATGAGCTTCTTGCTTATGCATTAAACCAAATATACTAAGTATACAGTGTGCTAGCAATTGACTTTTTCTAAAATAATCGATGTACTCCTATAATAGATGGAATTATTTGGTTTTCTTAAAGTTAAAATTATTTATGTCTATCCTACGACCCCTATGCCTTAATCTACCCTTAAACTACCTTCTTATCATAGCAATATATATATATATATTTATATATATATATATGTTGCTGTGATAAGGGGTTGCTTAAGGGTGCACGTTATAGTAAAGGTCGTTTGGGAAGGAGTAATTAGAATAGGCAGCAGAAAACTACACTTATTTAAGGAAATAATTAAGAAATAGACATAGTTTGTAGATAGTAAGTAGTCAACACCCTGTATATAAGGTATAAATAGTTTTTGGGCGACGCAGTTAAACATAGGAAGACGCATAGTTGGCGTAGGAATGAGAAATACATGTATTAAGTAGATAGTAAATATTAAATACCCTGTAGATAAAGTTTAGTTAATTTAGGTAAAACAAATAAGGATATTTTTCAGCGGAAACACGCGTATATTGGTAAATGAATGATAAAGTGTAATTAGACACGCATTAAGAAGAAGAGTTCCAGACGATTAAATTAATACGGATATAGAAATAGAGTTTCAGGTAGTTAATATAAATGCGTACAAAGATCTAACCAATTTGATAAGAGAAATGATTAAAAATTGCGTGATTACGTTGATTTCTTGCATTGTAAACTACAGCCTTGATTAATCTGTACGCTGACAACTCTTAATCAATGCGAAATTATTTCTTTTTTAGTGAAATAGTGAACTCCAGTACATCTACTGTGTAATTGAGCGGCAGCAACGTGTACCAGCATGTAAATACTTCTTGGATGTGACCAGATGCTGCGACTTCCACTAATGAATGTATGACCGACTGCAGACTAGAAAATGCTTGATGCTATAACGCTAACGAGCTAAAACTTTTCTAATATACCTAATATTCCTCGTGATCCATAAGGACTACTAAAGGGTTAAGTACTGGAATCTATTCTTGCCTTGCTACATCCTTGCATATAACTTGTAAAGTGCATATACGGAAAAACGTTGCTTTATTGAAGCTATTTACAAGTAACCGGGTATCAAGTGTGAATAACATGGAGGCTGGAGATAGCACTTACCACAGCAAGGATTGCTTTAAATGGAACTTGTAGGTTTTACACAGAATCTTTTCTCCTTTCTTTATGATTATGTAAAACCTCTGCCTGTTTATGAATTTTTAGTTCCTCGGGCAACCGTCTTGTAACCTATGCATCCTTGTAGCTCTTATAGTATGACTCCCTTTTTAGATCGGATTTTATATTGATTAAAACAAGGAAGTGGAATGCACCTTAACTTATACCTTGTAATATAATAAAGAAAACTAATTTTATTCTACCTTCGTTAAGTTTAATGTGCACCCTAAACCAAAAGATTCTTTTACTACAAGGGTAGACCTTATCATCAACGTTGTAATCGGGGTTCTTTGTACTTATTCAAGCAATAGCAACCTACAGAGAATAATAATCCTGCATAAGTTTTCAATGAGACAACAGCTAGAAATCAATCAACATTTACTTCGTAATTCAATATTTACAAAAAATAATAGCACTTTGCTTGAGTTACTTGAAGTTGCATAAAGTAGATATTTATCAAAACTAGTCTTCAATAAAATTACCAATAGTACTAGACTCGATCACCATTATTTAAATTGAATTTACCAAACTAACCCCACTTTATTTGAGCTCAAATCAAGTAGAAGAATATACACAATATCTAAGTAAATAAGTTTACTCAATCATGAAATTAAAATTTAGTTAAGTGCTAATGTACTTTAAACTTGCAATATAACAAATTAATTACAGGATTACGTTATCAGTTGATAGATACATAAATACCTGGTCGAAAATTAATATTTATGTCCTTGACCTAGGCGACCCATTTGGACAAGGCAACGGCTGGACTGCATAACAACTCGAGATCATCATGACCGACCGTCAAATAGCTGCCCTGAACACCACATGCCGTACGATCCAAACATGTAGATTCCTTCAGCATAATTTTTGAAATTTAATAAATTCTTATTTAAATGTGACAATTCTATAAATTTCGGACGACCGTGAAGTACTTATGTTAAAACATTGTTCAACATCTTATACGCCTGGTACTTTTAAGCGTACAATAAATTGCTAAAAACAGATAACCCTATAACAAAATTAATATAGATTGACAAATATGCTTACCCCCAACCGGCGATGCCATTCTTGCAAAATGTGATCATCTTCCCAATGCAATAGCAAAATTAATTTAACAATTAGATGCTGGATTTCGTCCATCTCTTATCAGAACTCGAATGGAACAGAACAGATAAAGTGGGAAGACGCGAGACACTATAATGCGCATTCATTCCCCACACGGCTACTTCAGTTAACAGACAAAAATGACTATTTCTTTGCTTACACTTATAACACAGGCGAGTAGTTAAAGTTGCATAACTTGCAGGATTAGTGACAGTATAAACGAACTGTTACACTACCCCCTTCACACATGAGAAACTCATAAAATAAGATAGGATGACAAAATAGAATTAAGTGTACCTTCCCCTTTTGAACATGTGGTCCCACCAGGCTAATGCAAAAGCAAGGTGCAAACACGCTCTCAAAAAATGGGCCTTTCATTCCAGAAGCTTACCTATTATTAGCTTGCGTCTAAATTAATTCTGTATCGAATAATACTAGTTATCTGGCTTTAAATTCTTGACGTGCCAAACACCTATATCTTTCCCTTTGTCGTCTCTCAGTCTATACGTAACTGTTCCTGTTTTTTCAATAATTTGGCAACGGACATACTTTTGTGCCAATTTCTGTGATATAGCCTCTGAAGTCTTGGACCAAACAAATTTTTCTTTTTGAAAATCCACTGCCCGACGCCGTAGATCATATGTCTTCTTATTACGCTCATAAGCCAGATGATGTTTCTCTACTATATCGTTATAAAGATCAGAAAGCTCATTGAGATCTTTTATAGGTTGTTCTCTTGAATTGACCGTAAGATCTTGGTCAGTAAAACTCGATAGTTTACCATAATATTCTCTTGAAATAGGTCTTGAACGACCAAAATTCAAAAGGGCTGCAGTGTAGCCAGTAACTTCACTAACTGAATTCCTCATAGCATGTGCAACTTTATGCAATTCTTCGTCCCACAGCCTGTGATTATCTTTCACATATGATCTCAAAGCTGTGATGATAACTCTGTTAACTCTTTCAGTAGGGTTAACCTGAGGATGGTAATTTGCATTATACCAAATTTTCTGGACCTGGTATTCTTTATTAATCTTTTGAATGCCTTACTTGTAAATTGATACCCATTGTCGGTGGTTATAATTTGTGGTACTCCATATATAAGAAAAGCTTGGTTTCAATGAAATTAGTTATCGAATTAGTTGTCGCCTTTTTGATGGGATGGATCAGCACATATTTGGTGAACCAGTCGGATACTACAAGTATTGACGTGTTATCTTTCTTTGATCTGGGTAAAGGTCCCATAATATCGACAGATATCATTTGAAAGGGGTGTTTCACTTCTCTTTCCCCATTAACCCAAGTTTAGTATGTAAACTACTTTTTAAAGCAAGACATATTTGACATTTTCTAATATAGCGGCCAATGTCCGATTTTTCGGAAATTTTGCAGCAAGTCTTAAATGTACCTAGATGAGCAGATGTAGGCATGCCATGGTTTTGTATGATGACTTCTTCTCTGTACACTTTCGGAAGTACCTGTTTCCATTCTATTAAATTATAAACTATGTTGTGCTTGTTAGCAACATATTTGTAAAGTAACCCGTTTTCTATCTTCTATGATGGATATTTTGTAGGATACTCTTGAGTTTCTTTTAACATTTTATTATACCATGGATCACATTGATTTTATACTATAGTAATCAGATTTATTCTCATCGGTGCTCTTGGTAGTTCATCCGGTACAACATTGAACTTTCTTTTCCGGTGGAGAACTTCGTAATTAAACTGGGAAAGTCGCAAACTCCATCTCTGTAATCTGCCTGATGGCTTTGTAATTTATGCAACCATAATAATGAATAATGGTCAGTAATGATTTTCAACTTAGTTCCTTCTATGTAAGGACGATATTTTTCCACTCCAAAAATTACGATTAGCAACTCTTTTTCTGTAGCACTATATGCTCTTTCTTGCTTAGTCAATGATCTGCTTGCATATGCTATCACCTTTTTGTTTTCGCCCTCGACTTGCAGCAAGACTGCACCAAGACCAACTTATGAAGCATCAGTTTGGTTTATAAAATTCTGCGTGAAGTCTGGACTAGTTATAATAGGCGATGTAACTAATAATGATTTTAATTTCTGAAATGCACTTTCTGCTTCCTGATTCCAGTTTATGCGCTGCCTTTTAGAGTGTCATTTTATAAACCTTAATATTGGATCAGCTAAGGTTGAAAAATTTAAAATAAATCTTCTATACCAGCCCGTTATTCCCAGAAATCTTTTTATTGATTTGACAGTTGTAGGTGTAGGTAAGTTAACTATGGCTTGGACCATTTCTGGATCTGTTCAAAGTCCTTTTTTTTGAATCACGTAGCCTAAATATTTTATTGGAAGTCTGCAAAATTCGCATTTTTCAAAGTTAATAATTAGATTGGCTTCTCTAAGTGCTGTAAAAACTTCTTCCAACGCGTTAATATGATTTTCAAATTTTGGCCCTAGGATGTGGTCCATTAATCGTTGTAAAGTTTGTGGGTTATTACAAAGACCGAACGGAACTACGGTGAATTCATAAAGTCCTCTTGTGGGTACTGTGAAGGCAGTTTCTTCACAAGACTCTGGTGTTAATTCTATTTGCCAAAATGCTTTCTTTAAATCAATTGATATAAGGTATCTAGCATCTCTAAATTTGTCTAGGATATTGTAACGTATTTTTTTTCGTAGTTACACTTCGTTCATTAATATAAAATAAAACAGCAATAATATAAAAATATAATTTGTAAATTTCCATACAATAAAAATAATACATAAAATTTATAATAGCATATAGACTCCTTTACTTTTGAGGTCTAAGTTTCGTTACTAAGCTTCGTCGAGTTGTCGGCGGCGTAGTAAAGTCAAGATGGTCGTGTCTAAGCACGTGGCCTGTAACACGGTCCGAAAAAGAATTTTAATTGATTGAATCTTCGTGTCTGGAGGTTGTTCCTGGCGGCTTTAGCGTGATGGTATTCTTTTATATGTTCCACCTAGAGCAGTTCAGTTGATCCCTGCAGGCCTAAGGAGATAGAATCTCCCCCTCATCATTAAAACATGCAATATCATATAAGTATATCTTTATAAGTAATATCAAAAAATTAATTTCAAAAAATTTAGTTTGGGATTTGGAATACTAAATTTCATAGAATGTAATCAAGGAGAAATTGGTTTCGTTAAATATGGTTTTATTCAGAAGAGTTCTCAAAATTCCAGCAATAATTTCGTACGTATTCACGTGGTTTATATTTGTGCATCGCAGAACGCAGATGTTAATAAAATTTCCGACAGCTGAGGTTATAGTTCGATTTCTTTTGGTCGTACTGTATTTCCACACGTGAGTGTTATTTAGCATTTAATCACTTTCATTATTATTTAAATCGCAATAAAAAAATATAAGGTTGAAACTTTATTTACACTAAAGTCACTTAAAAATCGTTTAAGGAAAGAAAGAATTACGTAATAAATTCATTGCTTGTAATAATTATTGCACAAACAGATAACGTTAACTAAACTAAAAAGTTGTTAGTGACATATCATGTCAAATAAAAAAATATTCAGCTGTTCAATTTAGACCTCACATGTCATGTTACGCTAATTTAAAATATGTTTAATAATTTTGAGGTCATGTACTTTGATTTTTAATCAACATAAGGAATTCTTTTACTACCTATTAAGTAAAACTAACTTTAGGTTAATTCATGCTATTTTAACTGAACTTGAGTAATTGAATTTGATTGTTAAGTCAACGTAGTACTACTATGACCGAAGAATATGTAATATGAATAATTAAGAGAACTCAAACTTTTCATAAAATTAATTAAGAAAGATTCATTTAGAGATCTTTATGTTTTTGAATACAAATTCTTATTATATTTCTGTTCTAAACAAAAAAATTATTAGTTGAAAAATATTATATTAAAACGAATCAAGGAATTTAATCAAATAGAATCTATTTTTTTTGCATGACTCTCTTATTATTTAAAATACAAGTAAAAGTTACAAGTCATTCCTGATCAGAAATTATGTGTAATGATAACAAATACCCTGGGTGTATATTTTTGAAACTTAAATCCTATTATTTTATTTTTGGTAAATATTTTTGAGGACACAAACGGTGTCCATGTGGTGCATTTGTTTGTTCACAGGTTAAGTCGAGACATCTGTATGACATCTGGTGTTTGAGATTTTGGTAAGTGTTTTAAAAGAGTGGAATTCAGGTTTTATGGCTATATTAGTAGTGTTGATATAAGGTTTCCGCATTCCCCTAATACAAGCACAGTTAATTTTTGTAGGTTGTTGTATTGAAAAATACGGTGGCGCTCATTATTTATATTTTTGGTCATTTGACAACCCATGACCCCAGCTTATGATCTACCCAGAGCTAACACTCTACTAGCCGTTTATGTCTAAAGAGTTTTTCTTTTCCTCAAGCCGTTTTCCATCCAACTTTACCTTGGGCTTCCATTGTTAATAAGAAACGACCTTGTGATATCAGGTAAGGGTTTAGGAAATATAAAGGTGCAATTTGTTATCTGATATTCACGAAGGTAAAAAATTAATTTTTGTTTTCAATATCATTAACGTAGGGTAGGCCATAAGCATTCTTTTTTGTTACGGAGTTTAGCCTTCCTCCATCAAAGCATAAACGTATTTCTCCATTCTTTTTTTTGACCATAACAATTGGCGAATTCCATGGTGATTTTGAAGGTCTTATTACCCCTAATTTAAACATTTAATCAATTTTTTATTCAATGTTTCTAACATATTTGGTGATAACGGGTGGTATCGTTGCTTTATAGGTTCAGCATCACCTGTATCTATTTGTTCTGCCTAACTTCGGACCACTAATGAATTTAAATTTTTCCATTATATCTTCAAGTTGATACATCTGTTTTTCATTAAAGTCACGGTTGAATTTATGATTTTCTGTTGTAATGCTGAAATAACTATTTTCTCGTTTGTTATACAAAAAGTATTGTTGGCAAAGTTTGTCTGTAATTTGAATATGCGACAGACATCTGATCCTAATATTAGCGTGTCATCGATAGACCTAGCAATTGTCGCTAAAATATTATGAGTAGTTCCATTTATTTCTGTAGGCAAGATAATCTGACCTAAAGAAAATTGTTTGGTACCATCGGTTGTCTGTAAATAGGAAGGAGTATCAGGTCGTACAATTTGTAAGCCTAGCTTCTTAATAATAGGTATCCCCATACGTCCTATTACTGTATTGGTTGCACCGGTGTCCAATAATGCAAGGATTGGTTGGTTTTATGCCGACATATATAAATGGTTTTGTAGCTTACTTTTTTGCATATAAAATTGAATTAATTTTTTCCGATTTTGTCGAAGTCAAATTTCGTACCCTTTGTAGCCAATTTATCCATTCAATACTGTTATCCGAAATGCCTTATTTGTGGTTTCATTGGCTAATTCCACAATCGGCGTTTAATGGTTTTTGGAGTTTATGGAACATTTTGGACAAATGCTGTATATAACATAAGACCGGTCTAGACCGATCCTTTGATTCAAAGATTTGATGAAATGAACTATATTAATGATATGGTTATGATTTCATTTCCTGAACAACTCGTATGTGCACTATACTAGAGTGACCAACTATACTCATTTACTGAGTTTTGTACTATTTTTTCGCAAACCGTACTCTTTTCAAATCCTGTATTCTGAAAGTATTCATTTATATAATTTTATACTCATTTGTATTTCTAAAACATTTTGTTAGATTATTTTATTTCAATTTTATTAATTAAATATTTAAAATTATTTTGACAGTGATTTGAATTTCACGCGCGCATTTGCTTGCCGTTTCTGGCACGTCAGAGGACAGGGCTAACACCAGACACGAGTTTGACAGTGATTTGAATTTTGCGCGCACATATGGCTCCGTTTCCGGCACAATTGTGAGGCCGTATTATGTACCTGGAAAGATAGATATATACTACAGACCTCTTTTTCTAACAACGTCAAAATTACATTTGTGAAAAGAGATGGATATATCTAACTCTCCAAAATTTGTGTACGTAATCCCCAGGCTGATCTTTGATGTGCAGTATGTACGGCATGCTTGACAGTCTTAACGCATGCACAGTTTTATGGGAATTCCCTTTCTGTTTAATTAATTTGAGGTTAGAGAAAACCAACCATTTTGTATTTTTTGTTCAAGTTAACAAGATTTGAGGTGTACAAAAGAAAATACAATTTTATTTTATTTATCTAGTAAAGGTGAAGTTGCATGTAAGTATTAATATTATAGTTTCATTTTCATTTTACTTAAATAATATCAGATTATAATATTTATTTAAAATCAAAATAAAAAATATATTACTAATATAATTTTTAGATTATTAATTCAAATATGAGCGATAACAAAAGAAGGAAAAATCGTTTAAAGAAAAATTTAAAAAAAGAGTTTCCGTTCATTGTAGTTAAAAATCGAAATGATGACTCCTTGGTTAAATGCACAATCTGCAATAGGGAATTTTCAGTTGCAATTCATGGACGTAGTGCAATAACGGCACACATTGAAACTAAAGTACATAAAACGTCTCATGACACAGAAGCGTCAACATCCAAACTAACAACATTTTTTAAAGGGAATACTTTAGGAACTAATGAAAAAAAATTGGCAGTTATGGAGGGTACTTTCGCTTTTTACACAATAATCCATAATCAAAGTTTTCGCAGCATGGACTGCACTACTAAATTATTAAAAAAATTTTGTGACGAAAAATTTCTTGTGCGCAAACAAAATGTGAGTCTATCGTAACCAGCGTATTTAATGAATACTGCAAGAAAATGCTATCAGAAAATCTGGATTCTGTATCATATATATCTATTCTATCAGACGCAGCGAATTACAATGAAATAAAACTTTATCCAATTTTAGTAAGGTATTTCGATATTAAGAACGGTATTCAAATTAAGATTTTAAATTTGGAATCAATGGAAGGGGAAACATAAGACATTTTGTCTAATCACTTATTTCGAATTATAACAGACAACAATTTGAATAAGAAAATTTTGGCGCTCTCGGCTGATAACACAAACACTAATTTTGGAGGACGCACCCGTAAAGGTGTCAATAATGTGTACACAAAATTACAAGATCTTCTGAAACAAAATATTTTGGGAATTTGTTGTAATGCTCACATTATATCAAATGCCATCAATACAGCATCAAGTTCAATGTCAATAGATGTGGAAGTAATTATTACAAATATATATTTATATTTCAATCGGTTTACAGTACGGGTAGCAAGTTTGAAAAAATTTCGTGAAGAGGCTGGTGTTCAATACAAAAAACTGTTTGGTTATTCCAAAGTCAGATGGCTTGCTTTAACTCCAGCATTAGAACGCGTTTTGCAGTTATATGATCCACTACGTTCATATTTTTTAAGCCTTGACAAATGTCCTATAATTTTGAAGAAATTCTTTCAAAACTATATGTCAGAACCTATGCTTTATTTTATTCATAGTCAAGCGTCATTGTTTCATAAAATTACTCTACAAATTGAAGGAGATGAAATTTCAGCAGCAGAAGTTTGTATTATATTAAACGATTTCATACTGCAATGTAAATCAAGATTTAATGATGGATTTTTACCACTAATTCTAAAGAATAAACTGACCGTTTTGGAAGATTCCAATCCCGGAATAAAAAATGTATCTTTAAAAGAAGTTAAAATTTTTTATAAAATTTGCTATAAATATATCGAAGAATGGATAGTGAACTTTAGAGCATTAAATTGTTTCAAATGGACCCTTCTAAATAGTAAAATTGAATGGAAAGAAGTTTCTTCAGCAGTCGAATTTGTACTGAAAGAAGTAAAAGATATTGTTACTAATGACAATTTTCTCTTTGAAGAAATTCGAAGAGTAAATTTATATTTAAATGAAGAAAAATTGAAGAAATGCAACGATGAGAAAATAGAACTTGACGAAAGATGGGTAGAAATCTTTCGGCATTTTAGAGTAGAACATATCCCACATGAAAATTTAAAAGTTTTAATAGAAATTTCCTTATGTTATCCAGGCACTAATGCTGCTGTTGAAAGGGTATTTTCACTAGGGAATGATTATTGGAGCAGTGAGAAGTCGCAACTTTCTGTAAAAACACTATCTGCCGTCTTAATAGTCAAATTTATTATGCAAAATGAAAGTTGTTCGAATGTGGCTACATTATTAGACGAACATCCTCATTTAGCAAAAAAAATCCACTTCGAAGAAAAATATGTTCTTAAAAGAAAATAAAGTTTTTATCGTTTTTTCTTCTTTTTTTCACCTATGAAATACTTGCAAAGTGTACTCTTTTTGAACAAAAAATAGTTGGTCACCTTAACTATACACTATAAATTACACAAATTGTATCCCCTCTTATGAAAATCTGAACATTATGAATAAGCGAAGAAATTTAAATTTTTTTTGCTTGATAAATGGTAGCAAGGTTAAATGTCAGAATTGTGCAAATTTTGTTTGTTCAGACGCAGGTGTCTCAATCGGGATTAACTAACCGTAGGATAAATAGCTTTAAAATTCGATGTTCTTATCTGTTTCTGTAATCGGAGAAGTTAATAATTTAAAACGAAGTGCATTCATGGCAGAATAATATCGACGAACCAGGTAGCAGGTGCCGCGATGATTCAAGATAGGAGCGAACCTTGTCTTAATTACTTTACAGCTCTTTTACCCTTGTTTACCAGTGTTGTTTTTTTATATGTAAACAAGGACACGACTTTTTGTTCGTTGGAGAAATTATTGTGCATTTATGATGCGTGCTTTGCAACAGGATATTCTTAGGTGTGTGGGGCTTTGAAAATGTTTTAAAAGATATGTATGTGTCTCGTACTTAGTTTAGGTTGTATGTATCTGTCCAACAATTAATGGACTCTATTTAAAAATATGAGGACTGTTCTTTCAGTTGAGCCTAGTACACAACAATTTAATTCTTGAAAATCTAATTTAGCTAACTGATACCTCCATGATTTCATAATTTTTGCAATTGCTCCTACGTGTTTAGATTCTGGTGTAACTATGAACAGCAATCCTTCTGGTTTTAACAACATATAAGCCTATGCTTGGAAGAAGGTAAATATTCTAAAAATAAACTAAAAACGATTATATCAAATGTACACCGTTGAAGTTCAAAAATTTGTGAAGTGTCAATGCAACCTGTACATTCATCCACGATATTCAATTTTATAAAATCACACTGGTACACATCATTAGTAGCTGGTGCAATAACTAAAGGTAACACATCAAAGCAAGCATAAACTTTAAAAGCAGTATAACAACTACCAACATCTAACAATGTCAACTTTTGACCACTGTTTAATGCAGGGTATTGTATTCTGTAGGCGCTAAATCTTAAAATACACATCTTTTATAATTAATTTTTGGATATTACAGTCTTTTATAAATAATATACTTCGTGAAGATTTGCTTCTGATGGAACGGTTCCTGGAACTGCAGCAGCATTTCCTCGTTGAACCGCAACGCTGATTCTTTGAATTAGAAAATTTGTTGAACTTTTCTCTTCCGTAATATATTTCATAAGCTCACCAATTCGCTTAATGAGTTTAAGGCCACTTTCACCGAAAGTTCCTAAGGTCTCGACACATACTGAGATAATATGGAATTTGGTTTGCAAGTTGTCGTAGAGGTTGTTTTTTTGTTTCTCCCGTATTTGAGCAGCATGAGCTGGTTTTTTTGCATTTCCTCTCACGTAAGAACTTGTTAGCGTATCCGCACATGTGAAATCCCATACCATTGGTTTTCCGGTTTGCCAGGGTACCAAAGTGAGTCCATCGGGCTTTTTCTTATCAGATCTATTACAACCGGTTGGTTCGAGTATTGCCGGAATTTTGCTTGTAATAAGTGCTCGCTTGATCAGATCATTTACCATCGTATGTCTGGCGTATCTGCAAGCGCTCCTCTTGCAACAGAGTCCATGATAACCAAATTCATCGACCTGTAACCCACATACACATGTATGAGTGACGCATAAACGAAGGCGCAACGAAACTGCAACTCTGAATGACTGATTGTCCAGCAATGTACCGAGTGACGAGAATAGGAAAGTATTTAGCCAAGCACCGGATTCTTTTGAGTTGTTGGTCATTATTCTTGCTTTCGCTTCATAGGTTTTACACTTTTCAAATATGAGTTGCTGTAGTTTGGAGCACAAAATATTGTCCCATTTCTTTTGATATTTTCGTTTCCCTTCCGGTAATAGATCCGCCTGTGATATCATTGACCAAGACTTTATGGCTTTGATTATGTATGTCTGATGTTAGTGTAAACGATGGGACAATGGTGGCAACCAGAACTGCAACTGAGTGAATCGATCCTAAGAAACTTGAAAAGCAAAGGTTTGTGGCGTTTCTTAGTCCGAATCCACCCAAATTGACGGGTATGGTTGCTTCAGTCCATGATGATCCAACGAAGTGGCAATTGACGATGCTTTCCATTGATGACCTGAGAGCGAGGTCGTGTTACTCGAGGATTTCCAATGCTCCCCAACATGGTGTTGTTTGTAGCAAATAATTTAACTGAGGGATTAAAAATGAGCTACGTCGCAGGCAGTATGAGTGATGAGATCCGAGTCTTTCAATACGACTAATCATTACATGAAATTTTTCCATTTTTTGTGTGATTGCTGGTCTAATACCTTGGATTGTCAAAGGTGCGCTTAGGAGTTCGATTTCTTGCGGTCGATCAACGATTCCCGGTGTTACTTGATTGAACTTATTCAGAATATGTGCACGTTCAGCGTCGTTGTGGTTTTCCAACAATTTGATTTCGCACTTTTGAAAGTTTAGTTAAAGTCCTAGATCTGACGCTCTTTTTTATGATTGTTTGTAAATCGTTAAATACTATGTTTGGGTCTCCTCCAATTGATCCATTGTCGATGTACCAGATGTTGAATTCGCACTGCAACGAGATGACCATGTCATGTATGCCCAAGCAGAAAATCGCAGGTCTACAGGGATCTCCCTGTTGGCAACCTCTTTGGGAAAGTATGGTGTATTCTCCAAAAGTGTGCCAAGTCGGTGTAGCATAACACTGTCTATAAAAGGAAACTCTCTGGACATTTTTCCTTCGTTGCTTGGAGCACTGGGTGACGTTCTATCTCGTTATATGCGTTTCGAAAATCCGGTTTTATTAGAACTTTGGTTGAATCGTGGTCAAAATTAACAAATTTCTGGCTACATGTACTCCAACTTCGCATCCACCACGTGTACCGAAACCCAGTTGCTTCGGACGGAGTTCACTTCCTACTCGATTAGAAATTCTAGCACTAGCTATTCTGGAGATTAGTCTTTGTAGGGTATTTTCAATAGCAATCGGCCTTGTTTCTTGTTTAGTCCACAAAGTGATGCGCCGTAAAAGAAAGGTGTTGCGTATGTAGGAACCTTACCCATTATGCACATATCGGAGAAACTACTTAAAGATTCCAACACTTGATCTCCATGGTCACCTGTTTCTTTACCGACTAGATCTCTTAAATGTTGTAGCTTTATACCGTCTATACCACCTGTGCTACTAGTCGCAAAATCAAAAATTGATTTTTAAATTTCCATTGTTGATATTTGGTTCTTATTTTGTACTTGGTAAGATAAAGAAACTATGTATCGTTAATGCAGTAGTACTGGCTAATTTGTTTACTTAATGTTTTTACTGCTGCAACGTATTATGTCTTTATTTTGCTAAAGGCCAATATGAAATTTGTTAGCTTAAGAGAATATCTTAAAGATATTAAGCTATATTATGCTATGATGAAAATTAGCTTTGTATTTAGTTTCATAATGAATCCGAGTGAAAGCTTTAAGTGTTTAAGTTTCATACCCTGACTAAATTTGTGCGATCAGCGCAGCGACAAACAAGACCTTTGCGCGCTTAAATGATATAACCTGAATAGCGGGTTACCATATTTTCGTTTCTTGATAGTATAAGTATTTCTACAGCTTAAAAAACCAGGTAGCGCATATAGGCTGTATTTAGTTTAAGTTTTCCGTACATGTTAGCCCTCGTACAAAGAGACTTTATTCTTTTTAGCTTCTTTCTTCTTTTTGAAGCTTTGATGCGATTGTTATACTTTTGGTTGCACAAAGTCTTTGTTTTAATATTAAGAAAAGGGGATTTTATAATCCAAAGGGAAGCTTTTTCCATCTATAACTATGTTAGTACGTGTAAAGCTTGTGGTTTTAACTTCTCACACACTAGAAGTGAAGAACCTCTAATTTATCGATTCCCAGACAAAAAAGAACGTGTGATCTTCACAATTAGTCAATGAGAGACCAACGAGTTCATACGAAAAACGAGTTTGAAACGAAAGTCATTATTTGTTATGGAAGAAGTCCGTGTTTTTAGTAATGGTCTTAACAGAGTCGACGCTAGAAAAAGGAACAGTATTGGCTGTAATAGTATCAACGTTATAAAAAGTTTGTGGTTATAACTTCTCACAAACCAGACGTGAAGAACCCCTAATTTATCGATTCTCAGACAAAAAGAACGTGTGATCTTCACGATTAGCCAACGAGAGACCAACAAGTTCATACGAAAGACGAGTTTAAAACGAGTAGTTGACCTCCAACTACGGGGCGATAGCGTTGTATTAAATGCGTGCGCGCATTAAGTGCTAAATGTATCTTAGGCATACCCTCGTACATGTCCAATTACCTTAATAATATGCCTAGTGTTTCCTAAAGGTGTAGGTTCACGGCACTTCGCGGCAAGAATCTGAACAAAACCTAAGAAACCGACTCCGCGTAGCCCAGATCTACCTAGAGACGAGCAAAGGATGTCTTGGTTTCAACTATTGCGCCAGGTAAGCTTTTATCATATTTTGAATTGTTATCTATAACCGTTTGACGACAATAATTTGCAACCAAATTTGAAAATGCAATGAATTACGCCCGGGGTTAACGTAATAATTGATGCCAAACGGGGAAAGCAATAACTTGTAACAATGTACTATCGTATTATTGATAATATGTGTTACGAGATGGAGCACTGTCAAACTAAACATTAGTGAGGTCGAAATTTCGGCTACCCTTGTAAAAGACAATATCATGTAATTGTTTCTGAACGTGCTGACTTTCACGTGTAATGATGTCTAAAGGTTTCTTGCAAACACAGTAGTGGCTGAAAGAAAAGTTATTTGTTGACAAGCATACTCACACGTACAATCAAGCTGAAATGTGACTAACGGCAAGGCAGTTTGCTACAAGACACCTTTCGGCTTCATTATTATTAATAGAGTCGTTTCACATCTTAAACGTATATTAAGATTCTGGCTGTCTGTCCCATTACCAGTAAATTGAATTTACTTTTGCCCACCTTGTACAGATTATAACTCATATTTACTAGCTTCGTGCTCACCGATCTGAATTGCAAAATCGTTTTGATATTTCTTTGGCTGCGCTGAACGGTCGATGTTTTTCTTCGACAACTTAAGGGGATAGAAAGTCCTCCTCCTGTCATCACTTAAACTTAGATTTAAGTATCTGAACGAGGGTGTAATTTGTTTTCCCTTGTTTTCCCTCCACACCAATTTTTCTACCTCTACAACATTACACTGCACACCAACTTCTCTGCCAACAGTCCAAGATTAACTCGACAATAAAAAAAAGAAGAAACTTCTTACATTTACGCGTGATTCTTACAACACCGCAAACTCGGTATAAGAGACACCAAAGACAGTTGGTAACGCTAATCTATAAAGTGGAAATTAGCGCGCCCATCTGTCAATAACGTCACACAATATGCAAATTAATACACATAAATAACGAAATATGCAAAATGCATAAAAAGTATTATAAAAAATCCCACACACAGGGAACTTACGTGAATATATAAGCGTCTCACAGAATTGCTTCCTTCAGAGTTGCTCGTGGCCCCCTTCCAGATTATTTAAAGATGGTTTTCATGGCGTCCTTCGGGATTGCTCCAGCTAGCGACTGCGGGGCGTGGGCTGCTATCGGGCCAGGTTGCTTCCAAATTTATCTTCCCACACGTGTCGGCGCGAAGTTCGTCCAACGCACTTCTGACGTGACGAAAATACACGCGCCAAGTCTTTCAAATTTATGGCGCAAAACTCCCGCATATCAAAACTAAATTAAAAAGATGTCTAGTGCCAAATTTTTGGCACGTAACAATCGCGACAAAGCCATAAAAGAAAAAACTTAAAAGAAGAAAAAGACTGTTAGCACAGTAACATCTTAAACTCTAAGTCTTAACTACCGTACATAAATCCTAAGTTAAAACCTACAAAAGGTTTATTTAAGGCGCCACCTGGTTTTTTCGACCGATAACACGTCTTCCGAAGTACCAGGAAACGGAATATGTAGCCCCATTGTCTTTGACTACATTAATAATCGACAGCACAAATTTGTCGGGGAGCATGAAACACTACTTAAAGTAAAACAAATGCCACAAGTCGCCTAACCTATATACTAAAACTAACATTAAAGTTTCTTACGTGTAGACGCACATGAGCGTTGCATCTAAACTGTTCTTTGTTGGCAAAAAGTGCCCAAATTTAAAAATGTTCATGAGAGTGAGTTAGTCTACACTCTAGCAAATTTTTGTTACTGGTACTTTGGTTTAAATAACGATACACATCAAAACTTGCCCATGACATGGTTGTGAATCAACAAATTTACCAAACTTACCACCTTACTAAATCCTTACATTGCTAACCTAACAAATTACATTTCTACAATTAGGTTAGGTTTTTTCACTTAATTTCAAGAAAAATAATTCCCACGTCTGGTCATAAATACCAAACGTTAGGAAGATAAAAAGATAAAACAAGATCTCAAATTGTTGTCGAAGATAATAGATAAGATAACGATATTGAGCTTAAGTTATTATCAAAGATAATAGGTAAGATAACGATATTAAGCTTTAGTTATTATTTGAGATACTTAGTAAGATAACGCAATATTAAGCCAAAGTTATTATTAGAGATAGTAGGTAAGGTAACGCGATATTAAACTAAAGTTATTACTAAAGATAATCGATAAGATAACAATATTCAACTAAAATTATTATTAGAGGTAATCGGTAAGATAACGATATTAAACTAAGGTTATTATCAAAGATAATAAATAAGATAAAAATATTAACTCAAGTTACTATCAAAGATAATAGATAAGATAGCGATAGAGTGGCTCCGTGGAGCCGTTAAATGGGAATTTCTCGTACCCCCTAAAAAGAGCAACCTATGAAGCAGGCAGGTTTGCAATAAACGGTACGAGGGACCGGCAAAGGCATTTGGGTGCATCCCTGTACCCGGCGTTAATTGATATCGGTGATATAATCACCCGATACCCACACGATATATAACGGTACTTATATATTCATCCACTCACACATACACACACTCATACATACCTTCACTGTTAGCGCCCATATGCGCTGACAGCGGCACCGCATGACCTCACGAAAGATTCCCAGAGACGTGGTCCGGGTGTCTGTGAAAACCTCCCGCGCAACCACACGGTGACTGACGGAAATGAAAAGGCAGAGTAATGGGAACGGTAGAAAGAGGGAGATGGGTATTTGGAATGCATAAGAGGCACTTCCAGGTAGTAAAAAAATAGAGGAAGGGCTCGCATTGAGCAAAAGTGACAGAAAAAGGTGGATAGCAAAGCGCTACTCAACCAACCAATGTGGTCAGTGGCCCGGAGTGAGGGAACATCACTCTTATGTGGCAGACGGGTGTTCCGGGACGAGAACAGGTCCACCGAAGGAAAGATAAGGCAGAAACGGAGACAGTAGAATACGAAAAAGTATAGTTTTTGGACAAGCGTCCGAGAGAAGGTAGAGAGTTGTTTCTATTAAAACACAGATCGGTCTGAAGGACCACCTGCGATATTAATCCAACGAGTTAAGGTATATCATAAGTTAAAAAAATCACTAGACTCTTAAGAGAACTAGTACAATCATTTTCCTAACGAGTGCATCCACTACGATAAGAAATTCAGACAGAAAGTTGTCACAATAACTTAAAAGTATCACTACAGATACCTTCACACGAAAACAAACTGTTTCAAGGTAATTTTTTAAAACGGTAACGCCCTAAACACACAAAGATGCCTAATTATAAGCAATTAAATACAGACACACTGTTCCAATATGCTAAAACAACCGAGAACTTAATAAGATATCCATAAGAAGCAATAGCGCCTCACTACGAAGTTCAACAAAAAACAATAAAGAAATGTTTAAAAGTTATGGTGATTTAGTAAGAAAAGAAACAAATAATGATATAGTATAATGTGGGCGACTGTAATAATTCAGAGGAAAAACACATGGAATAGAAAATCCTAGTTTTTTGCAAATGCGAATATGAACTATTTCTTACAATGGCATAGGCCGCGGCTCCTATGTGAGCCCAAAGAAGAAAGCATCCACTCTAAACATCAGCTAAAACCAACCATAAAAATTCAATGAGTTATTGCAACCAAAGTTACGACAATTTCCACACAATTAAACGATGTAAGAAAAATACTAAAAACCAAATAATATGCTATAGGAAAAGTTCGAGGATTAATTAAATGAAACGACAGAGTTATATTGGTGGGTGTAGAGAATAAAGCGATAAATAAGTAACGGTATGTTCAAGGAAAAGTCAACCAAAAGGAAAAAGATAGCTAATTTAAGGTAAGTAAGTTAAACGTGTAAGAGGTATATACTGTACAGGAGAGGAAATAAGTAATTAAAGTTAACTAATTGATAGTGAGGACTAAAAACATTAGATACATTGTCAAAGAAGTAAAACGTGAAAAGCTTTTAGATGTACGTAGGGTTGAACGATTTTAAAGATAATTTTAAGCCATTTAATGAGGTTTAAATTGATATGTGAAGAGATAAAAGTAATCAAGACTCGATTCACTGATAAAATTGTTGAATAACAGAAAGATATTTTGTAAAACATATATTTACTGGGATGGGAAGCTCTCGTTTGAGTTCCACCCAAACTAATAAAGAAAATTTCAACATCATTCTTAAAATTCAGTTTATTACAGCGTTTTGAAAGGTAAAAGGTATAGTTAGATAATTTCGTTAAGTGTATTTAAAGGCAAAATTTTCTTTGAAAAGGCATTTGTAGGTTATACTGTTTAAATTACTAAGGAAACGCCTTTAAACTAGTAAGAGGGCAAGATAGTGTTTAATGAAAGAAATACATCACGGTTAAGTTAAAATATCGCTTTAAAAGACATACTAAAAACTCAGCTAATAGGAAAATCCATATTTCGAGATGGAATTTTGCTATGCAAGTAATTGTGAATTATACTTAATGATTCCGGTTATAAAATGACACTCAAAATTATAGAAAGATACATTACATGTGTTATTTAACAAATACAATAAGATTCCGTTACTCTAACGTTTTAAGAGATATTCTAAAAGATCAATTCATTACGTTAAATGTTTTAAACAGAAGGTTTCCTTTAAAAGTAATTTGTAAATCATAATCAAATATCTGAATACTAGAAAACACTTTTGTTTAAAATGTTATCCAAGCAAGTCAGCATTTATTCTCGATTTAAAAAACACTTTTTACAGTCCAAAAAACAAGTCATAGTTATGTTTAATCTAATATAAAATAGATAATTTCCATAATAAACAATGAATAAGGCATAAATATATTAATTATTAATGTTTATTTATATTTAGATGTACTCACCTGTGTAATTTAAAAGTGCGGTTAAGTTGTTAATAATCACTCCTAAAAAACTTGTAGTTCTATTCAAAACAACTAATCACACATTTAAAATTATTTCTGTTGTGAAGGACACTACATTTAAAATTGCAAGAAAATTAATTAAACTCACAAAACATTTTAAGGACAAAAGCTATGCATTTCAATAGCCCAAAATGGCGATTTACATTTAGTTAATATAACAACTGCTTGTCATCTTAAGAATTCAGTGAGTTCCAAAGTACCAACCTAAACTTTTAAGGTCAATAGATATTAGAAAATTAGATAATTTATTTTTATTTTATTTTTTTTTAAGTAAAAAAACTATAGATAACGTTAATTAATACATTGTAAAGTCATAAAAAGAATTAATACAACCTAAAAACACGCTGAGGCGCAATTCTTACATTTACGCGTGATTCTTACAACACCGCAAACCCGGTATAAGAGACACCAAAGACAGTTGGTAACGCTAATCTATAAAGTGGAAATTAGCGCGCCCATCTTCCAATGACGTCACACAATATGCAAATTAATACACATAAATGACGAAATATGCAAAACGCATAAAAAGTATTATAAAAAATCCCACACACGAGGAACTTACGTGAATATATAAGCGTCTCACAGAATTGCTTCCTTCAGGGTTGCTCGTGATTATTTAAAGATGGTTTTCATGGCGTCCTTCGGGATTGCTTCAGCTAGCGACTGCGGGGCGTGGGCTGCTATCGGGCCAGGTTGCTTCCAAATTTATCTTTTTTCTATATGTAGCGGAACGATAAGGAACGGGTTTATAGGGACGATAATCAAAAAAAGGCAAAGAAAATCTACATAATAAAAAATAAAGATACGATACCAGACCCAACCACTCTTGTTGATGTTCCAAGGCAAAGTCCTGTTTCCAGCTTCTTTCGGAAACCCCCCCACACGCGTCGGCGCAAAGTTCGTCCAACGAACTTCTAACGTGACGGAAATACACGCGCCAAGTCTTTCAAATGTATGGCGCAAAACTCCCGCATATCAAAACTAAATTAAAAAGATGTCTAGTGCCAAATTTTTGGCACGTAACAAACTCAAGATTATCAACGTACTACATCGGAAATTAATATATATTGCAAATTTATTGTAATTTATATTAACTGTAAAACCTCTGTTCATATTCACTAGGTTAGGTCCTTCGTCCAGGAATAGTGTACAGCAATAAATAAATAAATAAATAAAATAAAATAAATAATTTGATTTCACATGAATTATCTATCTCGTTTATTAGTTCCTACGTAATATTGGCGGTTTCGTGGTGTAGTTGGTAAGCGTGTGACTACTATGCCCATGGCCCTAGGTACGAATCCTGCTACGATTCGCTTGAAAAATGTTAGGCGAGCATTTTTCACAAAAATACGCCCTTTTTCTGATGAGAGGTAAAACGTAGGTCCCCGTGTGTGAGCGTTGTCACGCACTTTAAAGATTCCTACCTAGCTCGGAACAGCAAAAGTTTAGCAAAATTCAAAATTTCCCAGGTAAAATAAAACTCGCTTTTTGTCCAATGTAGTACTTTAGGGTGGATCACTGTCAAATCAAATGTAGTGGTACGTAATATCACGATAATCTTCATAGAAGACGGTGCAAAAACAAAAAAAGAGAGCTAAGGAAACAATACCCCATGGAAGAAACAAACAATAATGACAATAACATGCATTCAAGATGGTGATTCATGTATACTTAGGTCTGCAATTGCATGGCTGCATTAATTGTAGTACTGACGTTATCTAACAATTTAAAATATTCACGCTCTTTAATACAATGTCATTCGAGAATGTAAAAATTATTCATTTCTGCTATATACAAGTATATGCAAAATCTGCATGCGAATTAACGTTGTATCATAGATGTAGTCATGGAATAATGAACAATGGAAAAATTCAATCATAAGATTACGTTTTATTATATAAAAGACACTTTTTATAAAACAATTTACCACTATTCAGTAACGTTTTATTATTAGGGATTTCTAAGTACACTTGAAAAATTCAAGGAACAGTATATTATATAACCAAAAAATTGATTGCATAGTTTGAATAGGTTACTAATGACTAATCCATCGGTACAAGAATTCATTGGCGATCAAAACTAATCAAAATATACAAATTAATGCATGCATACCTTACATGTGATTTTCCAATGCTTCACCCGATGAACTATATTGGCCAGGAAGCGAGTTTTTTTTTACCTGGAAAATTTTGAATTTTGCCGAACCCTTGCTGTTCCAAGCAAGGTAGGGATCTTTAACGTGCGTGACAATACTCACACACGGGACCTCCATTTTACCTCTCATCCGAAAGAGGGTGTATTTTTGTAAAAAATGCTCGCCTAACATTTTTCAAGAGGACCGTGTCGGGATTCGAACCCGGGAAATGCATACATACCAAGAAACGACCCTCTTTCTCCCTATCTCTCTTCTTCCTTTTCTTTTGTCCCCCCCCTCCCCCTCTATGTATCTATGTATTGTAACATTCGAGCCTTCTATTAAATATATCTGCTCTACCATACAGGCGGCAGAGCCTCGATAGATTACGAGGGGTTCCTGTTTGATAGTCAAGCCCAGGGTAAAAGGATGTTGAATGGCTTTGAGAAAAAAGAATCCCTCTAAAGAGTTCTTCCAGCCAGCTAAGTTTCTTCAACTTAGGGCAGAGCTATGAGCTAGGGTCGTAGGATGGTATACGAAAGAACAAAAGGAATTTTATTGGACGCCACCGTATCTTAATGAGTGTTTTATAAGAAATTATTCGAAGATCAGATACGAAAATCTTCGAAAAAAAATTTACGACAAGCAACATATACAAAAAGACTTACTGTGGTCTCTGCAACTTGAATCGGAACGACGATCTCGTGCTATCTGAAAATTTAATCACACCTAAACATTTTCAAATTAGGGCTTCATTAGAGCCTAGTCACTTTATCACAAAAGTAATTATATGTAAATCACTACTCAAAATTATACTTTCAAGAAAAACTTTTAACTTTAACACCAATAATACCTTCCTTCAGTACTAAAGCTTCTAGATTATAAACAGTTTGCTTCTGTAGGACAAGCACTGTTGACTTCAAAGAAAGAAAATTTTGAGACAACTTAAAATTTTTTCTATTTATTTTGTTTTTTTTTTAAATATTTATATATACATTATTTATACAACTTATTTATACGGAGACTTTTGAAACAGTTCCGTTTTCACTATATAATATTAATATCTAAGCATTCTTGGAATATTGTTTTATTAATTGCATAAATTATTTTAGTTTCCTTTAAGAAATATGTTACTTTTACTTTACGTTACTACAATGACTTCATGTTACTTGAATAGGATCCTTTTCAGTTCACAAAAATTTTACATATTCAAAAGTAATTTCTGAGGTTATGGTTACACATTTTTAATAACAATTTTTAATAAAATCAAAGGTCAAAGAAAAGTACTTATTGTCGACATCGAATTATACATCAGGTGTATTATCACCAGGTGTTATGCATTATAATTCGGCAAACAATTCTTATCATATCACACGTTCGATAAAGCAAACCCTTTAATACAACTTTGTAACTTCAAAGATAATATTATACAAAGATCTTAAAAATGTTAAGGTCAGTTAGGCCTTATTCAAATTCTAAATTTTTAAATTAAATTTTTAAATGAAATAAATTAATTGAACTATGAACTTTAGCAAAATTTTTGAGAATTAATTTTAAACAAACTTAGGTATAACTTCTTCGAAAATTTATCTGAGCTTTTTAATTGAAAGTTTCTTGAAAAAAATATAAGAATAAAAATGGAGGATGACTCACCGCTAACCATCTGCTATATCTTATAGTTGAACATAGCTGACACAGGGGTCTGGATTTAACCTTCATATTAACCAATAACATGTGCGGGTTCTACATTCCTGCTTAGTAACAATTTTAACTGCTTCTCACTTTAGTATATGTTTTATGATTAACGATTGGATTCTTTACAATACTTAAATTTCCATAACTTCTTTACTTGTAACTTGACTTTAATATTTTAAAATTCGGGATAATAATTATCTCCATATTTAATGATAGGTAGTTTAATCCTTAAAACGCTAAACAAAAAAAGAATAAAAACTTGAAGAGCTTGAAGAACTCCAAGAACTTGCGCTAAAATGAAACGAAAGAATAAAAATTTGGGGTAAGCTTGTGCAATACTTTCTTACCGTGAAAATATATCCACAACCATTTTAGGTCGATGCTATTACCAAAACTAACTTATGGAACATGTTGACTCCACTTAAATAATTGCTCGGGCGGCATGTTTGATTAAAAACTTGCAAGCCCAGAAAAATACGTGTCTACGGACTACATCTGATATTAAAAATGGCTTATTCCACGAGGCGACCTTAATTATACTAGTATGTGCGAGGAAGGAAGATATTGAAACAAGATACAAACAACTAAAAGTTTACTTGAAGTGTACTTTTGCTATTCTAATGTAGAGGGCGTACTATGTATGAATTTTATAATAAAAGGTTTCGATAGAAATTTAACATTTATTGATTAGGTGTATCGAACAAAACTTGTGTATTTGAATGACAGAAAATCGAAATTGTTACACAGCTTCTCTCCAAAAAGACAAAAATCTTGGATAAACAAAACAAATTCTAAAGAAGGATCAAAGATTTTTTTTATAATCGTCGCAGTAGCAATCTCCACAAAGCTAACAAACTAATTGACGACAAACAAATACCAACTAACTTAACCCTAAACATTGACGTAAGATCAACTCAAAAAAAATATAGTTTTTTTTTTACTAGTAATATGGGAAGGTTGAAGTACAAAAGAACAAAAAATATTATGAGCGAGTGAGTGTTATAGTAACTAACGCGTACAACACGTCCAAAAAGGAGACATATCCGGGAAGACAAAATAGATAGGGCTTAATCAGGAAGGTCTGACACTCAAATGTCACTCAATAGAATAGAAACAACACTAAGTATTTGCCTATGCACAACCATACTACTATTCACTAACAAAAAAAATGAACCAACGCAAAAAAGGAAAGACTTATAAACCTATAAATACTTTACACAAGATTCTTTATGTCCTAAACTAACTTTAAGTTTAAACTATTCACACACGGGCAATGCCATTCGCACTAGACTTCGTAAAGTCCTAAGAGCAAAAAAAATTTCAAGTTGGGAATTATGATTGTCTATCAAAAAAATTGGACAACCCTACCCACATAAACCTTTTTTTTTTTTAAATTGTCTTTTAGAATTAGACAGCGTAAATTCAACCCCAAAAAAGTACTTGAGAGCTACGTCCTACCTTTCACAAAAAAATTTGGTAAAACTACCTCATTAGACTTTCAACTTCATAACGCCTAGTCCTACCTAGACTATTATTTTTCGACTCTATCTTTCTCTAACTATATTGCATCCAAAAAATTCAACTTCACTAATATATGACCGCACCACAGTAGACACACACAAAATTACTCGACTTGATATCAAATCAAATCTCTATACCAACATAGTGGTCAAAACTTCTACTACCCTAAATACAACCATCAACTTTGACCAACTTTACAAAAAAATCTCTGTAAAATACAAGCGACTTTCGCTTACCTAAACTCTAAAAATCTCAAATATGTTTGTTAAGGCTTTATAAGTATTTTGTTTGTAGTTGTATTATGCCAATCACAATTAATTTAAGTCCTTAAACTATTCCCCAGCTAGAACCCCTCCATTATCCCTACCTTTAGTGCAACGACATAAAAGGGTTGGTAATTTACGAGTGGACGACTATTCAACTTCGTGCTCGCTTCTGGCTTTTGGTTCGTGATTTAGTTCGGTGCATCGAGCATCAATAATTAGCAACAATTAGTGAACATTATACAGTCCATAATTATTTGATAGCAGTGCAAGTACAATCAACAACTACAACCAGTGAAAAGTAGGTGATATATTCTTTTAAATTATCATTTCCTTTGTGTGATTGTTAATGCATATTAACATTTTTGGTTCTTTGAGCAAATATTTTGCTTATTAATTGGTTTATTATTGGCATTTTTGGCATTCATTTTAACTACATTGTTAATTGCTCTTCGCTTAAATTAGGGGTTGACCGCATTTTAGAATAAAAGTGTAGTCATACCACCAGTTTCATAGTCAATTGTGTAAACTAACTTATAGTAGATGCAATTTCGCATTAAATTTGAAATTTTGTAATGATACATAATCTTATAAAGCCTTAGAAATGACAAATCTTTGTAAATTTTAGGGATAGTTAGCGTAAGAATTTGTGGTCAGAAAAAAGGTGTTTGCAGTACAGTTATTTTAAACTTGTAATTCAAGTTCGCTAGAGAATTCAGGTATTCGTAAAACCGGGTAGCATAACCCTTTGATCATTGTCATATTGAAACTTGCAAGCTCCCGTTAGGCACGTTGTAGTAAAAATTCTTTGCCAGGTAGTTCAACATTACCCTTGGTATATCCTATTATTAGGTGAACAAAACCCTTCATTTTTGTAGCTGAAATCAATATAAAATCGATATTAGTAACCTTGTTCGTTAGGATGGCACATATTTCATCCGATATGTTGATTGTAGATTTGAAGGCGGCACTCGATAGATTATCTGATGTATCTGATGCGATAAATAAATTGGAGCATATTAAAGGCAATTGTATTTCTGTTAATATTATGGCTGAAAGCGCCTTTGATATCAAAAACGATGTAGATACTGCTTATAAAACGTGCATCTTGGATGAGGACAACTCGGAATTATTAAATGAAATTACAACATTAAGAATTGAAATAGATAGGTCTTTGTTAAACATTAAAATTATTAAAGCGCAATTTGATAATATATCCACTGCTGAAAAAGGCTTGACTGAAAATATTACTGGTATTGGCTCGTGTAGCAATATTCGACTCCCTCGTATAGAAATGAAAAAATTTTCTGGAAAAATAGAACATTTCCAAGAGTTTATTCAATTTTTTAATAATTTAGTTCATGAAAATAATCAATTGCTACCGATCAAAAAGTTCTATTTTTTAATTGATGCGTTGGATTTTAAGTCTAGAGAACTCATTAAACATTTGCAAATTTCGAATAATAATTATATGCTAGCTTATTCAATTATTGTGGAGAGGTTTAATTCAAAACGTTTAATTGCAAACACGCATTGGAATGCTTTAGAATCGTCACCAAAAGCAAAATTTAATTCACATACAGATTTAAGAGAATTGCTTAATTGCTTTACGGAAAATCTATCAAGCTTACGTCAAACTAAGATTGATTTGCTCGACTTCGTATTGTTTAATTTGTTATCAAAAAAGGTAGATACAAATCTTTTGAAAACATTTGAGTTAGAAAATACATCAGACATTCCATCTTATGATCAATTAAAATTATTTCTAGAAAAACATTGCAAGGCATTAGAAATTAGCAATATGGTTGTTTCCGATACACCGTCCAAATTTAATACGGCCATTAAACAAACCATATCATCTAGTGTACCTTATAAACGTTCCTTTGAATATTCAAAACCCCAAGTTTGAAAGTCATTCGTAACAACTTCGTTCACTCAGAAATGCAGTCTTTGCAGTGGTACTCATAACTTATACCAATGTGAAATGTTTCTGAATAAATCGCCACAAGACCGTTATAACTTTGTTAAAGACAAACACTTATGCATTAATTGTCTTCGCAACTCTCATATGGTGACACGCTGCTCTTCCAAACTTGTTTGTAAAAAGTGTGCAAGGGGTCATCATACTTTATTGCACTTTGAAAACCCTACAGTTGCACAGAAACCTGCAGTCACTCAGGCAACAGATCAACTTCCCGAACCCACCTGCAACACTACTACAAGTACGTTGTTATCATCTAGATTATTCTAGATCGTCCAACAAAATGACGTTATTAGGCACCGCAAAAATTTCAGTTACAGATGGTTTTGGTAAAGTTCAGACAGTAAGAGCACTTGTAGATAGTGCATTAATGGAAAATTTCATGACTGATAAGTTTTGTCGACGCTTAGGTTTAAGAAAATCGAATATTTCAATGAAGGTTGAAGGCTTAGGTCTATCTGCTTCCAATGCGTATGGTCAAGTATCGTGTAAAATTAGTCCTCAAGGTAAAACTGTTCCAGAGTACAGCATTGATTGTTTTGTTTTACCAGACATTTGTGGAGCCCTTCCTTCATCAAGGATCTCACCAAATAGTTGGCCTCACATAGTTGGATTAGATTTAGCAGATTCGGACTTTGACAAACCTAGCCATATCGATTTATTGTTAGGTGCAGATTTGTTCGCGCGTGTTTTATTAAACGCAACTCGCATTGGGTCACCAGAAGAACCCGTGGCAATTCACACTACCTTTGGGTGGATATTAACAGGGAAGGTTCTTTCTTCTGTTACATCTCGTATATCATTAGCTGCACTTGTAGAAGATGCTAACATTACTCGATTTTGGGAACTGGAAAATATTCCAGATTCTAACAAATTATCTCCTCATGCGGAAATTTGTGAAAGGCATTTTGTGGACACTCACTAGCAGGATGACACCGGTCGTTTTATTGTTTTGTTACCTTTCAATGGTCATGAACCGCTATTTGCTGGCTCTCGGGAAATAGCACTTCGAAGATTTCTTTCACTAGAACGCCGTTTGGAAATAAATCCTCAACTGTATAATTCGTACAGAGAATTTATGCAGGATTATATCGATAGTGGTCACATGTCTCGTATTGTATCGGATTCAACTCGATCGTCTACATTATCGCCGGTATATTACATACCACATCACGCCGTGTTCAAACCAGACAGTACAACTACAAAACTTCGTGTCGTATTTGATGCTTCAGCCAGCACTCACAGTGGAGGGTCTTTAAACGATCATTTACTCGCAGGGCCCCCTCTTCAAAAAGATATCATGGAGTTGTTATTACACTTTCGTTTACATTCTGTAGTTTTAACTGCGGACATTAAGCAAATGTATAGACAGATTCTTATTTCTACTAGCCATCGAGACTATCAACGTATAGTTTGGAGATTTAAGTCCTCGGAGTCTGTTATCGATTATCAGCTAAACACTGTTACATACGGCATCACATCATCACCATTTCTAGCCATGCGTGTAATTCAAGAACTTGCAAAAAGTCAATCGTTACGTTTTCCTATTGCTTCCAAGATTTTAGCGTCGGATACGTACGTGGATGATTTGATTACAGGGTGTGATTCGATAGAGGATGGCAAACGACTCGTGTATGAATTAAACCAAATTTGTCAATCAGGTGGTTTTATGTTGCGAAAGTGGAATAGCAATGTGCCAAGTGTCATTGGCCATTTACCTGATTCCGTTCGGTATCAGCAAACATTTTTGTTTGAAGAGGTAAACAATACGTCTCAAAAAATTTTAGGACTGCAATGGCAACCATTGAGTGATATGTTGTTTTACAATCTTAATATCGTTGATCGGCCTTGTACCAAAAGGAATATGGTTTCGGAAATTGCAAGGATCTTTGACCCTCTGGGGTTATTATCACCATTGGTCTTCTTCGCAAAGCATTTGATTCAATCTATATGGATATTAGGAATTGGTTGGGATGAACTTCCTCCCCAACAAATTGTTTTAAAATGGAATCTGTATCTTCAACAATTACCCGAGTTATTGAAAATTGAAATTCCTCGACGGATTCTTTGCGATAACTATCAAACTGTACAAATTCATGCATTTTGTGATGCATCGGAAGCTGGATATGCAGCAGCAGTTTATCTCCGCTGTGTCGATGAGAAAGGGAACATCCAAGTATCATTGGTCTGTGCCAGATCTAAGGTCGCACCAACCAATCGTATATCATTACCTCGATTAGAATTGTGTGGTGCAGTGTTGTTGTCGAACTTGGTTGAGTATGTGCAAAATACGTATAGAAATAATTTAGTATTGGACGATACATTTGCGTGGTCAGATTCCACAGTAGCATTAGCATGGATTCGATCTTCGTCGTATAATTGGAAGACCTTTATTAGCAATCGTGTCTCGCATATCCAAGAACGAGTGGCTCCATCATCGTGGCATCATATTAAATCACAGGATAATCCTGCTGACTGTGCATCAAGAGGATTATTAGCTGCTGAGCTTGTTAATCATCCCTTGTGGTGGACGGCTCCATCATGGTTACTATTACCTAAAGAGAATTGGCCTGCTCATATGGAACCAACTCTTACAGATCACACTCAGATGCACATTGAAAAAAGAACTTTATCCCTTAATATACACGTTGCAGATAATTTCGTAGACTCGATGGTAAATCAATTTTCAGATTTGCGAAAAATATGCAGGATTCTGGTATATATTTGTCAGTTCATTCGTAACTTGAAAGTTCGTGCAAATTTGGATATTGGAAACTTAGAACAATTATTGGTCTCCCCCGAACAGTATGCACTTCATTTATTAATAAAACGGGTTCAAGAACAAGTTTTCAGTCAGGACATTGATATCATTCGAAAGGAAAACTTAGTAATAAACAACTTCGACCTCTCAGTCCTTTCCTTGACAGTGATGGGTTGTTAAGGGTGGGCGGCCGGTTGCGAAATGCAGAGGTACCTTATGATACAAAATTTCCTTTGCTACTTCCTCGATCACACCGGGTGACAGAGCTCATTATTCGAGATTGCCATACGAAATATTTACACCCTGGACTTAGAACTACTCATTTTTTGTTAGTACAAAATTTTTGGATTCTGTCTGCAAAAGGGCTATTCAACAGTGCCTAAACTCTTGTATTCGATGTTTTCGTCAAAACCTATTTTGCTATGCCCTCCTATGGGCGACTTGCCCCGCTAGACTTACTGCCGGTAAAGCGTTTCTACATACTGGGGTAGACTACGGTGGACCCTTTTCTATCACCATGAATCGTATTAGAGGTGCCAAATCATTGAAAGCCTATGTTTGTTTATTTGTTTGTCTTAGTACAAAAGCGATACATCTGGAGTTGGCATCAAACCTATCTAAAGAGGCCTTTATTGCAGCTTTACGGCGGTTTGTAGCACGTAGAGGTAAATGCTTGCAAATTCATAGTGACTGTGGAACAAATTTTATCGGAGCATCTTGGGAACTAATCGAATATATGAAGCAGTCATCTGAAACGGAAGGTATTCACTTTGTTTTAATCCTCCGTCGGCTCCTCACTTTGGGGAATGTGGGAAGCTGGGATAAAATCTGTAAGTCCCATCTCAAGAAGGTGGTAGGCGAACAAATTCTCTCGTACGAAGAATTTAACACCATTCTTGCTCAAATTGAAGCCATATTAAACTCCAGACCTTTATGTCCAATGAGTAACGATCCCACTGATTTTTCATTCTTAAGTCCTGGTCATTTTCTGAACGTAGAACCAGTGTCTGTCATTCCCGACCCTAATGTCTTAGATCTGAAACTATCTTCCTTAAATCGTTGGCAACTGGTTCAACGTATTCAGCAATCATTTTGGAAACGGTGGCATTTGGAGTACCTGCACACTTCAACAGAAAACCAAATGGTTTTCTGCTAATTATTCGTTAATGGTGGGAACGTTGGTGTTGATTAAAGATACTCAAGTGTCTCCATTACAGTGGAAAATGGGACGTATACATACGTTGCATTATGGAAAGGACAATGTTTGTCGTGTGGCTACCGTGGCAACATCCCAGGGACTATTTAAAAGGCCCGTGGTAAAATTGTGCCCTCTCCCATTCCAGAGGCAACTTAGTATTATAGTTAGTATATTAGGGTAAGTTAACTTTTAAATTTACGGTTATATATATTTTTTTTGTTCGTTTAGACACACTTAGAAAATAAGTTCCTAATACTTATTTTGGTGGGCGGTATGTTAAGGCTTTATAAGTATTTTGTTTGTAGTTGTAGTATGCCAATCACAATTAATTTAAGTCCTTAAACTATTCCTCAGCTAGAACCCCTCCATTATCCCTACCTTTAGTGCAACGACATAAAAGGGTTGGTAATTTACGAGTGGACGACTATTCAACTTCGTGCTCGCTTCTGGCTTTGGTTCGTGATTAGTTCGGTGTATCGAGCATCAATAATTAGCAACAATTAGTGAACATTATACAGTCCATAATAATTTGATAGCAGTGCAAGTATAATCAACAACTACAACCAGTGAAAGGTAGGTGATATATTCCTTTAAAATTACCATTTCCTTTGTGTGATTGTAAATGCAAATTAACAATGTTTAACATCACCAATGCCAACACACCCTCTATACTCGACCTTATCAGCATCATCCAACATCAACAACCTAAACTTAAACAATATTATCGCCATAGTCGTCGTAACAAACATCAAGCTTACCACGATCGACCACGATCGACCGACCAAAACAATCACATCAACCGCCTAGACATTTTTTTACGCGCAAGTCTTTCAACAAAAATCTTTATGACACTAAACTTATACAAATTTAATACTAATATAGTCTCTACAAAAAAAAAAAGTACAAACACGAAAGCATGATCGTTACTTAAACAAAATTATCATCGAAACACTCGATACTCTTCCTACTACGAAAGTTTTCTTTGACAAACAGAATTCCATGCCAAAATATACTAATTAAAAGTTTCTTGAAAAAAAATATAAGATTAAAAATGGAGGATGACTCACCGCTAACCATCTGCTATATCTTATAGTTGAGCATAACTGACACAGGGGTCCGGATTTAACTTTCATATTAACCAATAACATGTGCGGGTTTCTACATTCCTGCCTAGTAACAATTGAAACTGCTTCTCACTTTAGTATATGTTTTATGATTAACGATTGGATTCTTTACAATACTTAAATTTCCATAACTTCCTTGCTTGTAACTTGACTTTAATATTTTAAAATTCGGAATAATAATTATCTCCATATTTAATGATAGGTAGTTTAATCCTTAAAACGCTAAACAAAAAAAGAATAAAAACTTGAAGAGCTTGAAGAACTCCAAGAATTTACGCTGAAATGAAACGAAAGAATAAAAATTTGGGGTAAGCTTGTGCAATACTTTCTTACCGTAAAAATATATCCACAATTATTTTAGGTCGATGCTATTACCAAAACTAACTTATGGAACATGTTGACTCCACTTAAATAATTGCTCGGGCGGCATGTTTGATTAAAAACTTGCAAGCCCAGAAAAATACGTGTCTACCGACTACATCTGATATTAAAAATGGCTTATTCCACGAGGCGACCTTAATTATACTAGTATGTGCGGGGAAGGAGGATATTGAAACAAGATACAAACAACTAGAAGTTTACTTGAAGTGTACTTTTGCTATTCTAATGTAGAGGGCGCACTATGTATGAATTTTATAATAAAAGGTTTCAATATAAATTTAACATTTATTGATTAGGTGTATCGAACAAAACTTGTGTATTTGAATGACAGAAAATCGAAATTGTTACAGTATATAAATTATTGCGGAAGTTTGGGAACCAAGTCGATTACACCTCGTGTCCCCACCAATTGGATCGATTAATTAATGCTATAGAATTTCCTGTATAAAATTCACTAATTAACACCTAGATAAATTTTGAGTCCAAGCTTTGGATTATGAGATGTTCTAGTTGAGTACCCTCTGAAGATGCTCTCAAAAATGACATCCCATGGCTAGTTCTGCTCACTGCTTCTTCAGGGATACTCACCCCGGTTGCTCATCTGTTCTTTTATCCATAACTACCTTTCTAATCAGAAAAAAATAAAATTAAAAAAAAAATAATTCGACCAACAAAACATACAACCCTTTTATTTGGACAGATTAATATAAAACTCACACAATCTCAATATTTACAAATTTGTTCCACCTTAAATATTTCATGCGCCTACTCGATAGTAAAAATCATCAACTCAATACACCAATGATTTATTGCTTGTCGTGTTATTGTAAAGTAGATGGGCCTATCCCAGAACCTTACTTTATTTTCCCCTGGTTTATTGTTAGCTCAGTATAAACTTTTTTTATAACTGCGTGCAAAATTTTAGCACTGAAAATTTTTACAAAAGACCCGTTTACCTCTTACATCTGTGAAATATTCATAATTATTATATACATGTATTTACACCCTCGGATTTCAAATATGTCCTTTACAAAGGTAAATACATTAATTTTCGGTTCATAAATTCATCACCAAATAAAACTCAAAATCACTAATAGTTTAAACACATAAGCACTACAACAACAGTTTTAAAAAAAAATTCATTACCTGGAGAGTATTCTTCATCCACATCACCACCTCTAAAGATGCTTTCCCCTATCGACTGCACGTACCAGGATTACTCCACATTTCTGCCTTTCATTGGGAACAGGAATTAAATCTCAAACCCGCTGGGCATCCAAATTACTATACTCAAAAATCCCTCAGGACTGCCGCTACAAATCCATACATAATCTTTTCTTACACGCAATGTGCAACAAGCACCCATTCAATTTGCAAATAATTTTCTACTTACAGGTAATAAAATGATTTAATACGGTTCACTCCGTTTATACAAATTGCACCGACTTGTGCTTTTAAAACACTTGTAAAATTAATTTCGGACTTCACCAGTCGCGTAGTCAGAAGCTAGGATGAGTATCTTCAGCAGAATGGAAAACTAAGAGAACGAATGCCGCCTCCTAACACGTTTATATAAGCACAGCCCCTCTTAAGTCGGACGTATCCTACCCAAACATTCTTCGAAAACTTTTCAACGACCACTCAATTCCAGAAATAAACGTGCACGAAAACTTCGAAAACTTGGAAACTTTGAGCGCAAACACTGCTTTACCGCGAAAAACTTCTTAAACTTGCCAACCATTTTAATTTTCTTTGAATTCCACACTCTCCAGTTACCCCCAAACAACTACAATCACGCCTCCTATGTGCGCGTACATACTACTATTCCAATGTTGCTTTCATAATAACATCCATTAGCCTTGTTCTCATACCCTACTTAAATTGTCTACGTTATTTCTACATTTCTGGTATCTTTGTCTACCCCATGTTTTCTATCTTCATTATAGTCCCTCTATTATTACGTCGTTCCAAGTTGTTTCTCCCTTTTTTTACGTGCCTTGAAAAATCGATATCTTCTGCAAACATGTTGCATCTTCGTCCCGCTTATTGGCTTTTAAAATATACTTGTCTTACAGACGTTTGAAAGTCATTACCACTTAACCATATGATATCTTCTATCTGTTTCTGTTTCATGCTAAATATCGTCTCTAGCCTGATTTTATCGATCTGTTTTCAACAAGCCTCTTGTTTTCAGTTACCACATTTTCCTTAGAACTATATTCTCAACGTATCGAAGCTTTATAAGAATTGTTTATCTGTAGTGCGTCTGTTCCTTTAAATTCTTAACAGTTGTAGCTTGTTTTCGAATATTAAACCTTGTAAAGTTCCACGAATGTTTTAGCTTATGCTACGTTTAAGAAATGTACCTTGCTTAAATTATTGATTTTTACGCTACATCCCATCTGAAATTTTTTTATAATAATAACGTTTGTACACGTTTCCTGACCTTGCCATCCATCTTATTAATAATTATTGTTGTCCTTTTCCTAATTTAACGTATATAATTTAAATCTACATTACCTTATCTATTCTTATCTTTATCTAATTATATTGAAGCGTTTTAAATTGTATATCGATTTCTATGTACATGGTACCTACAAATAAATAAATGTTTGACTTATTTACACCAATCTAAAGTTACTAATCCACGGTAATATATATATATATATATATATATATATATATATATGATAACGCCGTACTCGGTATAATGACGTTTTCTATAACTCCACCTCTCTGTGTTTTCTAATCAAATTTAAATCTCACTAATTTTATTATTATGCCACGGCTAGCTAGCACTTTTTAATCTACACAGAGTGCACAACGTTACGATGATCAATTTTTGTCTTCTCCACCCCTTTATGACTACCTATTCGTTTGAATTATAAAACGAAGTCAATTAATTTCATAAAATGAAAAGAAATACTATTTACAAGTTTTAAAAAATATTAAAATACACTCCTCAATCAATCAATATCATATGTATTATTTACCAAATATTATATCTTTTGAAATCAATCTAAAGTCACCAAAAACTACCTCTTTTTACCAGAGACCTGGAACGTTCTGAACCCCTTTATAATATTTTACGTAAGTTTAACGTATGCAATGTTTGTTGCTGACTTCGTTACACTTTTATATAAATTAAGCAAATTCAGTATTGAAATTTAAATAAAAAAAATATCTTAAAACTAATTAGATCTGACCTGTTACAGGTTGTTCGGGTTGTGGATCAACACCCTTTGTTATCCTCATTCGTCTATCAGTGCTCTGTTTAGTTGAACCCCTCGTTTTCCATAAATTACTTCGTGTTTCTTTATTTTCTTTGCATTGATTCTCGCAACTCAAAATTGTACCAGAATTGTACCAAAATCGTCGACGCTGATTTGAAATATTATATTAAGCCATTTAAAATATCCCCACATTCGAATTATCATCAACACAATTGAATTATAATATCGATCCACTCGAATTTAAACACATTTAAATTATTCTTCTCATCAACCATTCGAAGTATTATATCTATCCACACATTTGAAGCCCTATTATTATTAGTATTTAGTTTAAATAAATTACCCCAAATTCTACTCACGTTAAACGGCAAAAGAAGTCTTCATAATTGTTGCACTTTATTGTCACTATAACGTACCTGATATTTTATTATAATTACGCGTGAGCTTCTGATTAGCAGTGATGCAGCTTTGCCCTGCTTGAGTTTAAACTAACTCGTCTTATCATTGCTCAGTGTTAAATGTAGGTTGTTCCCACTTGCATGTAGGCTGGGTTTTCAACAAGTCTAGTAGATATCTTAACCAATAATGTCTTTGTATTTCCTGCATCTTGAAGTGGTTTCTGATGTAATATATCGGTTTTCCATGTAATGGTGTTAGCTTGATACCTTATTATTCGCTATCTTGACCATACGTTGTTTTGTTTAGATATCGCCTATTTGGATAATTGAACAAAATAAATGATGTAACCTTAATTCTATTTTCGTTTATGTATTTTTGAAACTGCGTTTTCTTATCAAAATGTTTATTGTTTCTGCGTAATTGCGTAAAGCTTTGTTAGGTTTTATCTCTTATCTTCGTATTTGTTTTATAACTAATTAGAACACTTCTCAACGCGTGTCTAATTACCTGTACTATCCTTTCCTCTGAATACGCGCACTTCTACTGAAAGATATTCTTTCTTGCATTACTTAAAATTAATAAAGGTCTATATACCGAGTGTTGAATACTTGTTATTTACATAATGTATGAATTACCTATTTTCCTGCTAAATACGAGTACTATTGTTGTAAAATATGCTTATTCGCATCAGGACCTACAACGCTTATGAAACTAATAAAGAAGCTTTCCTGGTCTCCTGAATCTCAAACTGCCACGGTGCTGTAATCTAAAAAGACAAATACTTCCCTACAATCCTATACAAAGTAGCGCAACTATCAAAATGCATCACACTCTAGTTACACGAAATAAAATTTACATCTTCCAAAACTCTTTTCATTACAACTGTTCACTTACATACAATAATATATCATTGATTAGAAACAATTCATTTCTCAAAATGTATTTTGGATTATATATTTTCATCAGACATATTACTAAAGTAAGTGGGCTAACCTCATACCTGACTTTAACCCATGTCTAAATATGAGCTCACAGTAAAACTCTTTAAATTTGTGTGCAAAATATAGCACTGCAATAATAGAAAGTCCCTTTTACTTTGAACAAAACAGCCTTGTTATCCTTACATTAATTATTCCTCTTTACATAAACGTGATTTCATTTACATATAGTGTTCAATAAAATTTTAAGTCCATCAAACTTATAGAACCCACTCGAGATCGCAAACAAAGGGTTAGTAGATAGAAAACTAGCTGTTAAAGGGATAGTATCCTTAAAAAGTCTAGAAGAAGTCGACAAGTGGCTACCAGAAAACGTTCTGGGCAGTTCTTAAGGAATTTGCCGGAAGGGTTGAGAGATTGGATGGCAAAACCGCGCTTAAATCGGAAGTAGACGGTGAGGTAGATGGGGTGAAGGTTTGGAATATTTTAGTACGAGGTAGATGGCATGATGATATCTGCGCATGATACAAAATAAAAAAATAATAATAAAAAACCACAGGAACCAAAGAGAAATATTCAAATGTCTAAAAAAAATAAACGATGAATCCCACGCTAAATCAATCAATGTCTCACTTAAACGTGTGGAATATCGAGTATAAAATCAAAATTTTAATCTTCGGGCTAAAATAATAAACTAAATCAGAAGTCCTATTAAATTAAAAAATCAAACTAAGAAACTAAAATAGAGTGAAACCGCGCATCCTCCTCAGGACTTAAAAGTGATAGTGATCGTGACTCCCAGTACATTTAGTGCATACCCATCAGGACTTTAGTAGTGCATGCCCCCTCTCCTTAGTATTTATTTTTATTATTTTATTATTACTCTAACATTACAATTAGTCTGCTACCTAAAAATTACAGCAAACCTGTCACTCCTAAGAAATCTAACAGAATTATTTGCTACCTTAAGTTATATTGGTTATTCTTATATTATGTGTGTACGTGTGCTTATGTCTGTGGTGAGGTCATGGGACTGTTTCCCTCTCCCGGTTTCCAACCGCCGGTAACCGGAAATTAGAAACCGAGAAGTACGCATTCCTGTACGTCTCCTGGCCGTCGGTAGCCGGAAGCCAGGGAAGCCATGTACAGTCTCTGTTGTGTGTGTGCTTGTGCGTAAGCGTGTGCGTGTATGTGTGTATATTGACGTGCTGACGTGTTGTAATTATGTTGCCAGAATATTTCCCCAGTATAGTAATTTATAGTTGCGCTACAACATTGGAAATATAGACATTACGTTACTGAAGCTAGTGTTAGATTTCTTAAAGCAATTACGAATATGGTTTGTATTTTCTGCTGTTTATTTTAGTTAGCAGTAAGACATAATAGATGTAGGCTAATGGCCAGATCTTCGGATACTGGAGAAATTTATGTTCGTGGTATGTATAAAAATTGTGGCGGATGTACTCCTATAAGCATTGATTTGCATTAATAACTAAAATTTGCAACAATCTTGAACAAGCACGTTGTTAGTGTGATGGTGCCAGCCGACATAATACTTATGCGAGTGCACCCAATTATTTTGGGTTATGCTTTTTGCAATTTTATGCACAGCTACATGCTTAATGCTAATTTAAATATTTATTTATATATTTACATTATATTTACATTCATATTTATGCTCGCATTTTTATTGTTTTGCAGCTTGATTTGTTTTGTTTGGAGTTTTGCCACCTATTTTTGGTTGCTGTATCTATAGACAGGAAGATGGGAATTGGAATATAAGTCAGATAGGGACGAATTTAGGTTGAAGTTAGAGTAAAATACTAAGAGTAGGGAGGGAGACATTGTAAATTTATAGAGTAGGAACAGATAGCTGGATTAGCTATTAATAAATTTGGCGAATGCTTAGCAATGCGAATCAATTGGTTGATATTGGTTAGTTAGATTGGGATAGTTTTAAGTCGACCCTTCAGGTCGCCTCGGTAAGCAGACCTAGCGACTGCTATCCGGTATTACGGATCCCTCCCCTTCTACTTTTTGCCGGTGTATTGTTGATCAGGCACAGCCCAAAATCAACGCTAGGGATACCATTATTTAAACTATTTTAGTTTTTGTTTATACATTTTATTTATGATCGGTTAATTTTGAAGTCGGATTTTTTTCGAAGTAAGTTTATTTTCGCGTTTAAACCCAATGTAGCACCTTCGCCTGGAGCATTGGGGACGCGGCCACAAGTGTAACGACCCTTACTTACATTATACTTGTTACGTTTATTGTGAACATTCCGTACATTTTTTTCTGTTAATAAGAAATACGCGGTCTAATAATTTTCAACTCAAATCCCTTGAGCGTTAAAAACGAAAAATTAATTCAGTAAATTAAAATAATCCTTTCACGTGTTAATTCATTTATCTATTTGTATAAATTCGAATCCTATTGTTACATTTTAGAGCATAATGAATAACAAATACTCTTTCTAAGAATTCCTTAACGTACAGTTTATGCGATACCTGGTTCTAGGTAACTGATAATTGATTCTTATGTGTTTTCCATTGAAAGCTTCGTCGAATTAATGCCGCGTATTATCCCAATAAACCGTGTTTTTCCAGTTTTATTTCCTTAACAACAATATTACTTTGAGCGCTGATCATTAGTGAAACGAAATTAATATTTACTTGCTTTTCAATCTACACAACGAAAACACGTGTAGAATGGTTGGTCGTTTCCGTTTTTCTGTATGAAATGTTCGCGCACGCCTTACAGCATGGTGAGTATTTTTGGGTTTTATAAAATTGTACTTTTCGACGACAATAAATTAATTCTATTTATAATTACTGTAGCTCCTTCCGATGGCTTTTAAAGCCACAATGAATGGTCGTCCCTTGTTGTGATGGAAGGGCCACCCCAAGGCGGGATCACGCGCACCCCTGTTTCGCACAGTTTTTACAGACGGTAAGAGCCAGCGACGTAGTCTAAAAAAAGAAAATAAAAACGAGGAAGAAAAAGAAGAAATTGACCGGGCTCAATCGGCGAGTGGGTGGGGTATCATACCTACAAAAAAGAAATTAAGGGAGGCTTAAAAAAAATATACTCAGTAACGCACAATCAAACATTTACAAACTAAAAACCTCTAAGTTAAAAACAAAATTATATACAAAACACACTAGTACCAAAAATAAACAATTCGTAGGTACACAATATACATATTTACGAAATAAAAAAGGGAATCATTTTTAACATGGCGAGCTGCAGTTTTTAGGTCACCCCTATATTAATCTCCAAACAAGAAAAGGAACAAAACTACTCCACTAAAAATCACAGCATAGTACGGAATTCTATACATAAAATTAACCTAATAAAGAAATCAGTAAACATTATAATATTCTTGCACATACAAACAACCAGTCATTTTACCACCAATAAGGTGATGCATCCGTAGACCCGTGTCCATATGTTGTTTCCAACAACTACCGGGTAACCATATAAGAAAATTAGTGTAAAAACACTCACCCTCGAGTCACCACCGTCAAGTTGGTCCCTACCATCTGTAAGAACTATGCGAAACAAAAATGCGCGTGATCCTGCCTTGGGTGGTCGTCCTCCCATTACAACAAGGGCGACCATTCATTTGGCTTTAAGGGCCATCGGAAAAAGCTATAGTAATTATAAATAAAATTAATTTATTGTCGTCGAAAGGTACAATTTTATAAAACCCAAAAATACACACCACGCTGTAAGGCGTGTGCAAAGTTTTCATACAGAAAAACGGAAATAACCAACCTTTCTACACGTGTTTTCGTTGTGTGTAGATTGAAAAGCAACTGAATATTAATTTCGTTTCACTAATGGCCAGAGCTCAAAGTAATATTGTTGTTAAGGAAAAAAAACTGGAAAAACACGGTTTATTGGGATAATACGCGGCTTTAATTCGCCGAAGCTTTCGATGGAAAACACATAAGAATCAATTATCAGTTGCCTAGAACCAGTTATCGCCTGTTTAATTTTAGCATAAACTTTACGTTAAGGAATTCTTAGAAGGAGTATTTATTTTTAATTAGACTCTAAGATCTAACAATAGGAATCGAATTTATACAAATAGATAAATGAATTAACACGTGAAAGGGTTATTTTAATTTACTGAATTAATTTTTCGTTTTTAACGTCATGGGATTTGAGTTGAAGATTATTAGACCGCGTATTTCTTATTAACAGAAAAAAAATGTACGGAATGTTCACAATAAACGTAACATACTGTAGTCAACAATTGATTTCGTATTAAATAAAATTGGGAATTAAAGTATTCAGTTTACAAAATATTTTGAAATTTGCAAAATTAAATGGAATTTTCATTTTCACATGAATTTATGTCGCATTTGAGTTTCTATCATTATCGTTTTTAAGTGTCGTGAAATAAACGTCTCTTCTTCAACACACCGCATGCCTTGCCTATACAGACAATGAGTGTAAATAACGACTATAAATAATTTCGAAGCTTTTGCTTTTCTATGTGTATCATTTGGAAACTAAGAAGGAAGACAAAGATGGCGATTGAAACTCAATGAAAGATAATTATCTGTTAGTGCATTTGATGAATTTTGAGATTTTCACGGATGCCACTTATTCAGACATAAACTTATGCAAATTTGACACCTAACACTTAAAACAAATGTAAATTCTTCTCACAATATGACATAAAAGATTCTCTAGCCCGTTAACATTCTTGTACAAAAGGATCTCGTATTAAATAATTTATGAAGTTGGAATATCTAATGACTTTTACAGTGTACCATTGTTGTGTTTATACCGTGGGTAGGTGACTATAATAATTCAAAATTGTATAAAATGTAACAAACACAGCGTCGTTTGGGAGGACAGATGTGTTTGAGCAAACAATGCCAGTAACGAGGTAGTTGTTAACAACGTTTCTTCCACCTTCTGTAAAACCATTGAATGGATATAGAGTTAGTTAGAATGCATTTATTGCATTATCAAATTTCCTTGCTTGGGTCAATTCAACGTGTTGCCTTTTAGTTCGGCGTTACCACACAAATCCCAGATGATCTTGGTAAGTGTCAACAGCAGCTTTTGACGGGTACTGTAATAAATTTGTAATGAATGGTAAAGGAGGTTTGATGCCTTGGGCGGATGTGACGATACCCTTTATAATAATACTCGAATTCAATTCGAGCCAACAGTTGTTTTGGACACGCAATCTGATCATCAACTTGCAGCCCATGTATTATTTATGTTACTTTTATCACATCAGAAGCTGTAAAGTAAACATGCACTTTTTGTTTTATAATTGGCTTAAAAGCTAGCAAGATTAGAATACAAATTAATCAATTGAAAGTGGTTTTTAATTAGAATATACAGGATAGCTCAAAACTTAAGGAAGTAAAAGTATCGTTCGATATCGTTAAGGTATTTATTGTTTAAAATCCAAGTCGAAGTGCTTTATTTAAACCCTAAACAAATCATGCTTATAATATACTCAAAACGGAAGGTTAATTTTAATTGAAAGTAGTGATGATGAACTACTTCCAAATCATATAATACTAAGAACAGGTATCTATTTATGTAAGGTCCTTAATTTATATAAACATCAACTAGGAACTTGATACCAGGGCGGGTGGTGGTATCTAACAAGACACACTACTGTAACATACGAGGTGTGTTTTTTAAGTAAGGGATTCCGATAGTTCTGTTCGTCATTTCCCTAAAATATAGCATACCACAACTAAAAGCGATGTTATTGTAGTGCCGTTTAGTCTACTCTGACCATAATAATTACATTGGAATGTAAACAAAAGATGATTGATGGGCTCTGCGGCGCGAGATGTTTAGATGGTCTTGATTAAGAGGTACACGAATTTTGCATTTAAGCGTTATTTAGATTACAATAGGTACATTTGAGATGTTATTTGCATAATTTCTTATATGTTTTCGAAATTATTACAACAATCGAATAAGGTATAAATAGCCGTTAAGGGGTTTTGAAGTCAGTTCCATTGAAGCTTTGATTACAATATGAGCTATATTTAAGCTTGTCGTGATGTAATATAAAATATTGTTGATATAAATTGCCATATATGATATAAATTACTGTATTGATCAATATAAATTTATCAATAGTGTTTGGATAGTTAATTATAGTGCTTCGATAATAAGTAATTAAGATAATAGCATCGTAGCTTGTTACGTTTTTTTTTTCTAAATGCACGTTACAAATTCCCCCCCTAGCAAAATAAAGACGTCGGGGTGAAAGAAAAAAAACGACAGACAAGGAACCAAACAAAAAAAAATTTTTATCCGGTTCGAAGGACCAACACCAGTTTAAGAAAAAGAACATTTTTTTTTCAAAAGAAGACAAAGTCATCTATCGTAACCAACAATGACAGAATAGGTAAAGAAAGTATTAATTAAACACCCAATGAGGATTAAAGGTTATAGCTACTTTCAAAATCGTCAAAAGACGGATGTCTCCAAAAGGGACATTTCTGTTCTCCACCTCGAAGAAAAGTTTTGGCTTCCCGCGAAGAAACTAAGAGGAAAGAAAAAAAAACGAGGAAGAAAACCCGTAGCAAACCAACTAGACGACACAACTGTCAACCTCAAGTGTGCAGCAAAGAAAGAACCAAGACAAAGAAAAGGGCAAAGGCAAGCTAGTACACAATTTAGAATACTTCCAACTGAGGTAACACAGATTCGTATGAAACGATTACTCAAGCAAAGTATGGCTAACAGACCTACAAAAGCGACCAAGTCGAAATTCCTAAAGGAAAAGAAAATAGATCTGAAGCCTACCTCAAGGAATGGATGTAGAAAGCGACTATACTAGTCAAAAAGTGAACAGATGGTAAAACTAGCCAAAAGAAAAAGTCACGGGATGGGCTAGCTACAAAATATAAATAGGAATACGAAATGGGCGCCAGTGTTTTCGGACACAAGCTTATCAGAGAAAACACAAGACCAATAAGCCACAGAAAGAATACTTAAGAACAGACATAGTGAGAGAATAAAAATGACATAAAAAGATGCAAAGACAATTAAGATTAAGTTTAGGATTAAAATACAATAAACAGAGACAGATGAAAAATTAAATAAAAATGTTGTAAGAAAGAACCAAAAAAATCGGGCAGGAAAAAAAAATCGAGCCCCTCGTTTATCGAGGCCTACGTTTATCGAGCCCCACGTTTATCGAGCCCCACGTTTATCGAGCGCCACGCCACGTTAGGCGCCAAAAATATGTTACTTTTTTTTCCAGGCAGTCACGTTGGGCGTCAAAAATTTATGTTACGTAATTCGTGGCCGTGCGTAACAAAAAGAAAATCAAAGAAGAAATGACCGTGCTCAATCGGAGAGTAGGGGGGGGGGTCGTAGAAAGCAGACCAACATACATTGTACGCGGCTGTAAGAAGTTAGTGATAAAACCTGCAAAAAAAAAATTAGTTAAGCAAACCTGAAAAAAAAGAATAAGCATAGCACCAATGAAACGTCTAAGTTATTCAGTACTTTGTAGAATGTAAATAAAAACTGTTTATATAAACTATATAATATAACAACGGTAAAAGCAATACAGAAAAATGTTTAGTACAAAGTGAGGTAATATTGGGGAGTAGCAGAAACGTTTCCTCACACACCAATTAAACATAAATCAGACAAAATGTTAAAAAAAAAATAGGTAAGACACAATTGATATGAGTAATTCAGTAAATAAATAAATAAGACACAATTGATATGAGTAATTCAGTAGTATTGATTGTTCTTTCTTTCTTTTTTTTTGTTTTAAAATAGCATGCAAATCTATTGCAAAAGGTATCAGAACGACAAAGATATGGCAAAACCACGGATACATATTTAAAGTAATAACAAGTAGAAAATAGTTCAACTTACAAAAGGTCCTTCAGTAACGTTTCCCTACAATTGAAGTGTGGGATTCACGATGTCCTGCACTAACGAAGCACTTCACCCTTGACTGTGCGGGTGTTGATGGAACTTATCACACGTTACACTAATCACACCTACGTATTTCACTGGTGTTCGAGCAGACATTATCATGCTGATGGAACTATGTAGCATTGATAAATTTCTTGTCAATTCTATTTCCTGAGACACTAATTTCGAAATATTTTGTAACACAAATCGAAAAAAATGGTAATAAAAATTTAGAATCACGGGCTTTCAAGGCGCGACGTAATGCATTAAACTAACAGTAACGTGAGGTGTTTTATTTGCTACCTATGGTAACAAAGAAAAATCTAATGCTTTTGAATAACGAAATCTGCGCAAACAACGGTCTATTTTAGATTCGTTGGGGTTAGAAAAATTCAGAAACTACAGTATCACTGTATTTAAACAATCCAAAGTATGCGCCACTCCGAAAAGAAAAAAAAAGGACCGCGAAACTAGATCGCACACACAGTTTTAATATCAAAAGACAAAACAACTAAAAAGAACCATAATGGGTAAAGCACGTGTATCACTTAAGTACGTCCGTCAAAAGGTTCCGTAAAACACTTTTGTACAGTTAATATACAATTTTTATTTCACAAGAAAACAACTAAAAAAATCGTGCCGTGCTCGTACATGAACAATACGAAAATTAAATCCCGCATTAATTCTCACTAGTCAAAGCAAAGAGGAAACAGTATTTTTAACGTACTTAGTATATCGGAATAAAGAACAAAACACGACTCTCCTCTGTTTATATCAATTCCTCGCTATTACAACCGCTTATCGTATCTTATCTAGACTTGTTAATAACATCAGAAACATACAAAACGTGAATGCCGCAATCATACATAATAATTAATTACAGCGGTTTATCATTTCCGACAAGTTGGAAAGCAATTTACGAATAATCCACATAAGGAACAAAATTTATATTTACGGCAAGACAAGAACGATGCAATCTATTCATTATAACACGACACATTGTCACTACACTACACTACACTAGTCATTGTAGAAAGGTACTTACGAATTGAGTATAAAAGCGTAAAAAGGTTAAAACTATAAAAATGCCCGTTACAAGCTTTGGAAGTTAAATTTTGTACTGTTAGCGACTAGCTGGAAAGAAATTGTTGTGAGAGCTTTTAGAATTTCATTGTAGCTACGATTTGTTGAAAAGCCTTGTATAATCAGTTTGATGATAAATAACTGTTGTTTGTGCAATAGAATTTTCGTTACGTTATATACACATGGGGCCTTAAAAATGTTTTCAAAGTGTTTGTAAAATGATCGTATTTACGAGACTTGTGTAGCGATTTTATATATGGCTTTGACTTAGATACAACGTGTCTGTAAGTTTTCTAATGCAATACACCATTTGATTCATATACAGAAAAATTGATCCGACTGACTACGTATAAAAATTACTTGGGATTGGACATTATAAAGATGCCTATTTATCACACTTTGAATATATATATATTGATCATAGCCGTTGTTTACGGGACTCATATTTACGTGAGAGTTCACCGGTTAAGTGTCTGCATATAAAGTACTAATCGCGTTGTGTAATATAAATCTAATCAAAAACGATTCCCGTGAAAGATAGAGATATGGAAGCGTTGGCCATAAAGAAGGAAAAATAAACGAATGCGTATTTCCAAAAGTTTTCAGTAAATTGCTTACGACAAAAAATAGATGAACGACAACCACTGTTCTGATGGATGTTCGAACTCATCATCCTACAGTTGGAAATGTCATATTATAGTGTTTGCATTCGCGAGGAACGCTTTAACGAATAGGCCATCATCATTAGCTCTTCAGTTATGGAACTGGTTAGTCGCGTACCATCTATGCCCCCTATTCTGAGCTAACCCACACATTTCCTACAAATTCCCACAGCCTACATCTTACACTATCTGTGTGTAATAGTCTAATCTAGAAGTATCTCAACCTATCTTTTTCTCCTTCCTTTGCTTTTAATATATCCCGTACTATTTTCTCATGCCTCAGAACGTGTCCTATCATCACATCCTTAATATTTTTTACTGTTTTTCCACAGACATCTTTCTTCCCCTACTATTTCTAGAACCTTTTCGTTCTTAACTTGTCTATCCATCATTATACATCTGTAGCACTACATTTAAAAGGCTTCCTCTCTGCTTCTCCTACTGTACACGTTTCACAGCCGCACAGTGCTGTGCGCCACATATATGCTTTCTTAGTTTATATGTTTGTTGTATTGGAACATATCAGCTGTATTTTCTTGTCAAATACAGCACGACTCCCTGCTAATCTTTTTTAAATATTTTTGCACCTGTTCCCTTCTATTGTTTTCAAAAAATATACCATATTTCACCGATATTCAACGGTACGAGAAGAAGATTAAGCAACCTCATGGCTACCAAGATCCCTACCACTTAAACACTCGCCGAATCAATAGTTTTACAATTACTTCTTTCACATAATCAACATTTGTTGAGAATATTGCAAAACCAACAACTGTGGTTGTTTAGGTATTTAACGTATAAGCTGATCAGAATATCGGCAGGTTATTATGCCTAAAATTACTGCATAAGAGCTTAAAACCATATCCGTAAAAGGCGACAACGTAATGGGTAACTAATTAAGACATGTGGCTTCTAGTAAATTAGCAAATACATAAAAATCAACTTCTGGATAGGCAGAACTACAAGTACAGTTAGTCAAAAACATTGCAAAATTTAAGACAAGTATTGGGATTATAGACATAGTATAAGTAAACACTAGAAGTGCACCATGGGTAAATATGCCTACATGTTTACGATGAGTTATAAGTGATCTAATTCCTAATAATTCGTTTAATAAATCAAGTGGTTCTATTATACTAGCATGTAAAGTATTTAAGTTAGCAAATGTTACAGCATTTTCTAGTGTAGCTAAAATTTGTTGCATTACAGTTAGGATCGATATCATTTGACTGAATATCGTGTTAAATCTTATTAAATCTTGCATTCTTAACATTGAGGTTTGCATGTTACTTTCAAGAGTTAGTATTCTGTTTGTTATACTGTCTTGGTTCTTTACTAATTTTCGTAGTGTATCGTTAAATTTTACTATGGTTGATTGGGTTAAGGAAATTTGGTTTTTTACAAAAGTTTTTATACCGTGCTGGTAGTCAATCAATTCCCGTACCGCATTGTCGTATCGTTCAACATCTTGGTTGTCTAAGTTGCCTGTGATAGCTTTTATAATATTACCTAATCTCTTAATAAGATTCACGGCCACCAGTTCTTCGATTTTGGATTTGCTAGTGTCCTTTTGGAATCCGTTCCGACTGTGCCAGATAGGTTTTGGGCCTTTGGGAGATTCTTTTTAAAAAGATTTCTTTCCAAAAACACTTTTATCAAATTTAATTTTATACAGTAATTACATAAATGATTTGACAACTTGTACGCTATATTCATCAACGTCTTAATTTTAATGAACAATGAATCAAAGTTATGTTTTAATAATTACTAATGAGTAGCCTGAACTACTAACAATGTTAAAGTTATGAAGTTCGAGACTGACTGGTCATCAGGGGCTTCTCAGGGTATTTGTGTAATCCCTGCTCTTGTGTCATCTTTTGGGAAGTGTAGATCTCATGTCTACTTCTTGATAATATACAATGTATTACTTCTTAGTAATCTTAATTATTACAATTGCTTTCTTGTAGTTCATTGTGGCCTGCACGTGCAGTATCCTGTTTTGTCTGGAATACAAAGTAGTGACTTCCGTTCTCATGTCTGCTTATAAACTTTCCTTAATCTTTTATAACGTGTCCTTCAATTATACAATGTAAAATTCGTTTTTTTAAACTTAATAATTGTTTTTAATTTAATATACATGTTAATTTGGAGGGTATGTAACTCCTCCCGACTTAGATCAAAATTAAGGGTTGTACTTAATTTTTAAAACTCATTGTCCCTAAAGTTTCATTTGTAGTTTCTTTGTTCTTATATCTAAGGTACATTTTATACAATAAATATACAGTTAATAAAATTATTACAATGATCAATAAAATTGTCCAAACACTAATATCGTCGTAATGTAACTTTGACACTTTTAACTCACTTAAGTGTTCCCTACAAGTGTCCATTAATTTTACTGCGTGGTTGAGGTCGTCTAGGCCTAAGTGTTGTAGTTGCATTGGTTTTTTGATAATTTTGTTGTCTTCGGTTTGAGAAATCTTGAACTGTAGTTTGGGTAGATTTGCAAATTTCTTCGTCACTGCTGGGTTTTGATATACTCGAATAATTTTACTTTTTAATTTTAAGTTGCAATCTTCCTTTATGGTGATCACTTTCCTTCCAATTAATGCTAAATTGTTTTCGTCTTGATTGCAATTAGCGGTTGTTATTACTACATAAGAAAATTTAGCAATCCATTTGTTGTCCGTAGCTTTTTGAATTTTCATGTCTGTAAACTTGTACTGTTTTCGACACATGATTCTCATAATGATAAGAGAATCGTAGTATTTGTACTTCACAAGGGCTATCTTTTTGAATACCTGTTGTCGTTAATGATTGACATAAGTATTGGATGGTTCCACTTCCTTGCACTTTTCATTTGTGAATCCATATCCAAGTTCATTTAGAGAAAGGAACTTGGTTTTAGGGATAATAACTTGATATTGGTTAATAACTTTCATAAAAAAAGCAAATAAATGATGATAATTGTAATTATTAATTTCTACCATGGAAATTTCTATCAAAAACGTAATTTCATGATTCTTTACATAACCTTTTACTATGGCTATTTTTCAAATATAAGTATGTTAGATCCTGTTACTCCAAAGGGTAGTTTACTATGAGTTATAAGTGATTTAATTCCTAATAATTCGTTTAATAAATCAAGTGGTTCTATTAAACTAACGTGTAAAGTATTTAATTTAGCAAATGTTACAGCACTTTTTAGTGTAGTTAAAATTTGTTGCATTACAGTGATGGTTGATATTATTTGATTGAATATCGTGTTAAATCTTATTAAATCTCGCATTCCTAGCATTGTGGTTTGCATGTTACTTTCAAGAGTTAATGTTCTGTTTGTTATACTGTCTTGGTTCTTTACTAATTTTCGTAGTGTATCGTTAAATTTTACTATGGTTGATTGGGTTAAGGAAATTTGGTTTTTTACAATAGTTTTTATATCGTGCTTGTAATCAATCAATTCTCGTATTGCATTGTCGTATCGTTCAGCATCTTGGTTGTCTAAATTGCCTGTGATAGCTTTTATAACATCACCTAATCCGTTAATAAGGTTCATGGTCACCAGTTCCTCGATTTTGGATTTGCTAGTGCTCTTCTAGAATCCGTTCCGACTGTGCCAGATAGGTTTTGGGCCCTTGGGAGATTCTTTTTAAAAAAATTTCTTTCCAAAAACACATCTATCAAATTAATTTTTATATAGTAATTACATAAATGATTTGACAACTTGTACGTTATATTTATTAACGTCTTAATTTTAATTAACCATTAATCAAAGTTATGTTTTAATAATTACTAATAAGTAGCTGAACTACTAACAATGTTAAAGTTATGAAGTTTGAGACTGACTGGCCATCAGGGGTTTCTCAGGGTATTTTTGTAATCCCTGCTCTTGTGTCATCTTGTGGGGAGTGTAGATATCATGTCTGCTACTTCTTGATAATCTATAATGTATTACTTCTTAGTAATCTTAATTATTACAATGATTTTTTTATATTTCATTGTGACCTGCACCTGCAGTATCATGTTTCGTCTGGAATACAAAGTAGTTGCTTCCGTTCTCACGTCTGCTTATAAACTTTTATATAAACTTGCCACCTGCTGCGATAAGAAAGAGGTCACGGTCGTTTTCACGTCTTCGTCATCGTTGTAGTGGTTGCCGGCGAGATGATGTTTGATATAGTGAAAAACATGAAAATCGCTCGACGCAAGGTCGGGGCTGTGGGGGGAGGGAGAGGGCAAACTTCCCAGCCAAAAAAGTCCAATAAAGCTCGGGTGTGATCTGAGGTGTGAGACCTTGCACTGTCGTGGAGTAGCAAAATTCTCTCTGTCAGCATGCCGCGCCTTTTGTTTTGAATCGCTTTGCGTAGTTTTTGCAAGGTTTGGCCGTAGGCTACCGCATTCATGGTGGTTCCGCGTTGCATGAAGTCGATGAACAAACCACCATACCTATCTCAAAACACGGACGCTATGATTTTGCACTGGGACACAGTCTGTTTGCTCTTGACCTTTACAGGAGAGTGTGTGGTTTCCATTCCATCCTATGTTGCTTCGATTCGAGCGTGACTCGTAAAGTGTAGCTTGATTCCAGAATGATGGGCTCGATTTTTCATAAACTGTACAAATTTTAAACCTTCACTCTAATGTCCGTTATCATTATCTTGCATCCACGTAGTCAACATGTTTTCTACATTTTGGTTCGTTTTTTCAACGCTACCTTGACTCTGAGAGTATCTTGGCTTACCATGCACAATGGTCAATGATGGCCAGTACTGTTTCAGATTGTAAACAATCTGATTAGCAAATTCCCTGCCATTATCCGATTGAAGTATAGCAGGGGTTCCAATTAGTGTAAAAATATATAATACCAGCGACTTCTTCTGCTCGTTTCGATTTAAGCCCTTTCAATACAAGAAATTTAGTCAGGTGGTATTGGCAAACCAATATAAACTGGTAGTCACCACCTGGATGAGACTGAAAGTCGAAGAAGAAATTATAGGCTTTACACCAATACTTTTTTAACAGTTTTTTTGTTTCTACAAGGTTCACATAAGTGAATGCAAAGCTTTATATCGAATCGGGTTACATTTTTATATTGATTAACAGTTTTTTAATTATGGGGTCTCTTTCTCCGTGACCGATAGAAATATGAACTTCATGCAAAACATCAAGTAGTTCACTATCACAAACATAGTAGATAATACTGTTCTCCGTTTCCTCAACAGGACAAATAAGTTGTTACATGCCAACTGGCATGCATCACGTTAGATTTAAATTGTAAATAAATTTCCGCGTATATATTTAAATGAATACGTCAAATTCTGTCGTCCCTTACAGCCGCGTCTGCGCAAAAGGATGTGGAATGCACGCGTGGTGTTAAAAGACGCCATTAAACGACGAACCCTCAAGCAAGCAACATCTACCTGTGTGGTGTGTCTTTTCTTTTAGGTATAGGTATGTAGGTTCCTTTTTATCTTGCCTTGTGTCGTCTCTTTACCTGGTGTTGCTTTATCCTCTACGAGTGCAGTAAAAGGAAAGACGGAGGGAAATCTGGAAATCAACATGGCGTAACTGGACCCAACCTGACAAAGCCCCGAGGGATCCTGAGACCGTGGGCGCTATTGTTATAGCTTTACGCGCGGTAATTCCCGCCATATTGTATTTTATATATCGACCACGCTTTCGAGTGATGCAACCGCTTTTTAAGTCAACTTGCAAGCACAATTTATATAAAATCTACTTACTTACATGGTGGGTATCTCGTAGCTTAATCTCAGGATCCTTCGGGGCTTTGTGAGGTTGGGTCGAGTTACGCCATGTTGATTTCCAGATTTCCCCCCGTCTTTCCTTTTACTGCACTCATAGGGGATGAAGAAACACCAGGTATAGAGACGACACAAGGCAAGATAAAAAGGAACCTACATACCTAACCTAAAAGAAAAGACACACACCACACGGATAGATGTTGCTTGCTCGTGTGTCGTGGGCTCGTTGTTTAATGGCGTCTTTTAACACCACGCGCGCACTCCGCATCCTTTTGCGCAAACGCGGCTGTCAGGGACGACTGAAATTCACGCATTTATTTAAAAATATACCCGGGAATTTATTTACAATTTAAATCTAACGTGATGCATGCCAGTTGGCATGTAACAACTTATTTGTCCTGTTGAGGAAAGTGAGAACAGTATTATCTCCTATGTTCGTGATAGTGAACTACTTGATGTTTTGCATGAAGTTCATATTCCTATCAGTCACGGAGGAAGGGACCGCATAATTAAAGAACTGTTAGTCAATATAAAAATGTAACCCGATTCGATATAGAGCTTTGCATTCAATTATGTAAACCTTGTCAGTAAAAACAAAAAGCTGTTAAAAAAGGTATTGTTGTAAAGCCTATAACTTCTTCTGAGTTTAATTCCAGCTGTCAGGTAGACTTGATCGACTTTCAGTCTCGTCCAGGTGGTGACTACCAGTTTATATTGGTTTGCCAATACCACCTGACTAAATTTCTTGTATTGAAAGAGCTTAAATCGAAACGAGCAGAAGAAGTCGCTGGTATTATATATTTTTACACTAATTGGCGCCCCTGCTATACTTCAATCGGATAATGGCAGGGAATTTGCGAATCAGATTGTTTACAATCTGAAACAGTACTGGCCATCATTGACCATTGTGCATGGTACGCCAAGACACTCTCAGAGTCAAGGTAGCGTTGAAAAAGCGAACCAAGATGTAGAAAACATGTTGACTACGTGGATGCAAGATAATGATAACGGACATTGGAGTGAAGGTTTAAAATTTGTACAGCTTATGAAAAATCGAACCTATCATTCTGGAATCAAGCGAACACCTTACGAGTCGCTCTTGGATGTAGAGTAAAAGTAGGCATAACATTACCAAATAAAGATGTGCAAAATCTGGAGAGGTAAGAAGATTTAGAAAGAGTTATCGACAATATCGATGAAGGTAGTAATGAAAAAATAATATCATCCCAAGACAATTTGTACAACATTTGAGTCATGTCATGATCCTTCTCCAGCTCCGTTGGATATAGATAACATAACTGATGTTTAGATATCAAACGCTTTACCATCATGCTGTGTATGTTTGAAAGGGACAAGACTTGCAAAGTATGCAGGCAACATATTCATTCAATTTGTGGTGCGTCCGATAAACCAAATAATGATGGTCATTGTTCTCAGATTTTATGTTCTTTATGCTCGAAGAATCAAATTGCAACCGAAAATCGCAAATCTGCAGTTAAAAACTTGAAAAAACAACCAGAAAATTGTTGAATCGTAGTGACAAAAATTTTCATCTTTATCTGCAAGTACAACTGTAAGGATCCCAGTGCCTGAAGTTGATAGGGGTCGTGGTGATGCTCGAAATATTCTAGCTATTGTCATGAATATAATAGACGATGGTACTAAGCAAGGCATTATTATCTCGTTATATCCCAGATCCCGGTTTACACTTTGCTGAAAGGATTCTTGGACATTAAAGATGGTTCCTGATACCGAAATATCATTGCATTAAGTTGCAACTTTGCAATCTACTGGAACCGGCTGGGTTTATTAAATGCAGTTGCAAAAAGAATTGTAGAACAAAGAAGTGTATGTGCGCTATGAAAAAGACACTTTGCTCTACTAAATGTCACTCAAGTTTATCTGCAAAAATAAATGAAGAAAATCTTATTCTAGAGACTACTAAAATTCCACTTTGTAACGGGCAATTTTTATATCTTAACTTTTTACCTCCCTTTCTGTTAGCGTACGTAAAAATACATCGTTTCTTTGGGATCGCTGTTTGTATAAAGTAAATACTTTCGAATAGTTCAGATTAGTATGCAATTTAACTCGTGTGTATTATTTAAAGATAGATAAATTGAAGTTTGATTTTCAATTAATAAATAAATTACAAGGAACGATTTGTAAATAGGATTATTCGTAAATTGCTTTCCAACTTATTGAAGGTGATAAACCGCTGTAATTAATAATAAGATATGATTGCTGCATTCATATAAATTTTGTTCCTTATGTGGATATACGAGTCTAGATAAGAGTCGATAAGCGGTTGTAATAGAGAGGAGTTGTAGTTTGTGTCTGGTTCCGATAAATTACGTTAAAAATACTGTTTCCTTGTGGCTTTACTAATTGTTTTTATTGTTGATTTTCTGTTGGAAATAAAAGTAGTTGAATGTGTTTACTCGACCGCACGTGCTTGTTTACGGAACATTGACGGACGCACTTAGTGATACGCGTTGCTTTACTCATTGTGTTTTTTTAGTTGATTTGTCTTTTTTATATTTGAACTGTGACGCGTGTTCTACGGAACATTTGACGGACTTGCTTAGTTTTTGCACGTGCTTTATTGATTGTGTTTTTTTAATTGATTTGTTTTTTGATACTTCAACAGTGTGTGCAATCTAGTTTCGCGGTTTTTTTCTTTTTATCAGAGTAGTTCATACTTTGGATTATCCCAAATACAGTTGATACTGTAGTTTCTGAATTTTCTAACCCCAAAGAATCTACAACAGATCTTTGCTCGCGCAAATTTCGTTATTTGCGAAATATAACAGATTACCGGTTTACAAAGGTATTGGTTGAAGTTTCTCACTGCTTTTTGGATGTTTATGAAGATAATATACATTTGGTCCCAGTTGAAATTAAACTAGCTACAACATATTTCAAATTTTGTCTCAGGAAATAGAATTAACAATAAATTTTCAATCTAAATAGTTCCATCAGTTCGATAAGTTGAAAATTCTAAGGCATGTCGAAAACTTCAAGTGTTAGGTAACGTGTGATAAGTTCCACCAACACCCTCCAGTAAAGGGTGAAGTTGTAATATATAGTCAGGACTCAATCCACATTCAAATGCAAGGAGCTTACTTAAGGACTTTATGTAGTTGAACTATTTTTACTTGATATGACTTTAAATTATCTACCGTTGTTTTGCAATATCTTTGTCGTTCTGATATCTTTACAATGAAGTGCATGCTTTTAAGAAAAAATAAAGTTTAAAAGTATCAATACTACTGGATTACTCATATCAATTGTGTTTATCTATTTATCTTTTTAATATTTTGTCTGATTTATGTTTAATTGGTGTCGAGGAAACGTTTCTGGGTCCCATATTACCTCACGTTGTACTAAACATTTGTCTGTATTGCTTTTACCGTTGTTATATTATATAGATTATCCAAACAGTTTTTTTTTAAATTCTACCAAGTACTGAATAACTTAGACTATGCATGCTGCTCAATTTTCTTTATTTCAGGTTTACAGGACTAATCTTTTTTGTAGGTTGTGCTATCTAATTTCTTTTATTGCAGGTACAGACTGTCGACAAACTCGATCTTACCGAACGAAGTCTTGGAGCTGTTTACGCCCCCCTTATTCGCTGATGAGCCCGGTCATAAATGTCCTTTGGCTTTTTTGTGCAACGTAGTAAATTTGCGCCCAACGTGGCTGCCACGAAAAAACGTAACCACTTTACTTTTTACGGCCGGTGTTTATGTTTAGTGGCCATTGTGCAAAATAATGTTTCTTCTATTTAAAATAAATGCGTCTAGTGTCATTTTGTATTTATATTTAACACTTTCCCTAATATTACATAGACATTTTATATAAATCTTAGGTAAAGTGTAAAAACTATTTAAAATAAAACAGGCGTTCAATAAAATGCCTGAATTATACACTTTACCGGTAGAAAGTGGGTGCTACGGCCCTTCTGTTAGAAATTCGATGGTTGTTTTAAGGGAGATGTTCCCCGAGCGCTTGGTCTCACGATGGGAATATTCCATGGCTCGCGTACTCGCCGTGTGAATTCTTTTTATAGGGTTACCTCAAGAGAAAGGTGTTTCAACATCGTTTCAGGACCCAAGAAGCATGTATAATACGCTTTGAGGTTGGCCGCAATTCGCAACAGATGTTTCGCAGAGTTATGCAGAACTTCAGAAACCGGCTACAGTAGTGCATTGACAATGAGGGACCTAATTTGAATGATACGTTGTTTGCAACACAATAAAATTAACTTCCAATTGTACCCTTCTGATGCCAAGATAAAGTTTTGTTCTAACATTTTTTGTTATTCTTCAATATACTTTCAAACTTAGGGATACTTCGTTGCTCCACCCTGTGGAAGGGAAACCATTGTATGCTGCTTTATTTATCCTCCTCCGATCAAGCTTTACAACATAAACTAGTATGTTTTAATTTTTAGGCGATAGCTTAATTAATTTTATTTATTTATTTATATTGTTACGTTTTTTTTTCGTGGCCCCACGTTGGGCGCCAAAATTTCCTGTTACGTTTTTATCGTGGCAGCCACGTTGGGCGCCAAATTTATGCTACGTAACACAAAGAAAGTCAAAGAAATGACCGGGCTCAATCGGTGAGTAGGGGGGGTCGTAGAAAGCAGACTGACCTATGATGTATGCGGCGGTAAGGAGTTAGTAACAGTACCTGCAATAAAAGAAATTAGAATAGCAAACCTGCAATAAAAAAAAATTAGTCCTGCAAACCTGAAATAAAGAAAATAAGCATAGCAGCAATGCATAGTCTAAGTTAGTCAGTACTTGGTAGAATGTAAAAAAAAACTGTTTAGATAATCTATATAATATAACAACGGTAAAAGCAATACAAAAATTTTTAGTACATAGTGAGGTAATATTGGGGAGTAGCAGCAACGTTTCCTCACACACCAATTAAACATAAATCAGACAAAATATTAACAAAAGATAAATAAATAAGACACAATTGATATGAGTAATTCAGCAGTATTGATTTTTCTTTCTTTCTTTTTTTTTATGTTTTAGAATAGCATGCAAGTCTATTGTAAAAGGTATCAGAACGACAAAGATATGGTAAAGCAACGGATAGATATTTAAAGTAATAACCAGTAGGAAATAGTTCAACTTACAAAAGTCCTTCAGCAACGCTTCCTTGCAACTGAAGTGTGGGATTCAACGATGTCCTGCACTAACGAAGCACTTCACCCTTGACTGTGAGGGTGTTGATGGAACTTATCACACGTTACACTAATCACACCTACGTATTTCACTGGTGTTAGCAGCAGACATTATCACGCGTCGGAACTATGCAGCCTTGATAAATTTCTTGGTAATTCTATTTCCTAAGACAATAATTTTGAAATATTCTGTTGCACTAGTTTAATTTCAACTGGGACCAAATGTATATTATTTTCATAAACATCCCAAAAAGCAGTGAGAAACTTTAACCAATACTTTTGTAAGCCGGTAATCTGTTAAATTTTGCAAATAACAAAATTTGCGCAAGCACTGGTCTATTTTAGATTCTTGGTTGTTAGAAAATTCAGAAACTATAGTATCACTGTATTTAAATAATCCAAAGTATGCGCTACTCTGCGAAGAAAAAGGACCGCGAAACTAGATCGCACACACACTTTAAATATCAAAAGACAAAACAACTAAGAAGAACCATAACGGGTAAAGCACGTGTATCACTCAAGCAAGTCCGTCAAATGTTCCTTAAAACATTTATCTCACAAGAAAAACAACTAAAAACAATTAGGAAGACAACGCGTATCACTAAAATAATGTTCCGTAAAACAAGCACGTGCGGTCGAGTCAACAAGTTCTATCCCTTTTTTTTCCAACAGAAAAGCAACAAAAAGAACAATTAGTAAAGCTACGCGTATCACTAAAACAATCCGACCCTTTTCAAAGCAAACAGCACACACTATGTTTTACGTAATTAATTCGTAGGATCGAAGAGCAAACTCAAAACTGTTTATATAAACTCGTTGTTATCATAAACTCTTGTCGACTATTATCTCCTTCGCTAATAACATAAGGAACAACCAAAAACGTAAATGCTGCAATCATATCTAAATAATTAATTACAGCGGTTTATCATTTCCGATAAGTTGGACAGTAATTTACTTTATACAAACAGCGATCCACTGATTATAAATAAAATATAGAAATAGTAATTGCAGAAAGGTATTTACTAGTTGAAAATAAGCGTAAAATGTTAAACTATTAAAAATGTCCGTTACAAATTCCCCCCTAGCAAAATAAAGACGTCGGGGTGAGAAAAAAAAAAAAACGACAGACAAGGAAACAAACAAAAAAATTATTTTTATCCGGTTCGAAGGACCAATACTAGTATAAGAAATAGAACACATTTTTTTTTCAAAAAAAGACAAAGTCATCTATCGTAACCAACAACGACAGAATAGGTAAAGAAAACATTAAGTAAACACCCAATGAGGATTAAAGGTCTTAGCTACTTTCAAAATCGTCAAAAAATGGATGTCTCCCAAAAGGGACATTTCTGTTTTCCACCTCAAAGAAAAGTTTTGGCTTCCCGCGGAGAAACCAAGAGGAAAGAAAAAAACGAGGAAGAAAACTCGTAGCAAACCAACTAGACGACAAAACTGTCAACCTCAAGTGTGCAGTAAAGAAAGAACCAAGACAAAGTAAAGAGCAAAGGCAAGCTAGTACACCATCTAGAATACTTCCAACTGAGGTAACACAGATTCGTATGAAACGATTACTCAAGCAGAGTATGGCTAACAGACCTACAGAAACGACCAAGTCGAAATCCCTAAAGGAAAAGAAAATAGATCTGAAGCCTACCTCAAGAATGGATGTAGAAAGCGACTATAATAGTCAAATAGTGAACAAATGCTAGAACTAGCCAAAAGAAAAAGTCACGGGATGGACTAGCTACAAAAATATGAATAGGAATACGAAATGGGCGCCAGTGTTTTCGGACACAAGCTTATCAGCGAAAACACAAGACCAATAAGCCAAGAAAATTACAAGTCATAAAAAAAAAATTTAAATAAAAAAAAAATCAAGAGCAAACCAAAAAAAATTGAGCCCCACACGTTGGGCGTCAAATTTATGTTACGTTTTTTTTTCGTGGCCCTACGTTGGGCGCCAAAATTTTCTGTTACGTTTTTTTCGTGGCAGCCACGTTGGGCGCCAAATTTATGCTACGTAACACAAAGAAAGTCAAAGAAATGACCGGGCTCAATCGGAGAGTAGGGGGGGTCGTAGAAAGCAGACTGACCTATGATGTATGCGGCGGTAAGGAGTTAGTAACAGTACCTGCAATAAAAGAAATTAGAATAGCAAACCTGCAATAAAAAAGATTAGTCCTGCAAACCTGAAATAAAGAAAAAGCATATCAGCAATGCATAGTCTAAGTTAGTCAGTACTTGGTAGAATGTAAAAAAACTGTTTAGGTAATCTATATAATATAACAACGGTAAAAGCAATACAAAATTTTTAGTACAAAGTGAGGTAATATTGGGGAGTAGCAGCAACGTTTCCTCACACACCAATTAAACATAAATCAGACAAAATATTAACAAAAGATAAATAGATAAGACACAATTGATATGAGTAATTCAGCAGTATTGATTTTTCTTTCTTTCTTTTTTTTTATGTTTTAGAATAGCATGCAAGTCTATTGTAAAAGGTATCAGAACGACAAAGATATGGTAAAGCAACGGATAGATATTTAAAGTAATAACCAATAGGAAATAGTTCAACTTACAAAAGTCTTTCAGCAACGCTTCCTTGCAACTGAAGTGTGGGATTCAACGATGTCCTGCACTAACGAAGCACTTCACCCTTGACTGTGAGGGTGTTGATGGAACTTATCACACGTTACACTAATCACACCTACGTATTTCACTGGTGTTAGCAGCAGACATTATCACGCGTCGGAACTATGCAGCCTTGATAAATTTCTTGGTAATTCTATTTCCTAAGACAATAATTTTGAAATATTCTGTAGCACTAGTTTAATTTCAATTGGGACCAAATGTATAATATTTTCATAAACATCCCAAAAAGCAGTGAGAAACTTCAACCAATACCTTTGTAAGCCGGTAATCTGTTATATTTCGCAAATAACGAAATTTGCGCAAGCACTGGTCTATTTTAGATTCTTGGTTGTTAGAAAATTCAGAAACTATAGTATCACTGTATTTAAATAATCCAAAGTATGCGCTACTCTGCGAAGAAAACGGACCGCGAAACTAGATCGTACACACACTTTAAATATCAAAAGACAAAACAACTAAGAAGAACCATAACGGGTAAAGCACGTGTATTACTCAAGCAAGTCCGTCAAATGTTCCTTAAAACATTTATCTCACAAGAGAAACAACTAAAAACAATTAGGAAGACAACGCGTATCACTAAAATAATGTTCCGTAAAACAAGCACGTGCGGTCGAGTCAACAAGTTCTATCACTTTTTTTTTCCAACAGAAAAGCAACAAAAAGAACAATTAGTAAAGCTACGCGTATCACTAAAACAATCCGACCCTTTTCAAAGCAAACAGCACACACTATGTTTTACGTAATTAATTCGTAGGATCGAAGAACAAACTCAAAACTGTTTATATAAACTCGTTGTTACCATAAACTCTTGTCGACTATTATCTCCTTCGCTAATAACATAAGGAACAACCAAAAACGTAAATGCCGCAATCATATCTAAATAATTAATTACAGCGGTTTATCATTTCCGATAAGTTGGACAGTAATTTACCTTATACAAACAGCGATCCACTCATTATAAATAAAATATAGAAATAGTAATTGCAGAAAAGTATTTACTAGTTGAGAAAAAGCGCAAAATGTTAAACTATTAAAAATGCCCGTTACAATATCCTTAAAATATTATAACACCTAACGTCCTTACAATAATATTTCATACATTTACATATCATGATAATACCTGGTAGGATATAAAAGAAGTGGATAAAGATATATAAGAAAGTACACCCTCTTTAAATACTTGGAGCTGCGTACCTGATTTCATTTATTTTAACAATCTATTACCTAATGTTCCATTGTGGTTGTAGTATCATCATCAAATATACAAACAATTAAATAAAAAAATAAAATCAAGGACAAATATTGCAAGGTCAATCATCTTTTAAAATACCTCATTAGATAATAGTTCAATTTTTAAAATAAGGCTTGTAACAGAATTGAAAGATATCAGTGAGTTTTATAAATCTTCTTTTGATAAAATATCCCATGAAAATAATTATTTATCCTTGTGACATCTAAATTGTAGCCAGTGAAAAAATCTTTTATTTCTAACAAAAAACCTATTATCTAAAGATAACACATCATAAACATGTATCCTTCTTCAAATAGTTTATAATAATCTACAATTGACGCACGGTCATCAACACATACAAAGAATTATTTGACTTGTTACCACGACCTTCTCTAACTATGCATTTCTAAACAACGCTATTGTACGATCAGCGATTACGTATCAGCTGTTTGTTCCTTTCATGTATTTGTTAGATTTAATTTGTTCTCCATTGTTAAAATACCAAATTTCATTAAAATTCTTGTTTATTATTTTTATTCCGTAATCTCGATACACAGTATTTATTTTTTATTTTCTAAATGCTCTATTTCACATGTGATATAAACTTTAAAAAACTTTTCCGTCAGAATTATGAACGATTTATACTTTAAACATAATTTTGTTCAACTAAAGTCAAAATTGAAAGCCAAAACGAGATAGATTTTGGGCTTCTTTGAGCGACCTTTTAAAAGTATCTTCAAAAAACTCTTCTATCGATTTTTATTTATACAGATTTACAAGTTGAATGTTCAATTACAAGTACATTATATTCATTAACGTATTGAGATCAAAAGTACTCTAAGTTGATATTCACTGAATTAAATGAACAAAAATTAAAATGACTAGCTGAACAACCAATAAGGTTAAAGTTGTGAAGCTCAAGACTAACTGGCCATCTTGGGCTCTCGAGAGTATTTATGTTGTCCCTGCCCCTCACATTGCTTGTGGGAATTGCAGAGCTCATGTCTGCTTATTTCTTTATTTATTTATACAATACAAAGTAACAATCTTAATTCTAATAATTGCAATCTTATTGTCTCCTGTGACCTGCACCTGCAGTGTCATATTACGTCTGGAATACAATGTATTCACATCCGTTCTCATGTCTGGTTTATGAACTTCCATTAACCTTTTATTACTTGTCCTTCAATTAATTAAACAATGTAACAATCTAACTTTAAATTTAATAATTACATTTGATTACCTATATATCCTAATTTGGGGGATATGCAACTAACGCTAAGAATTAAAAAGAGAGCAGGTTTATAAATTCACTGCAATTTATAGGTAAAAATAGGCTACAAAAACCGTATATTTTGGTTTTTCAGACTTCGCACCATCCTTAATTGTTATTACTAACAGCTATGTTAATAAAAATCCAAGAATCCTAGTACACTCCTGTAGATTGGTGTTGAACACGTGCATTTTAAATTATTTTTTCTCTGAATTCGACGTTCAGAAATACTTTTACATTTCCTCTTCAATCAAATTTTACTAGGAATTTTTAAATGTGGTGTTTATTTAAATCTCATACTTATAAATTTAAGAGTGTGAAACGTACAAATTAAATTATTTAAAAAAGCTTTTGTGTTAAACTGTCTACTTGATCAATCCTGGGAATTGTTTTCTTTTAGTAAGCACGTGGACTTGTACTGCTTTGTGCTCGTTTACATGCAGCATTTCTTTACAAATAATACGACTTTAAAGCAGTGAACAAGGAAAATAAAAACAGAAAGGTTGATAATTTTATTAGAATTACCATGTAACGTATTTGCATGGGAGGGACTAGAACTTTATAACTATCACGTAACGTCTCTCTAAAGCAGGGTCGAGAATTTTATTAGCATTATCAAGTAACGTCTCTGCAAGAAAGGACCGGAGGCCTTATGAAAATTACTATTTAATACCTCCTAAATGAAAGCTAAGAACCTTGTTAGAATTGCTATACATGTCTCTTCGAGCAAGGGTTAAAAACGTTATGAGAATTTCCTTGTAACATATTTGCAAGGGAAGGCCTAGAACTCGGTAAAAACTATCATGTAACGTCTCTGTAAAGGAAGGCCTTATGAGATTTACTACGAAAAGTCTTTGCAAGAAAGCACCGAAGGCTTTTTAAAAATTATCATTTAATGTTATTGTAAAGGAAAACTAAGAACTTTGTGAAAATTACCATATAATGTCGGAGGATTGAGAATCTTTTTTTTTTTTACCACGCAACGTAACTGTAAAGGAGGACTGAGAACCTTGTAAGAATTACTATGTAATGTCGTTCTCAAGAAAAACAAGTGTTAATAATATACACAAGTCATCATTCTGGTTGTTAGTAGACTCTTTTTAGCTCGGTTAACCTAGTTCCCTCACAATCTCAGATGGAGCTGATAATTCTAATGCAGCTTAATTATATCTAGCGCAATCTAACGCACCCCTTACAAAAGCTAGCGAATCCAAATTGTTGTATTTAAGGGACTAAATAAAGTGGGGTGGATGAAGCTATATTAAAGTTAACCTCACCCATATTACAGGAACTTAATTATGTTGCAGTCGCAGGTTACTTAAAACTAGCACAACCTAATACATCCCAAGAAATAGTTACCACAGGCACGGAACTACATAATGGTATAGAAGGGGATGGGTTAAAGTTAACGCTGCCTCCCATGATGGAGGAACTAAATTATACTGATAGCGGAGGTTATTTAGAGCTAGTGCAACCTAGCGTACATCAAACAATATCTAGCGCATATATAGAACCTACATAATGGTAGCTTTCTCTCTGGGAGATCTAAGTTAATGTTAGTTCCGTCCGCCCCTCGAATAGAGAAATTAAGTTATACTGCTGGCACAGATTAGTTAATGCTAGCGCAACCAAGCCCACCCCAAGAAATAACCAGCGCAGGTCACAAAACTATATTTTCTTGGTCGGTCTGAATAAACGTTGTGATCCCCACCCCCATGTTGAAACAAATCAGTTATACTACTGGCGCAGATTATTTAAGGCTGGAGAACTACAATAAATAGCGAGCACAACCCAAGAAATAGCTAGTGCAGGAAACAAAACTAGTTTATAAAAACTTTTTTCTTGTAGGACTGAATTAACGTTATAGTCCCCGCATGTTAAAGAAACCAAGTTCCACAAATGGCACAGATTACCTAGGACTATCACAACCTAGCGCACTCCTCGAAATAGCAAGCGCATTCCGAAAAATAGCTAACTTACTCGCTTTAACATGGGAGGTTTCTAACGTTAATTCAGTCCTACAGGAAAAAGCTTCCATACTAGGGTTTTGTTGCCTGCGCCATCTACTTCTCAGGGTGCGCAAGTTAATTCTTGAAGTGCCCTAGCCCGAGGCAATCTATGCCAGCAATAGAACTTAGTTGCTTAAAGATGGAGGGAGTTTATCTTGAAGATTGCTAGCCTTAAGCTACCCACGCCATGAAGGGGGGGGGAGGGGGCAATATATCTAAATACAGAACCACAAAAGAAAAGCTAGAGTAATATAGTTTTATTGCCTACGCTAGATATATCTCGAGGTGCGTAGGTTCTGCTAGCCTTATATAATTTGTACCAGTAGTGTAACAGATTGTTTCAACATAGGGGAAGAACAACGTTAATTCAGATTGACCAGAATATGTTACCATAATATAGTTTTGATGTCTGCGTTAGCTATTTCTCGGGGAGAACTAGTTATTACTAGGAGCGCACAAGGTTCCGCTAGCCCTATGTAATCTGCGCTAGTAGTATAACTGAGTTTTTTCAACATGAAGGTAGAATAATGTTTATTTAGAAAGCTATCGTCATGTAGTTCTATGTCTTGCTAGCTACTCTTTGGTGTGCGCTAGGTTGCACTAGCTCCAGCAGTATAACTTAGTCTCTCCACCATGGGAAGCAGTGTTAACTTTAACTTAACCCCCCCGCCCCAAATAAGCTTTGATTATGTAGATTCTATGCCTGCGATAACTATTTCGTATGAGCGCTAGGTTCTGATAGACCTAAGTAATTTGTGCCAGTAGTATAACAAAGTCACTTCAACATAAGGGAAGATTAACGTTATTTCAAATCGACTAGGAAATGCTACCCTAATATAGTTTAGTTCTCTGCGCTGGCTATTTCTCTGGGCACATTAACTATTTCTTGGGGCTCGCAAGGTTTCGTTAGCCCTATATAATCTGCGTCAAGGAGCAGTAAACGCAAATTTAGACAGACAAGGAAAAGTTACCATAACGTAGTGTTGTTGCCCATGCAATCTTAAAGTGCGCTATGTTTAGCTAGCTAAGTAGTTTGCGCTAGTAGTATAACTGAGTTGTTTCAAAATGAGACTAAAATAACGTTAATTAGACCGTCCAGAAAAACCTACCATAATATAGTTTTGTTGCCTGCGCTAGCTATTTCTCGAGGTTCAATAGTTATTTCTTGATGTGCGCTAGGTTACGATAGCCTTAGGTAATAATCTGTGCCAGCAGTTAGACTTAGTTGCTTCAACATGGGTGAGTCTAATGTTATTTCGGCCTTTCCAAGAAAAAACTCCTATCATATAGTTTTGTTGCTTGGGCTAGCTATATCTCGGGATGTGTTAGCTACTCTTTATAGTGTGCTGGGTTCCGTTATCCCAAGTAATCTACGCCAGTAGTATAACCGAATTGCTTCAACGTTGGGGGCAGTATAATCGTAATTCAGATTGACCGGAAAAAAGCTACCATAACATAGCGTCGTTGCCTGCGTTGGCTATTTCTCGGGGTGCGCTGGCTATTTCATGAGGGCACTAGATTGTGGGAGCTTTAAATAATCTGTTTCAGTAGTTGAATCTAGTTGTGTCGACATGGGTGGAGTCCAACGTTAATGCAGTCCTACCAGAAAGATGCTCCCATAAGATAGTCTTGTTGCAGAGCGCGGGGCACTACAACGTTAATTTAGACCGACCAAAAAACACTGCGATAAAAAAGTTTGGTACCTGCACTAGCTATTTTTCGAGTTGTGCTAGTTATTTCTTAATGTACGCTAGTTCGCGATAACTCTATGTAATCTGTGCCGGCAGTTGCACTTAATTACTACAACATGGGGGAGTCAAACGTTATTTCGGCCTTTCCCGAAAAATGCTCCTATGATATAGTTTTGTAGCCTATGCTAGCTTTATCTCTGAGTGCGCTAGTTACTCTTTATGGTGTACTGGGTTCCGTTATCCCAAGCAATCTACGTCAGTAGTATAACCGAGTTGCTTCAACGTTGGGGGCAGTATAACCGTGATTCAGACCGACCAGGAAAAAGCTGCCATAACATAGCTTCGTTGCCTAAGCAAGCTATTTCTTGGGGTGCGCTGGCTATTTCTTGGGGTGCACTAGGTTGTGAGAGCTCTAAGTAATCTTTCAGTAGTAGAACCTAGTTGTGTCGTCATGAATGGAGTCCAACGTAGTTCAGTTCTACCAGAAAGAAGCTCCCATAAAATAGTTTTGCTGAGGAGGGAGGGACACTATAACGTTAATTCAGACCGACCAAAAAACACTGCGACAAAAAAGTTTTGTTACCTGCACTAGCTATTTTCGAGTTGTGCTAGTTATTTTTTAGTGTACGTTAGTTCGCGATGGCCCTATGTAATCTGTGCCGGCAGTTGAGCTTAATTGCTACAACATGGAGGAGTTTAACGTTCATTCAGTACTACTAGAAAATGCTCCTATAATATAGCTTTGTGGTCTGTGCTAGTTATACCTTGAAGCGCGCTAGCTATTTTTTAGGATGTGTAAGGTTCCGTAACCCTAAGCAATTTGTACCAGTAGTATGACTGAGTTGCTTGTATAACAGTAACTTAGACCGACCGGAAAAAAGCTATTGTAGCATAGCTTTGTTGCCTGCGTTGGCTATTTTTCGGGGTACGCTGGCTATTTCTTGGGGTGCACTAGGTTGTGAGAGCCCTAAGTCATCTGTTTCAGTAGTAGAACCTATAGTTGTGTCGACATAGGTGGAGTCCAACGTTAATACAGTCCTACCACAGAGAAGCTTCCATAAAGTAGTTTTGTTGCGGAGGGAGGGGCCGTATAACGTTAATTCAGATCGACCAAAAAACACTGCGACAAAAAGATTTTGTTACCTGCATTAGCTATTTTTCGAGTTGTGCTAGTTTTTTGTTAATGTACGCTAATTCGTGATAGTCCAATGTAATCTGTGCCGGTAGTTGAACTTAATTGCTATAACATGGAGGAGTTTAACGTTAATTCAGTCCTACCAGAAAAGGCTCCTATAATATAGCTTTGTTGCCTGTGCTAGTTATATCTCGAAGTGCGCTAGCTATTTTAGGATGTGCTAGGTTCCGTAACCTATGTTATTTATACCAGTAGTAGAACTGAGTTGCTTCAACGTGGGGGTAGTATAACAGTAACTTAGAACAACCGAAAAAAAGCTATTATAAAAGCCTGCGTTAGCTATTTCTCGGGATGCAGTAGAGTTTCGTCCCTAAACCCTTTTACCTAAGTTATTCTACAACAATAAGGAACCACAATAGTGTGTGTATAGTAGTAACTGGTATTGTGCGCGCATCATTTTCATCATACAAGTGACTGTTCGTGCAGTGTCGTCGAGTTAACATGTAGATTTTTCAAGTAACAACAAGTTTTCGCTTGATTGCATTGAGTTCGTCATAGAACCAGAAAATCAATAAGTGCATAATCATTTACATAAACATTTCAATTATTAATTGCATCCAAAGTCATATTTGGTGGTCCTTTATTATTAAACCTTCACTAACAACCCTCAATCAGCGCCTTAATTAAGACCGCATTCAAAACATTTATGGTACTTTGAGCCGGATTCAGCTTTATGTTTTAATTACAGTTCATTAATTAATTAATTAAGAAGTTTACAATTGAGTTTATTAAGATTGCAACGTTGAATCTATACAATTCCGCATTCGTATTTTCGTTAACATTGTAGGGTAAAATAACTGGTTTTCAATACTAGTTCATCCCTTTCTTGTATAAGTCATGAAAAAAACTGCATTCCTTGTATCTGATATGTACAGTTAGGGTAAATAAGTTACATATTTTGTTTGCTGTTTCTCAAATTTACAGGTAGTAAATAATATTAGTTCATCCGTTTACTGTATGATTTATGAAACAAAACCGCATTCCTTTGTACCTGAAATTTACAGTTAGAGAAAACAAGCTACATACTTGTTGTTTGCCGTTTCTCAAATTGACAGGTAGTAAATCGTGTTTGCTATTTGTAAGGGGTTTCGCATTATTTGTTTATTTTATAAAAACCCTGCATCTTAGAATTTATTCCAAATTTTAGGGGCAAAGATTTTATAAAAGCTCTGGAGTGAATTTTATTTATTCTACCCCAACACATGCATTGCATGTTTGGTTCATTTTTGTGGAGCTTGCATTAAAATAATTATTATTTTACACTTTATACACGTAGTATTGTTTCAACGAAAATGAGCTATGCATTGGAAAAATCGGTACTCGTAGCTAAACAGACAATTGCACGTTTGGAAGCTTTTGAAGCCTTATCTAACAATATTGATCAATTGCAGAACCGGCTTAAGTTCACCGCCGCGTTTAAAATTGCATCAAAATTATATGACGAGTTTCAGTCAGTTAACCGTCACACTCTAGATGATGAGTCATTGAAGATTTGGACGGACTTTTGTAATTATATATTTCAAATCGACTTATTACATTGCCAATTAGAGGCTGTTTACATGAGCATCAGTGATGTTCCGCAACATCAAGATTTGCAGTCCAGTCCAGACACAGATCATTGAAACGCAAGTGACAATGGCACGTCTTAATTCGGTTGAATCAGTAGCGTTGGAGGTGCCAACTCGTAGCAATAATGTAAGTTTACCAAAAATTGAATTGGCTCGTTTTGCAGGTGAGCTTAACGAGTGGCCTACCTATATAGATTTATTTAATGCTCTCATACACAATAATGACAGTTTATCACCCATGGCTAAATTCCAATATTCGATCTCATCTTTTTCAAAAGAACCTTTGTCTCTTGTCAAGCACTTGTCCTTGACTTCCGATAATTATTTCTTAGCATATAATACGCTGTTGTCTAGATATTAGAATGAACATGTCTTAGCTACCATGTATTGGCAATCAATTTTCAACGTACCAAAATGCAACAATGATTCAGTTCAATCATTACGAAATTTATTAAACACTTTCAATGAAAACTTAACTGCACTTTCACGGTACCAAGACATAGATCTTTGGGAATTCACACTTTTTAATTGGTTGATTCAAAGAATAGATAATTTTACTCGCAAGTCTTTATTACAATTTAATTGGTGATAGCTCTTACCATTTAAAAGTCGATAAAACAGTTTACGAAGTCGGTAATACAGTTTAAGAGGTCATAAATACATCGCGCAAGCGCAATAAATACGAAAACAATGCCACGCCCCTGGCGGCCGGAAGCGCGAACCTTATTACAGATTCCGCGTTGCCAACTACCATGACGTCACCATTGTACAAAGTTATATTGCGCCATAATCGGAAATATAAATTTAAACAAAAGTTCATCTCAGTAAACAAATTAAACACTGTATTACTTACCCCAGAAATCCGAACGTTCTGCGGGGTTGGCCTCTATCAAGGTTCCTCAGGGCTCCATCTCGGAGTAATCAAAGATGGTGACTCGTCATCTCGGGTCGTGCAGTCCGATACGCCTCGTTGGCTTCATATTGTCACCTACCTATGCAGGGATCGGATTAGGAAAAAAACAGGTAAAGGGCGACAACAAAGATAATTAGGCAGGATATCTACATAGGTAAAGATAAGCACGATACGATACCTTAAAGCGACCACTCCACTCGAAGAACAAAGGCAAACAGCCACGTTATCGAGAGAACAGGAAACTTCCCCACTCTTTTTGTCTTTTTCCCATAGGCGCGAACTTATTCGTCCAACCCTCTAGTGTCGCGCACTCTGCGCAAACTCACTATGACGTAACGGAAGTACACGTCTAGTCTATTTAAATTCCACGCGCCGCGTCTTTTGAAATTATGGCGCGAAACTTCCGTACATCAACTTAACCTAATACATGTTAAAGTGCCGATTGGCACGTAACATCTTTTGAAATAAAATTCGCAAATGTGCAATTTCCTTGAAGATATGAAACAATTTTTATAGACAGATGTCGCGCATTAGAAAATAATTCGTTGGCTAGTGTTTCCAACACTAATAATATCGCAAGCAAACCTTCATATAGGCCCAATATTAAGGATCGTCCTCGAGTATTTTTAACTTCTACTGAAAGTGAAGCACCAAAACCAAGATGTGCCTATTGCAAGGCCACAACACATTCACTTTATAAATGTGAATCTTTTTTACAATTGCCAGCGACTGCACGCTTTAATGTTGTAAGATCAGCACGTTTGTGCATCAATTCTCTTAGTACATCGTATTTGTTAAATTCATGCAAGTCGAAGTCTACTTGTAGGCATTGTTTGTCTAAACATAATTCGCTATTACATTTTTCGAACGTTGCTTTCAGTGCACCTCCCGCAGAAAATGCTACCCTCTTCGCAACCCCCACAAATTTCCATGTCTTCGACTGGAGGCTTAAACAATTTGTATGCTAATCACACAGTTTTGATAGCTACTATTGTTTTGAGGTCAAAGATAAATGGAATAATTTCCAACTTGTAAGAGCAATTTGTTACTCTGCAAGTCAATCAAGCTTTATGACTAATCGTTGGCGCAAACGTTTAGGACTGCCTATTCAGCAGGCTTCCGTACCTATTAAAGGTTTAGGTCAAGTTGATGTAGGCTCTTCACATGGAACCATACAATGTCAAATTTGCCCGGTGAAATCGTCAGATTTTTCACTAACATTTTCCGCAACGGTTTCACCTAACATTTGTTCAGACTTACCAAGTTTCTTCCGCCTACGCAGCAATCGTTTTCTAGTTTGAAACTCGCAGATCCGCAGTGGTTTTTGCCGGGTTCAATCGACGTATTATTTGCCTTTGTAAAGGAAGGCTGAGAACTTTGTGAAATTGTCCATATAATGTCTCTTCAAGCGAGGGTTGAAAATCTTATGAGAACTACCATGTAACATATTAGGTTGGGGAAAAAGAAATCCATTATTTTTTTGGTAGATTGCTGTAGCGATCGATATCTCGTAAAGTATCGATTAAACAATTTCAGATTTATGCTTGTTGTCAAGATGACATTTTACACTAAAAAATTATTTTGCTGGGTTTTTTGGTTTATTCAGTTGTGAGTTACAGGGTGTTAAAAATAGAAATCAACAAAGAGAAAATTCTGTACATTTTACAGTTTTTCTTTGATAAAGACGAAAATGCAAGTCAGGCGGCTGAAATTGTGAATGGTGTTTATGGTTCCGATACTGTAACAGCTAGTTACGTGCAATTTTGGTTTCGTCGATTCCGTTCGTGTATTTTTGATGTTAAAGATGCACCACGCACAGGCAGGCCCGTCGTCACAAATGTCGATAAAATCACAGTAATAATAAAAATTGACCGGCATGTTAGTAGTCGTAGCATTGCCCAGGAGCTAAAGATCAACCATAAAACAGTTAAAAACCATTTGCACAAAGCTGGATTCAAAAGAAGCTCGATGTTTGTGTGCAACATCAATTAACACCAAAAAACATGATGGGTCGAATTTCCATCAGCAAAGCCTAGGCCAAACGGAATGGAAATCGATCCATTTCTTAAACGGATGAATGGAGATGAGAAATGGGTCACATACGACAATATTATGCGAAAACGATCGTAGTCAAAACGCGTTGAAGTAACTCAAACGGCGGCCAAACCAGGACTAACGTCCATAAAGGTTCTGCTGTGCATTTGGTGGGACTGGAAAGAAATCATTTATTATGAGTTGTTTCCATATGGCCAAACACTAAATTCGTATCTGTACTGTCAACAACTGGACCGCTTGAAGCTAGCGATTAACTAGAAACGGCCAGAATTGGTCAACAGAAAAGGTGTTGTGTTCCATCAGGACAACGCCAAGCCACACACGTCTGTAGTGACTCGCCAGAAACTCCGAGAGCTTGGTTGGGAAGTTTTAATGCATCCACCATATAATACGAACCTGGCACCAAGCGATTACCACCTTTCTCGCATTGCAAAACTTCCTGAGTGATAAGAAATTGGCATCAAGAAAAGATTGTGAAAATTGATTGCTAGGTTTTTCACTAATAAAACCAAGACTTCCATAAGAGAGGCGTTATGAAACTATCCTTTAAAATGGCAACAAATTATAGAACAAAACGGCGTATCTTTGACCCAAATAGGACAATCCGAAACATGTTAAATAAAGTCTTGAAGATTACGCAAAAATAATAAATTTCTTTTTCTCCAACCTTATATTTGCAAGGGAAGGCCTAGAACTCAGTAAAAACTGTCATGTAACGTCTCTGTAAAGGAAGGTCTTATGAGATTTACCATGAAAAATCTTTGCAAGAAGGCACCGGAGGCTTTTTAAATATTATCATTTAATGTTATTGTAATGTCTGGAGGATTTAGAATCTTATGACAATTACCACGCAACGTAACTGTAAAGGAGTGCTGCGAACCCTATGAGAATTACTATGTAATGTCGTTCTCAAGAAGAACTGAAGTGTCGATAATATACACAAGAGATCATTCTGGTTGCTAGTAGACTTGTTTTAGCTCAGTTAACCTAGTCTCCTCACAATCTCACATTGAGCCGATAATTTTAACGCGGCTTAATTCTATCTAGCGCAATCTAACGCACCGCTTACAAAAGCTAGCGTATCCAAATTGTTGTATTTCGGGGACTAAATGGGGTGGAGTGGATGAAGCTATATTAAGGTTAATCCCACCCATATTACAGGAATTTAATTATATTGCAGGCGCAGGTTACTTAGAGCTAGCGCAACCTAGTACATCCCAAGAAATAGTTATCGCAGGCATGGAACTACATAATGGTAGAGAGGGAGGGGTGAAGTTAGCGCTGCCTCCCATGATGATAGAACTAAGTTATACTGATAGCGGAGGTTATTTAGAGTTAGTGCAACCTAGCGCACACCAAAAAATAGCTAGCGCATGCATAGAAATTACATAATGGTAGCTATCTCTCTGGGAGATCTAAGTTAATGTTAGTTCCGTCAGCCCTTCGGATAAAGAGATTAAGTTATACTGCTGGCACAGATTAGTTAAAGCTAGCGCAACCTAGCCCATCCCAAGTAATACCTAGCGCAGGCAACTAAACTTGGTCGGTCTGAATAAACGTTGTGCTCCTCACACCCATGTTGGAACAAATTAGTTATACTATTGGCGCAGATTACCTAAGGCTGGAGAACTCCAATAAATATCTAGCACAACCCAAGAAATAGCTATCGCAGAAAACAAAACTATTCTATAAAAACTTTTTTTTTGTAGGATTGAATTAACGTTAGACTCCCCTCATGTTGAAGCAAGTTCCTCTAATGACACAGATTACCTAGGGCTATCGCACACCAGCGCACCCCTCGAAATTACAAGCGCATCTCGAAAAATAACTAACTTATTCGCTTCAACATAGGAGGTCTTTAACGTTAATTCAGTCCTGCAGGAAAAAGCTCCCATACTATAATTTTTATTCTCTGCGTTATCTACTTTCAGGGTGCGCTAGTTAATTCTTGGAGTGCCCAAGCACGAGGTAATCTGTACCAGCAATGGAACTTAGTTGCTTAAAGATGAAGAGAGTCAATTGTTAATTCACTGCTACCAGAAAGAAGCTTTCAAAAAAATTTTCTGGTGCTAGTTATCTTTTGAGTTCTAATAGCTACTTCTTGAGGTTACTAGTCTTAAGCTACCTACGCCAGTAGCATAACTGAGTTGCTTCAACATGAAGGGGGAAGCAATATCTTCTAAATACAGAACCACTAAAGAAAAGCTAGCGTAATATAGTTTTGTTGCCTACGCTAGATATATCTTGGGGTGCGGTAGGTTCTAGTAGCCTTAAATTTGGGCCAGTAGTGTAACAGACTGATGTCTGCGTTAGCTATTTCTCGGGGTGCGCTAGGTATTTCTTGGGGCGCACAAGGTTCCGCTAGCCCTATGTAATCTGCGCTAGTAGTATAACTGAGTTGTTTCGACATGAAGGTAGAATAACGTTTATATAGAAAGCTATCGTCATGTAATTCTATGCCTGGCTAGCTACTCTTTGGTGTCCGCTAGGTTGCACGAGCTCTAGCAGTATAACTTAGTTCCTTCTTTATGGAAAGCAGCGTTAACTTTAACTTAATCCCTCAAATAAGCTATGATTATGTAGTTTGCGCCAGTAGTAGAACAAAGTCACTTCAACATAGGGGAAGATTAACGTTATTTCAAATCGACCAGGAAATGCTACCCTAATATAGTTTTGCTGTCTGCGCTAGCTATTTCTCTGGGTACATTAGCTATTTCCTGGTTCGCGCAAGGTTTCGCTAGCCCTATATCATCTGCGTCAGTAGTATAGCTGAGTTGCTTCAACATGAAGGGCAGTAAAACGTAAATTTGGTCAAACAACGAAAAGCTACAATAACAGTGTTGTTGCCCATGCATATCTCGAGGTGCATTAGCTATTTCTTGTGGAGTGCTAGGTTTTGCTAGCTAAGTAATTTGCGCTAGTAGTGTAACTGTGTTGTTTCAACATGAAGGCAGAATAGCATTAATTGAGACCGTCCAGAAAAAACCTACCATGATATAGTTTTGTTATCTGCGCTAGCTATTTCTCGAGATACAATAGTTATTTCTTGATGTGCGCTAGGTTGCGATAGCCTTAGGCAATCTGTGCCAGCAGTTGAACTTAGTTGCTTCAACATAGGGGGAGTTTAACGTTATTTCGACCTTTCCAGGAAAAGCTTCTATGATATAGTTTTGTTGCCTGTGCTAGCTATATCTGTAGGTGCGTTAGCTATTATTTATGGTGTGCTAAATTTCGTTATCCCAAGTAATCTACGCCAGTAGTATAACCAAGTTGCTTCAACGTAGGGGCAGTATAACCATGATGCAGATCGACCAGGAAAAAGCTGCCATAACATAGCTTCGTTGACTAAGCAAGCTATTTTTTGGGGTGCGCTGGCTATTTTGTGGGGTGCACTAGGTTGTGAGAGCCCTAAGTAATCGGTTTCAGTAGTAGAACCTGGTTGTGTCGACATGGGTGGAGTCCAACATTAATGCAGTCCTACCAGAAGGAAGCTTCCATAAAATAGTTTTGTTGCGGAGGAAGGGGCAATATAACATTAATTCAGACCGAGCAAAAAAACGCTACCACAATATAGTTGTGTTGTCCGCATTAGCTATTTTTCAAGGTACGCTAGTTATTTCTTAATTTACTCTAGTTTGTGATAGTTCTATATAATCTATTTCGGCAGTTGAACTTAATTGCTACGAACGTTATTTCAGTTCTCGCAGAAAAAGCTTCTATAATATAGCTTTGTTGCCTGTGCTAGTTATATCTCGGGGCGTTCTATCTATGTTTTAGGATTTGCTAGGTCCCGCAATTCTATGCAAATTGTGCCAGTAGTATAACTGAGTTGCTTCAACGTAGGGCAGGATAACCGTAACGTAGACCGGAGGGAAAAAAGCTACCATAGCATAGCGTCGTTGCCTGCGCTGACTATTTCTCGGGGTGCGCTGGCTATTTCTTGGGCTGCACTAGGTTGTGAGAGCCCTAAGTAATTTGTTTCAGTAGTAGAACTTAGTTGTGTCTACATGGGTGAAGTCCAACGTTAATTCAGTCCTACCAAAAAGCTCTCATAACATATGTTTGTTGAGGAGGACTTAAAACACTACTACAAAAAAGTTTTTTTTACCTGCACTAGTTATTTTTCGAGTTGTGCTAGTTATGTTTTAATGTACGCTAGTTCGCCATAGCCCTATGTAATCAGTGCCGGCAGTTGAACTTAATTGCTACAACATGGGAAGTCTAACATTGTGTCGGCCTTTCCAGGAAGAAGCTCCTATTATATAGTTTTGTTGCCGGTGCTAGCTATATCTCTGGGTGCGTTAGCTATTCTTTATGGTGTGCTGGGTTGCGTTATCTTAAGTAATCTGCGCGAGTAGTATAACTATAATTTATGTCATAAATGTCAAACTTGAAGTTTTTATTATTTTGAAAACGATCCTAGGTTATGGATCGAAACGTTAATAAAGATAATTTTAAAAACTATGAGTGGTTTAATCCCCAAAGAAGATTAAGAAGAGTAGTATAACCGAGTTACTTTAACGTTGGGGGTTGTATAACCGTGATTCAGACCAACCAAGAAAAAGCTGCCATAACATAGCTTCGTTGCCTAAGCAAACTATTTCTTGTAGTGCACTGGTTATTTCTTGGGGTGCACCAGGTTGTGAAAGTCCTAAGTAATCTGTTTCAGTAGTAGAACCTAGTTGTGACTACATGTGGAGTCCAACGTTAATGCAGTTCTACCAGAAAGAAGGTCTCATAAAATAGTTTTGTTGCAGAGGGAGGGGTACTATAAGGTTAATTCAGACCGGCCAAAAACACTACGACAACAAAGTTTGGTTACCTGTACTAGCTATTTTTCGAGTTGTGTTAGTTATTTCTTAATGTACGCTAGTTCGCGATAGCCCTATGTAATCTGCGCCGGCAGTTGAACTTAATTACTACAACATGGGGAGTCTAACATTGTTTCGGCCTTTCCAGGAAGAAGTTCCTATTATATAGTTTTGTTGCCTGTGCTAGCTATATCTCTGGGTGCGTTAGTTATTCTTTATGGTGTGCTGGGTTTTGTTATCTCAAGTAATTTGCGCGAGTAGTATAACCGAGTTACTTCCACGTTGGGGGGGTATAACCGTAATTCAGACCGATCAGGAAAATGCTGCCATAACATAGCTTCGTTGCCTAAGCAAACTATTTCTTGGGGTGCACTGGCTATTTCTTGGGGTGCACTAGGTTATGAGAGTCCTAAGTAATCTGTTTCAGTAGTAGAACCTAGTCATGTCGACACGTGAAGTCCAACGTGAATGCAGTTCTACCAGAAAGAAGGTCCCATAAAATGGTTTTGTTGCGAAGCGATGGGCACTACAACGTTAATTCAGACCGATCAAAGACACTCTGACAAAAAGGTTTGTTACCTGCACTAGCTATTTTTCGAGCTATGCTAGTTATTTCTTAATGTACGCTAGTTTGCGATAGCCCTATGCAATCGTGCCGGCAGTTGAACTTAGTTGCTACAACATGGGGGAGACTAACGTTATTTCGGCCTTTCCAGGAAAAAGCTCCTATGATATAGTTGCCTGTGCTAGCTATATTTCTGGGTGCGTTAGCTATTTTTTATGGTGTGCTGAGTTCCGTAATCCTCAAGTAATCTACACCAGTAGTATAACCGACTTGCTTTAACATTTGGGGCAGTATAACCGTAATTCAGACCAACCAAAGAAACTGCCATAATATAACTTCGTTGCCTGCGTTGGCTATTTCTTGGGGTGCACTAGTGTTTCGTCCTTAAACTCTTTTACTTAAGTTATCCTACAACAATAAGGAACCACAGTAGTGTGTGTATAATAGTAACTGGTTTTGTGCGCGCATCATTTTATCATACAAGTGACTGTTTGTGCAGCCGTCGTCGAGTTAACATGTGCAGTTTTTTCAAGTAACAACAAGTTTTTGCTTGACCGCATTAAGTTCGTCATAGAACCAGCAAATCAGTAAGTGCATAATCATTTACATAAACATTTCAATTATTAATTGCATCCAAAGTTATATTTGGTTGTGAGAGCCCTTAGAAATATGTTTCAGCGGTAGAGCTTAGTTGTGTCGACATGGGTGGAGTCCAACGTTAATTCAGTCTTACCAGAAGAAGCTGGCGTAAAATAGTTTTGTTGCGGAGGAAGAGGCAATATAACATTAATTCAGACCGACCCAAAAACACTGGCTATTTTTCGCGGTACGCTAGTTATTTCTTAATGTACGCTAGTTTGCAATAGCTTTATGTAACATGTACTTAATTGCTCCAATATGGGGAGTCCAGCGTTAATTCAGTCCTACTATGAAAAGCTCCTATCTTTGTTGCCTGTGCTACTTATATTTCTGGGCGCGCTAGTTATTTTTTAGCATGTGCTAAGTTCCCCAACCTTACACAATCTCTGCCACTAGTATAACTGAGTTGCTTCAACATGAAGAGCAATATAACGTTAATTCACACCAAACAGAAACTCTGCCATAACGTATTTTTTATGCTTGCTCTAGCTATTTCTTCGGGTGCGCTAGTTTATGCTAGCTCTAGATAATCTGCGCCAATAACTTATTTTGTCCACCATTTGGTGGAGGGGGGCTAGCGTTAACTTAAACCTCCCACAAAAGAAGCTACAATTAAGTACTTTCTACTTCTGCGCTAGTTATATCTTAGGGGTGTTCAATTTTGCTAGCTCTAAGCAACCTCCACTAGTAGTATAACTTAGTTCCTCCAGCATGGAGAGCTAACGTAGCGTTAACTTAGCACCCCGACCCAGAAAAAAGCTGCCATTATGTAGTTTCTGTGCCTGCATTAGCTATTTTTTGGGATGTGCTATGTTGCGCTAACTCTAAGTAACCTGCGCTAGCAGTATAATTAAGCTCCTTCAACATGGTAGAGGCTAACGTTATTGTAGACTCGCCTATCCGATTTAGTCCGTGCCGCTATATTTTTGTACGCTAGCTTTTGTAAGGAGTGCGCTAGATATAATTACGCTGCGCTAGCAATTTCAGCACAATCTGCGTTTGTTTGAGGGTGGGGGACAGATTAACTAAGCTTGTCACCTAAAGTGTATGTCGTTAAATTCGGCTAGAGGCCGTTTTAAATATTTTCACCTTAGAGACGTGTTCTTTAAAAGCATTTCGTAAAATAACAAGCCTCTTCAAATTAAAATCTACGTGAGTTATGCAACAAACTGGATTAGGTAATTGCACGTCAGAAATATTCTTTTAAATTATATATAGGTTTTCGTTTATATTCGTAGATATTCCGATTTTTGTACGATAAATAAAAAAGAATTTAGAAATAAATTTAAACGTGACCTCATCTCTTACTTATTTTATAAATAATATGTGTTAAAACTAAAATGTAACAGTTTGTATATGTTTGAGCGTTTAAAACATTGTACCGAGAGACCTTTCTAAATAAATTCTTTTCGTATCTTGTTTAAATAACAATAACATTATTCTACTTTTAAAACCATCATATTTCAAGCTCTATAACCAGAACTAATCAAGTAAGAAATCGTCCTGTCGAAATAAAATAATAAAACTTCAATTCATGGGCACCACACGACCTTCGACTTTCAAGTAATGCTCTGCATGTTTAGAATCCCTTTCAGAAAACCAACACCAACAATATATTTACGATAAGAACAGAAAACAAACAAAAAGTCAATGATTGTAAGACGAACAGCGGGTGGGACTGCAATAAATTTAAAAGCGTCATCACCGGGTGAGCTATTTTGAACAAGGTGGGTGGCACAGACTTAGATTTAACAAGTGGTGTCCGTTTTACGACCAAAACTCCCGGAACTTTATTGCATACATGACAATTCTGTAACTAAAGCCATAAAAGAAGAAACTTTTCTATTATTGATATAAACCGCAAGGCGACGCCATTTAATTAGTTATGGATGTTATGTTTACAGAAAGGGTTGGTTGTATGATCTCTTTGAGCTCATCCAAACAAGTGCAATAAGCAAAAGCGATTTGATATAGAGAGAAAGCAGAGCTCTAATTAACTCACTCCGACAAGAGCATTATGGAGCCATTTCCCGGCACATTTCCAGAGATATTTCCTTTCGAAGTGTATCTAATTCGGATCAGCTGTCTTCATTGATTTCCTTGTGTAAGCCCACTAAATTGCTTTTTCCTCTTTCCCCAGGAATTGGCTGTTACACACAACCCTCCACAAATACGTTCTGTTGTAAATACCGGATTGTGGAGCTTAATTTATGGTCAAGGTGAGGTTAGAGGATGCCGTTACAAGAGTCCTCTTCTTTTCAATTAGTTGACGATATTTTAGAAATACGTATAGGGGAAGGTGTAAAGATTTTTTATTATCTCAGCGTTTGGTCATTTATTACATTGAAGCATTTTCAGTTGTGCGCCTTTAGTATGAAAAGTGTTACTGAGCTATTGATTAATACATTCGAGCCTTAATTTGGTTTTATTTTTAAATTGTTTTCTAAGAAGTTATATTTCACAATCACTTAGAAAAAAACGCTACTCGTCACCCATTTCGGCTGTATTTTGGAAAAAGTTGCAAAATTGGGATAAAGCTATGGAAACCGCATATGTGAGATTAATGGACAGCTTCCTAATTGCATATATGACTGGTAAAAATTATTACAAATGGCTTTAAAAAAATGTGTTTTTTATAACACTCAGAAAGATCAGGATTTTATTTTCTTTTTTGTTCGTTTTTCAAAAAAATAGACCGTAGTAGTTTAAATAGTGAGATTCTAAAAATTTAAGTAAAGTAATTGAAAACACTAAATAGATTTTTATATGTTTACTTTTCAAAAGTTTATTGCTTTACCCTACATGTGATTTTCCAATGTTCCACCGAAGGAACTACATTGGCCAGGAAGCGGTATTTTTTACCTGAAAAATTTTGAACAAACCCTTACTGTTGCAAACAAGGTAGGGATCTTTAACGTGCGTGACAACACACACACACACACACACACACACACACACACACACACACACACACACACACACGCACACACACGGAACCTCCATTTTACCTCTCATCCGAACGAGGGCGTATTTTTGTGAAAAATGCTCGCCTAACATTTTTCAAACGGACCGTGTTGGGATTTGAACCCGGGACCTTGGGCGTAGTAGTCAGACGCATACCAACTACTCCACGGAGCCGCATAATTGCTATACCGCTGCTTAAGTGCATACAGCATTACTTATCAAGTAGGTGTTTAATATGCAGCTGAAGTACTAATACTGATATACTCAAAAAAAAAGGATTCAAATTTAATGTTAAGACAAAAACAAGTTCTGTCTGTTTCGCAAATATTTATGGAACCGATAGAATTTTATTTTTTGTTTTATCATAATAAAAATGAATTTCAATGTACCTATTATTAATACATGTATGGTAACATGTATGAGTCCAATCTCTACACAGGCGATTCTGTTGTACAAACGGTATTGTATTTTGTAGATAAAAACCTCTTTCTAACAGTAACCTAACCCGCAGTTGTGTTATGTGTGTTTATTATTCACGGACGTTATTAATAAATAAAATGGTAACCTATGCTATATACAAGATCAACAACTGAGAGCTCTGGAATGTGGTTAGCGCAGGTGAAAAAGACAAATGTGAATATCGCAAAGTCCAGGGCAGTAAGTCTTTAACGATTATTGAAGTTAAAAGGGCTGGTTCATGTTCGTTTTTAGATTTACCGCGTATTATTTTTAAGAGAAGTTTAATATTTTTATATTTGGTGGTTGTTTAATAAGGGCAGTCTATTCCAGAAGTGGTTGTTAATTAAAAACGCATACGTTTCTCTTTTGTATGTGATTATCAAGTGATGAGTGCAATAACCATTCGGAATGGACCTGTACTTTGAAGAAGTTCTAGATTATTAAAACGGTGGAATGGCTTGCGCGTTCCTGTAATCTAAAGAACCAAACTACAGGTCCAACCAAAGTAGTAGGGTCTTTAGTGAAAAACAGACTGACAGGTCCCCGAAAGAGGGCAGCGGCTCTTTCGGTACTTAGACTGGCAGAGACCATAGGGGTCGGTATGGCAGTCTAAGACACACTACTGCGATGTGGAAGGCAACAGAAAACCACTACATTATCTCCCAAGTACACAGCGTACTTAAATTGTTATTAAAGATGATGGCATTCTCTGAGGTAAAAAATTTCGGAGTTAAAATAGTCCCCCATTCGAATGTCCGGGAAGAAACTACTTCGAAGGATGTGATTGGAAAGTATAAAAAAGAGTCGTGAACATTCTACGAGTCGGAGCGTTGACTGTCAGAGTATGAAGCAAGTCGGTAAGCTAGAAAGCTTAGAAATTGAAATGGATAGGTTAGCATTATACATAGTAGGGATCAACGAAGGTCGGTGACTAGAAGCGGGGGATTTTTGAAGCGGAGACTTTAGGGTGGTTCATACAGGATCAGAGGAAAAAAATCGGGCGTGGGCATAGTTATGCGAAAAAGATAGGGCAACTACTTACAAAAGAACAAAAGAGTACTCATAGATAGATTATAATCTGAACCAGTAAATACATGCCCACCTCTAGCTACAGTGAGGCAGAGGTAAATGCGATCTACAAAGATCTACAAGATTTACACGATATCTATTGATTTATTTAAACACTGTAAAAATGTTTATTTCTATTTTTATTTTTATTTTTAAAGTTTTCTTCTTTTTTTTACTTAATAATTTTTCTGACAATTTTGATGTAACCTCTAGTTAGGTGTAAGAGTGGACTTCATAGTCCAAATCTCGCTAGAGTTACTTCTATAGTTAATATTTATTTATCTGAATAAATGCTACTTAAATAATAAAGATATACAATACAATACAATACAATCTACAAGATATCTACTAAGATACGTAAAAGGACATGAAAATTTAATAATTACAGGGGATTTTAATACAGTGGTAGTGAGTGTATTTGGTTTAGGCAAGGGAAATGGTAGGGAAAATAGGTCTTGTAGAATTTTGCAACAAGAACAGTTTAACCATCACAAACATTATTTCAACATCATGCTAGAAGACTATACACGTGAACGATGCCAGGAGATATAGGTAGATATCAAATAGATTACATTCTTGTTAGACAACGGTTTAGGAATCGAGTAAAAGACTGTAGAAGCTACCCAAAAGCAGATATAGACATTGACCACAACATCGTAATCATGAAGGTCGCTCTTAAATATAAAAATTTGAAAAAAGGAACGGAAAAAGACACTTTGACTTTGAGAAACTAAAAGATAAAGATATCCGCGAACGATTTGAAAAAAAGTCAAATGAATTGCTGAAAGATATCGGGAAAATTTCTGATACTAAGGAAATAGAAACAAAATGGAATAACATTAAATCCAGCTTAGATATGGCGGCCAGAGATATTCTGGACTATACACAAAAAGAAATTAAGAAACTACAGATAACAAAGAATATCCTGAATCTAATAGAAGAAAGACGAAAATACATATATAGATCAGATAGAACAGGAAAACAGAGATACAAAGTCATAAAATGGGAAATTATTTGCAAATACAAGAAAGCTAAAGAACAATGGATCGATGAAAAATGCAAAGAGGTACAAACTAAGATGGAAATAGGAAAGAAAGACGAAGCATACAAACTAATTAGAATGAATTTTAGAGATATGAAACCTCGTTATAGAAAATGTGATGAATAGATGGCAAGAATATATAGGGAATTTATATGCAGGAGAAAAACTAATAGCATTAGAACAAGAATCAGACATTGAAAAGGATGACTTGGGATATCCTATACTTATAGATGAATTTGAATTAGCATTAAAAGGTCTGAAAAATGGTAAGTTACTGGTACCAGGTGTAAACAGAAACTCTAAAAGCCGCTGGACAAATAGTAACAGAACGTCTCTTCCAACTTGTAAGCTATATGTATGAGACAGGCGAGATATCCAAAGCTTTTAAACGTAACATCATAGTTACTAAACCAAAAAAGAGAGCCTCGGATAGATGTGAAAATTTTCGAACAATAAGTTTGATAGCACACGTGTCAAAAATATGAACTAGAATTGTACAAAGACGGATGGAAAAACGGGCTGAAGAAATACTAGGACAAGATAATTTGGGTTTAGGCAAAACAGGGGAACACGTGAGGCTATTTTAGCTATGAGGGTAATAATGGAGAATACAATAAAAGAAAAGGAAAGAGTGTATATAGGGTTTGTAGATCTGAAAAAAACATTTGACAATGTAAAATGGAAAACATGTTCGAAATATTCAAAAGAATGAGTTTTAGGGATAGACGGATAGATAGTACGTAGCTTATACAAAGAGCAAACGGCAGTAATAGAATTAGAGCAAGAATGTAGAGAAGTAAACATTAGGAAAGGAGTGAGACAGTGATGTGCTCTATCCCCATTAATTTTTAATTTGTCGAGAGACAATGACTACTATCAAATGCAGAAAAACATTTGGAATTATTGTGTAGGGAAAATAATTGATATGCTCAGATTTGCAGATGATATAGCGGTATTAGCATCGAGCAAGAAAGAGTTAGAAACTGCTCTTAATGAAATGGAAACAGTACTAACATATAGATACGGTATAAAAATTAACAAAAATAAAACGAACGTACTGGTATCTAAAAGAGGGGAAAATAAATTAAAACTAGAATATAAATAAGTAACGAGAATTTACAAGAGGTATTTCGAAACCAAATAACTCAACATGAGAAAAGAGCAAAAATTATAAAACAAAGATTAGCACAAGGTCGTTCTATATTTAACAAGAAGTAGCATCTACTGTGTTCAAAGACAACAAACATAAAAACAAAAAGGATTACTTATAACATATGTGTGGAACTGTGTAGGCTAGTTTAGAATAGAAATAGGTGGAGGTACGCGAGTTAAGGTTTGGGCCTTTTGAGCTGTGTTTTTAAAAAACAACTTCAAACTCTTAACAATTTTATTTGATTTGAAACAGAAATTATGGTGAAATTTGGAATAACTTGTACATAATAACTTTAATAAAAAAATAATTAATTGTACTGGTGAGTAGCTTGAACAACGAAGTATGGAGTTCGAAGACTGACTGCCGGGCCTTGAGCTCCCGGGCTTTTTATAATAACCTGCCCCTCACACGGCTGTGGGAACTTGCAGATCTCATGTCTGCGTTTCTCTTAATTGTACACTTTATTACAATGTAACAACTTAATTCTAAGTAATTGCGGTATGTTAACCGCCTGTTACCTGCCACCTGCAGTATCACTGCCCTCACGGATGCAAAGTTGCATGTCCGTTCTCATGAACTGTCGATAACCTCTCTGGGTTATCCTTGTATTACAATGTTGCAATGAACTTATACTTTATTTAACAATTTCTAATAATTCCTATTAGATTCAATATTTCAATATATATAGGTAATTGGGGGATACATAACTCGCGTACAACAATTTTCAAGACGGAAAACCTAATGACTAAAAAAATAATCTGATGATTATTATAAACAACCACAGGTATTGTTTTTGAAATATTTTCAACTAATGTTGATTGTGCGAAATAATTTCAAGTGTTGGGGATCTTGGTAGCCGCAGGCTACTTAACCCTCTTCACATACCACTAAATATCAGGGAAAGTGGGTATATAATTGTAAAACAATAGAAGGGAAACTAAACTGCATCTAACAAGAAAAAGCATCGACTATGTTCCAAGACAACAAACATAGAGACAACGAGAAGATTGTTGAAAGCATTTGTCTCGCGCACGGTATATCTATCACATAGGGACAGTAGGAGAAGCAGACAGAAGTACGGTAGAATCCTTTTGGAATGTTGTGCTTCAGATGTATGATGATGAGAGGATGGACAGACAAAGTTAATAACAAAGAGGTTACAGTAATAATAGAGGAATAAAGATATGGGTGGAATACAAAAGAAGTAGGGGAAATAAAAGGGCAGGATACGTTCTAAGGCATTTTTATGAAATAGTGCGGGCTATATTACAAGCAGAGATAGGAAAGAAAGGGAGGTAGGAAAGCACTAGATCAGACTATTGCATGCAGATAGTAAAAGATGCAGACTGTGGAAATTTCAGAGGAACGTGTAGGTTAGCTCAGAATAAGTAACAATGAGGGTACGCGTCTAACCAGTTCCAGGACTGAAAACCTAATGATGATGACAACTTAAACCTGTAAATTATTGTAAACAGTTAACGCAAGATGAGAGAAGAGCAAAAGATATAAAACAAAGATTAGCACAAGGTTGAGCTACATTTAACAAGAAAAGACATCTACTGTATTCAAAAACAACAAACGTAAAATCAAGGAAGGGATTGCTTAAAACGTGCGTGGAGCACAGCACTGTACCGCTGGGAAACTTGAACAGTAGGAGAAGCAGGCAGGAACAGGATAGAAGTTTTTGAAGTGTGATGCTATAGATAAAGATATAGACAAACAAAGTTAAGAGCAAGGAGGTACTAGAAATGGTAGAGGAACAAAATAATATGTGGAAAACAGTAAGAAATAGGAGAGATAGGATGATAGGTCACATACTAAGGCATGAGGTAATAGTGCCGGATATATTACAAGCAGAGTTGGGATATCTTGGTAGCCGTCAGGTTAGTTAATCCTCTTCTCGTACCACAGAATATCGTTGAAATTGGATATATATTTACAAAATGATAGAATGCTACTGCTGTATCTAATAAGAAAGCGCAGCTGCTATGTTCGAACACAACAAACATAGAAAGAGGGAAAAAGTTGTTGAAAGCATATGTATTAAAGTACAACACTGTGTGGCTATTAAATGGAGACAGAGGAAAAATTGACAGGAACAGAATATAAGTCTTTTGGAATGTGATACTTCAGATTTGTACTGATGATAGCATGGACAGACAAAGTTAATAACAAAGAGGATCTAGCAATAGTAGGGGAAGAGAGATATCTGTGGAGAACAAAAAGATTGAAGATATAGAAGATTAGGACACGTTCTGGGGCATTTGAGGAATAGTGTGGGATGTAGTACAAGCAGAGGAAGGTAAAAAGAGAGGTATAGGTAGACGTAGATTAGACTATTGCACGCAGATAGTGAAATATGTAGACTGTAGATATTTTACGGAAATGAATAAGTTAGCTCAGAATAGGTAACTAGCCTGTTCTAGGACTGAGTACCTAATGATGATGAGTGTAATTTTGAATTCATAACTTTTTAAGTTGCTTCATTACTAATATTTAAGCCTTTTGCCGCCGTATTTAATTATTATATAAAATTGTGTTTGAAATGTATTCATCAATTTCGGCAGCATATCCTAACATTTGTTATCTTCCACGAATTTATTAGATAGACTATATAATTGTAAATAAGCATTTTATGTATTAAAAATTTTGTAGTCCCCTTCTTATAGTTTTCCTGAAGAAGAAAATAAATTTTTCAAAAGCTTGAATTGAATAAAAAGTTTTCTAATTGTCCAAATTGACTATTATCCCATATTTACTTTACAAGGATCTATACATTCAAAAACAATTTTCTTACATACAATAGAACATAGAACAGTTTACAGCATAATTTTCAAACAAAATTATTCCTATCAAGAACCTATTTACTTAATTATTAAAATATTCCTTATCTAATCTTTGCTACAATTTACAGAACAAGTCAAAAAATGTTTCGAACCTGACTTAAATCTTTCTGTTGAATATCCTTACAAAATTTTTTTATATGATTAAGTGTTATTATACTTTAAATTCAAATGACAAAATGCTCGAATATCAGTTACAAACAAAGAAATCCAAAATCAATACTTGCAAAATTCAATAGAGCTTTTTCAATTCGCAATTAACGGTAGTAAATATCATCTACTTACATTTTTAAATTGACGTTAAAATCCCAGTTTATCAGTTTTGTTCATATAATTTCGAATCTCTATTTAGAATCATAATTTTCGAATTCCATTTTCTATTTTTAATTAATTAGCTTTAAAATATGTGTTGTATCGAAGAATCTTCAATCTTCATCGCATTTTACAAAAAATCATGTTTCACCAAATAACTACATTTGATAATTTTTTATACTTGAAACTACTCAACGTATAAATTTCTTTACAACACTACATGTTATTTTGACTTTATAATCAACGTTACATATTACTTGGAATAGGACCGAATCTTACGCGAATTAAGCTTTGAATAATACATTGTCGATCGTGTAAATTGAAGTGCATCAATTTCTTTAATAAAGTTCCGCCTATAAACTAACTATGTCATGGTTCTCAAGAGTTTTCGCGATTTAATTCGAATCCTAGTCACATACGTGATGTAATATTTTCTGGAATTCCACAGTTTTAATGGTCTAATTAGTGTCAAATCGCTGCGGCCGAATGATTTACGAACATCATAAACGCATCGTCGTTCTTTGTCTAATTCACGGAATTCATTTGCAGTTTAATAAATAATTCTTATCGATTTTAGGATTTTTTAATTATCACGGGAGTTCCTTGAATAAACGTTTATTTATTTAGTAATTTTTAGGATTTTACGTATTTGTCCAGATTAATAATGAATACTTCAGATTTGTTTTATTAAAAACCCCTAAATGAATTTAAATGTCATATCTACACACATAATTAATAATGGCTGGTCTATGTTTTGCAAATGCAGAAAGATTTGTATTCTTAAAAGAAAATATCTGCTTACATTGTAATTAAAACGCGCTTTTATACACAAAATTATTTATTTTGTGTCCGAAACATGTACCGTGGCTAAGGGGTTATTTGTTGCGCCTTGGATGTGTCGCCCGTATGGCACGTTTTGCACGCATGATTACGGAGGCCCTCGTTGTATTAATAACCTTGCCATTTATTTCAGAAACCTTATATGCTCAGCCGCCATTTTATTATTTTTTCAGTATAATAATATCTCGTATATTTTTTAAAAGCTTCATGAATTTGCGGTATAATTCTTATTTAAAGAGGAATTTGACAAAAAAAAATGCTTCTGTTTCTAGTAAAACTTTTCGTATTCTTTTTAAAATGGTTTTTGTAGATACGCATGATTAATAACCTATTCAATTGCTAACGCAGGAAATCGTGTCAGCGTGTCAGCATCAGGTGCACTTTCATGTAAAACGAAGTTCCCAAAGGCGTAGTGCGGTAACACCCCGTACGTAATTTATAGCGTTATAATCGTTGTGCACTGTTCAATTCACATAATCGACACCACTTCAAAGCGGCGACAGGTGCGTTCTCTCTCAATCAGTAATTGTCGATATTAATTTATCTGGTCATATATTGCGCTGAGTTAGACTCAACTGATGGGAGAGAATACGTATTCGTATAATAACAGACCGGTAGAAGCCTCCACAAATTTAATATGGTAATCGAAACACGTCGGCTTCAAAATTGCAAGGCAAGAAGTGCCAATGTGAGAGCTCTTAAAACTAAGAGGCAGTTAAGTTGTTTAAGAATTGCTTTCGAGATCATTTAAAGAATTTAAGTGGCGCGCTTGTGAAATTAGTATACAAATCCAACCCGACCTTCTCGACTTCACAATCACTCGAGTTTCAGACAGGTTATCTCCAGACAAGTAAGTGGATATTGTTGAGAGATTCGTTTTGCAAGAAGCATAAAAGCGGAGACGGCGACTCGACGGTGGCGGCTATATAAGCGTAAGGCGCTGAATGTAGGTGATACTAGGGTGAACACATAAGTGGTATGTTGGCTGGCGTCGTCGCGCATCAGAATGGGGCTGCTGAAAATCGTGTACACAGACGCGAAGCGCCATTGTGGTCGTCGATCGATAAAACGGCAGATGCTTACCACGCCTTTGGGAAGCTGCCTCACCTATCATGTCACCAATCCGTGCTATAATTAATGAGTTGGCGGTCCACACTGAAACGATAATTCCATGATAATGGAACGAGCGCACGACCCCCCAACCCCCAACCTACTAAACCATGTATAAATTTCATTTGCTAAATACCAAACCAACAATGACAGGAACTGAAAAATTTATTTACTGGAATGGTTTATGGTTGGTAATAACGTTAACATTTATCTCTGTTCGGTTTTGTTTTTAAATGGAGATTGTTGTTTTTAGTATAGGAATGCATGCAGAGATGCATTTTTCATTGAATCATTTGCAAGTCTATTCCAACTGCAGATGTCAAAATTTATATTTACAAATTGTATAATTGCCCAAACTATAAATTGCAACACAATTCAATTTCTCTCATTTTGATACGTACACCTTTTGCAACTTCTGACACTAGAATTTTAGCTAAACATTTCAATGGAATTATGAGACAATTGTAACTTACAAAATAAAGATATATTTGATAAAAACCGATTTCTTGTGTCAAACGCATGATCTCCATGAAATACATCACAAACACGGACACAAAATTTAAAACAACTTACAAACAACTTCACTTTTGATTTAAAAAATAAACTTTTTACTAAATTGCTTGGAAAGTTATCTTGATTCTCAAAGTGCAATGTCTGCAATTACATGTGAAAGAAAATACCCGGCAAATGGCTTCCACGAATTTGCTCTTTTAAGAAAGTTGATCAATACAATTTGGTATAAAGTCGGCTATACTTCAATGACGTGGTGTTGGATCTCATTCTTTTGATTTGAAATTGTTAGAGGATTATTCTTGTACAACAGACTCTTCAAATAATCCCTAATGTTTAAGTTGCACGATGTTGTCGACCAATTCTGGTCTCCAAACCAACAAATTATTCTATACAGAAATTTTCTTAGCAATGAAATAAATTGCACAGTCTTGTTGAAATTAAATATTCTCCACATTAAGTTTTCCAACCGCATTTGGAATATTGTTTGTAAGAGAAAGTTGTGGTGGACTCCTTATTTTAAATTAAAAAAACTAGTAAGATTTTATTAATTCAATCATCATCATCATCATTCAGGCTTGAGTCCTAGAACTGGTTAAACGCATACTTCCATTGTTTCCTGAAATAATCTACACATTTCCCTGAAATTCCCAGTCTGCATCTTTCACTATCTGCGTGCAATAGTCTGATCTAGGTCTAGCTCTACCTCTCTCTTTTTCTATATCTGCTTGTAATATATCCCGTACTATTCCCCAGAAATGCCTTTGAATGTATCCTGTTGTTACGTCATCATTGAACAATTTGGTAGTGGTGACAATAAATACCATTAGTGCGGGTACTCTACAGTTTTTAGTGAAACCTTATGCCGGTAGTGCGAGTGCGTGAAGCAACAATCAGTCGTACTCGGACGGTTACAGAAGACAGTTGTATGAGAGCCCTGAAGGCGACACCACACCGAACGTGCGTGTTCTTGGTTGTCCGCTAACCTTTTGTGTGTGACTTTTATTGCCCAGAACGGCACAGGCTTTAAGGTATTTATATCCTTTATTAAGTAGTTTGTGGTAGTTGCTTTGTTTATTACATAACCGCTACACTGCCATCGGTATTGCTACATAATAGCAATTGGTCCTTCCCTACAATTAACATATCTAGATCACCTTATCATCCCACACCTGTCCTTCTATGTCTTCCATTTTCTTTTGGTTTTCACATATATTTTTATTCCCCTACTATTTCTATAACCTCTTTCTTATTAGCTTTATCTGTCCAAGCTATTATGATCATACATCTCAAGCATAATATTCCAAAAGGCTTCTTCCTTTTCCTGTTTCCTTCTCCTACTGTCCTTATTTCAAAGGCATAAAGTGCCGTGCTCCACACAATTTTGTCCTTATTTCTATGTTTGTTGTGTTTGAACATAGTCTCTGCTGTTTGTTGTTAGATATAGTTCGGTTCCTCTTCTATTGTTTTGTAAATCTATAGCCTATCACACCGATGTTCAGTGGTATATAAAAAGGGTTAAGCAGCCTGTGGCTATCAAGAACCCCCAATACTTGAATATTTACGGAATTAATAGCTTTCTAATTATTCCTTTTGCACAATCAAGATTAGTTGAAAAAAATGTAAAACCAACACCTGTAGTTGTTTATAATAATCATCAGGTTAAAGTGTAATTATTTTTTCGTCAATAGGTTTCCGTCTTAAAACTGGTTGGGCACGTACCACCACTGATTTCTATTTTGAGCTAGACTACACATTTCCCTGAAATATCCGCAGCCTACATTTATCTGTGTGCAATAGTCTAACCTAGGTCTACCTCAGTAGGAGGTCTATGGGGCTTCTGCCACCTCATTTCCACCCGAATCCCTCATTTCCACACAGATTTACATGTAAATTCCCACAAGGTGGAAATGAGGAGAATCCCTTATTTCCACACACATTTACATGTAAATTCCCATAAGGAGGAAATGTGGTGGAGGAACTCCTAGAAGGAAATGCAAAGATGTAAATTCCCGTGCGGAGGAAATGCGGAGATTCATCTCCACATTTCCACAAGCATCCACATTTCCACACACATCTGAATCAAATAGTTTTCTTTGACTAGCCATTGCATCTTTCGAGATAACCCTATCTTGTTTGGTATCAATTAATATTAGATTTCTCTCAGCTATCCGAATCTCTAGGAATTTCTTAGATTGCATCATCCCCCAGAGAGCTACCCCACTTTTAAGATTTTCTGCATGCAGCAATTTTCTGACCGTCCTTATAATTTTTTAGCCATGTGACCAAGTGTGGCCCTAGGTTAGATAAAAGGAAAAATTAATAGGTAAGGTCAGCGCCGCGGCGCTGACCCTAACCTATCAATTTTCCTTTATCTAACCTAGGTCCACACTTGGTTTTTAATGAGAAAACTGATTAAAAAGCAATTAGTGCTAATTGGATTTTAATGAGAAAACTCATTAAAAGGCAATTCGTGCTAATGTGTTTTAATGAGAAAACTCATTAGAAAGCAATTAGTGCTAATGGGTTTTTAATAAGAAAACTCATTAAAAAACGGCGCTGACCTAACCTATCAATTTTTCCTTTTATTTAACCTAAGCCCACGCAAGTACAACTAACCTAACCTAACTCCGGACAACACCAGCTAACCTAACTCTTGACAAGTCCACATCCAACCTAGGTTGGAGGCAATTTCGCCCTATGGGGCAATTTTACCCTATGGGGCAATTTCACCCTAATCTAACATCCTACATATATTCGATATATATCCGGATATATGTCGATGCGCATTCCTACCCAGCCCGACCTAGGTCGGATTTAATCCAACCTTGATTGAATTTTAAAAACTGTTCCTAATCAAGAGAATGTAGGCGATATGGTGGTGTCCGACATATTCGGCTATCTTTGGCAATATGCGCCCCCACTCTGTAGGATACATAAGGGGCAATTTTTCGTATCCAATTTAGTATTCGGCAGTAGCTAGAACAGTAAACATAAGCGTCTCCAAGGTGATCAACGTTCTTCAACTTCTTGGTAATAAAGTGAAACCAACAAATGAGCGATTTGGATAGTGGTTTTTGGCATATATGTGCAACAATAATCTGGTGACAGATATTGGTAATATTTCTTATGTCGAAGGCGAACAGATGCTGACTGGTGGACTACAAACACCAATTACAGAACCATTTTGTGACATTATGACGCCGAGCAAACATCTGCGAACAAAAGAAAGTTTATCCTAAAAAACAAATTTGTGGTGCATTTAACAGTTATCTACGAAGAAAGTTCAACCGATTTGTTTCCGCTAGACATGGTGTTAAAGCTAAGCTTCCGTTTTCTCTGGAAAGCACTAACAAGATGGGCCAGAGAGTAAAAGAAATTATCGGAAAAGAAGACCTCGAATGTATTGATAAAAAATTCCAAAATCCTATGTGTCCCGTACAAAGTGAAACTAGCAGATGTTAAGTTGGAAACTTTATTGGAGGAACTACCAGATACATTAGACGGACTCAAAAAAGATTATTACTATCTTTTTGACATGGATGTAGCCCAAGATTTTGCGGGCATATTTAGCAAGATGAAGATTTGTAATTATTTAACTACAAACCATAGCTTTTGCTATAAGGACGAATACGAAGAAAAGTGCAATATTATAGTTGACAACGATAAAACTGTAGGAGTTGATTGTTTAACATGGCTAACAACCAATGCAAGAATTAAGATATACAACAAATTTGTGTCAGATAACAAGTCCTGGTGTTAATAAACAACTTGGCAATCATATACTAGATTTTTTACGTTGTCCAGATGTACGTTTAAGGGAAACTTTTGCGTCTACTTTGGCCAAAGAACATGGTATTACGCGATTGGAAGCGACAATATACAACTGTGCACTTGGAAGCTATGTCAGTGCGGAACGGGTGTATAATCCCTTAAAAGACTGTTTAACCTTATTGAAAGATAGTAAGCTATACTTCCTAAAGGCGCCAATGTACTCGATACCACTTGCCAAAATGTGGAGTAAGCGATCGGACAAGCTACAAAATAGCTGCTGTTTAGTGTATAATAACCTACTACAGTACGTGTATTGGGGGAATGGCAATACAAAGAAATTGACGGGCTTGCAAATTAAGTTGTTCGAAAAACCAAAAGAAAGGGAAACATTGATAAAGTATGTGCTTTCGGCTTTTAATTTTAACTATTTACCTGTAAATTATTTGGAGATAGTAGAGGAGGAAGATAGCCAAGATAAAATAAAAATCTTACACAAGTGCTACATTAAAGCAGGTAGTACATATTATACACAATCTGCAACACCATATTCTACAATTCCAAAAGAAATAGTCATTTTGGAATTGGGGTTGATAGATACGCCTAACATTCGTCTAGCTAAATGCCCATCTTGAAAATTTGAAAAAAAATTTATATGTCAAACAGCGCATTACTTTGGAAAAATTAATGTTTTAAAAATACAATCAGGAACAATAATTGGTGTTTGCAAATAAATGTAGACCTACCTTAAATCTTCAAAGAACTTTTTACAAAAAATCACTGCACAAAAACGATTGTTTAAAATTTCAACGGGCTTTACACAAAAGCATGCGAAACTAATAGAATTCTACTAATCAGACCGCGTTATATACGGTTTGAAATAATTACCGTTAATTGATCCGTATGACTAAATGACGTTTGTATTTTTCCTAGTCGAGGTTGTAATAGAAACTACATTGTGTACACCAGCATTATACAGCGAATTTTCTAATGCATGACATTGAAATATATTTCTCAAATCATATAGCCACTAATTAATAAAGAGAAAGGCTACTTTCACTTTACGTCACATAAATGTAAAGCAATTAGATTGTAAAACGAATGTATTTTCCAACTATTTATAATTGAGCATGTAATTATGTTTATGACGTAGTAATTAACAATGTTAAAACCAGAAAAATTTTAAAAGTCATGGGTTTTTGCGATATTCTGAAAACAGCACATTACTGTTTGAAAAATGGTTTTAACTATTAAACACTTATGGCTTATAAAGAACTCATTTCTAAAATACCCACAGTTGTAGATTTTCTCGAATAATGATTGTTTAAAGCATATGTTATAGATGAGCAAAACAATTTAAAGAGATTTGAGACTTTAAAAGTGTAACTTAGTAATGGGTGGTTGCGTTTTAAATTTGTTTGCAGATACGGATTCTGCGTAAAATTCTAGACTAGCAAAATGTGTCACATGGCTAAAAAATTTATAAGGACGGTCAGAAAATCGCTGCATGCAGAAAATCCTAAAATTGGGGTAGCTCTCTGGGGGACGATGAAATCTGAAAAATTCCTAGAGATTCGGGTAGCTGAGAAAAATCTAATATTAATTGATACCAAACAAGATAGGGTTATCTCGAAAGATGCAATGGCTAGTCAAAGAAAGCTATTTGGTTCAGATGTGTGTGAAAATGTGGAGATGAATCTCCGCATTTCCTCCTCACGGGAATTTACATCTCCGCATTTCCTCCTAGGAGACCCTCCACCACATTTCCTCCTTATGGGAATTTACATCTCCGCATTTCCTCCTAGGAGTTCCTTCACCACATTTTTTCTTTATGGGAATTTACATGTAAATCTGTGTAGAAATGAGGAATTCGGGTGGAAATGAGGCGGCAGAAGCCCCATATTCCTCCTACTTACCTCTACCTCTCTTTTCACTTATCTCTGCTTCTAATATATTCCGCACCATTCCCTCATGCTTTCTTCATTTTCTATCGTTTTCTCCATTATTACCCTCAAAGCTAAAATAGCCTACCATATTCTCCTATTCTGCCTAATACCAAATTGATCTTCCCCTAGTACTTCTTCAACCCATTTTTCCATCCGTCTTTGTACAACTTTAGTTAATATATTGACACGTGTGCCGTCGAACTTATTGGTCGAAAATTTTCACATCTATCCGCGCCTTTTTTTTTTTGGTATACTAGCTATGATGTTACGTTTGAAATCTTGGAGTATCTTTCCTGTTTCTTACATATAGCTCATAAGTTGGAAGAAACGTTCTGTTAATGCTTGTCCAGCGGCTTGCACCTTATCTATAGCCAATGCCTTACCATTTTTCTGGCCTTTTAATGCTGATTTAAACTCATCTCTAAGTATAGGATATCCCATGTCATCATTTTCAATGTCTTTCCTGTTCTAGTGCTGTTAGTTCCTCTCCTGCATAAAAATTCGGTAATTTTCTTGCCATTTAGCCACTTTCTCTACATTTTCTATGATGATGTCTCCACGTCTCTTATATTTTTGCTGTACGGTTTTATATCCTTAAAATTCGTTCTAATTAGTTTGTATGCTTCGTCAGTTTTTCATATTTTCATCTTAGTTTGTACCTCTTTCCATTTTTCATCAATCCATTGCTCTTTAGCTTTCATGCATATGCGAATAATTTTTCATTTTAGGGCTTTGTATCTCTGTTTACCAGCTTCGTCCGGTCCGTTTTTGTATTTTCGTTTTTTTTCTAATAAATTCAGGATATCCTTTGTTATCCATGGTTTCTTATTTTACTTTGGTGTATACCCCAGAATATCTATGGCTGCCATGTCTAAACTGGATTTAATGTTATTCCATTCTGTTTCTACTTCCTTAGTATCAGAACTTTTCCCGATGTTTTTCAGCAATTCATTTAAATTTTTTTCAAATCTTCAGAATTGTCGTTTGTTTTCCCCGGACATCAGAGCCCTATTATTTTTATGTTTTAGTTTAAAATAAATTCATTAAAAATTACTTACGTTTAATCGGCAATTATAATCTTCATATTAGCACTTGTTTTATCTTTCGCTTTTAAAATTATTACGTATTACTTTGTTTAATAGCGACGCACTTCGGCCTTTGTTGAGTTTAAAACTGTCTTCGTTATCAAGGTGCTTGCTAATATATTATTGAATTCCCACTCCATCAGTGGGTATGGTCTAGAACTCGTCGCTTATTTATGACCAATCAAATAATTACATTTAAAGCAGTTTCTGATGTAATGCTCCACGATTCCCCATAATCGTAACCTGCTTTCAGCTGTCTTTCGTTATCAACATGCTGTGTTTTGATAGATCTAATTGCTTTTCCATAAACAACTGATGCAACTCGACTTTGAATTTTCATATTTACATGTTGTTCACGCAATTTTTAATCATTTTTCTTATCAAAAATGGTTAGATATTTGTACGCATTTATATTAGCTACCTGAAGCTCTATTTTTATCTCCGTATTAATCTAATCGTCTGGAACTCCTTTTTGAATGCGTGTCTAATTACACTTTATCGTTTATTTATAAATATATGCGTGCTTCCACTGAAAAATATCATTACTTGCTTTACCTAAAATAACTAAAATTTTATCTACAGGGTATTTAATATTTTCTATTTACCTAATGAATGTCTTCCTGGTTTCTACGCTAACTATGCGTCTTCCTATGTTTATCTGCGTCGCTTAAAACTATTTATACTTTATATACAGGGTGTTGACGGCTTACTATATACAAACTATGTCTATTTCTTAATTCTTCACTAAATAAGTGCCGTTTTCTGCTGCCTATGGTAATTTCTCATTTCTAAATGACCTTTCTTATAAAGTACACCCTTAAACAACCCCTTATCACAGCATAATATATCGCGCCTTGTATTGTTGATTATCCCCCCAAAATTTTCTCAAAAACCTATTTTCAAACTCTTGAAATGTCCCAATTTCATTTTCTATTAAATCAAACCATATCTCCGCGCTTCCTTTCAACATTGATCTGACGAAGTTTAAATTATTCCTTTCATCCGTTGATCCCTGTATTAATTTTCTTATATTATTTAAAAATACTTATGATTTATTTTGTTGTCTCCATAAAATTTGGAATATTGTTTTACAGAAATCTCCGGTCTATTTATCCTAGTATGTTGTAATCCCTGATTTCTACCCACATTTTCAAATTCTGATTTTAAACTACCTAACTCTTTATTTACATCATTAAGTCCTAATTCACAATTTCCCTGAATTTCCCTCATCTTTTTACCTAAGTCTGTAATACAGTCATTTGTCTCTTTTTCAGATGTCTCTTGATCTAATTTTACTTTCCAGACCTCGTCTCTAACTTTATCTACATCATCCATCATTCTAGCGAATTTGTTTTCAAAATGTACTTGCATTTCCGCGATTGTTTGGTTACTTTCCTCTAGTCTGTCACTTATAATTTTTATTTCGGCCCCTAACCTTTCTCCAATTTCATTAATCTGGTTTTTAATGGCCTCTTTGCTTTCATCCATTTTCCTCGTTAACGCTAAAAAAATGTGCATTATTTCCAATTGTTGCGATGTCTGTTGTTCCTCGCCTTGGCTCCTCGTTAATTGTGGCATTTCCATTGATGTATCTTGTAGAATTACACTTTCAACCCCTTGGTTCCTCAATGCCTTCCTGGTCTCCTTAATTCGTTTATCCATTTTAAAAATTTTTAAATTCTTATTAATATTTCAAATTCTTTCCGATTTTAAATTCCTAACCCTTTTTAATTAATTTGTACTCGTATTTTTACAAAATTAAATTTTTAAATTTCTCGTTTCTACAAATTTTTAAATTATTAATTTTCCTTTTCAATTTTTAATTTATTTTTAGTGGTGTTCTCGCCCCTAACTTTGGGTCGCCATAATTTATGGTGTGTTAACTCCTGTAGGAAAAATAATATACCTTAGTTATATCCCTTATATCGGGCCCCACGGTTTGGGTGCCATAATTATGTTGTGATATACAAGCCCCACGACTTGGGAAACCTTAATTATACTGTGTTACTTGCTCAGCCCCTACGATTGGGTGCACATAAAATGCTGTGATAACCCGTTATTCTCTCACAGCCCCTTATACCACTCAAACACTTGAGAAATGTTAATTTATAATTTTCTTTTGCCTCGACTAGCTGATTCAATTAAATAAAGCACTTCTATAATACACAGTATAATGATTGAATATTTACAACCCCTTTAAATATCTTCTCTCTTTTTAAATCATATACATCTGTTAAATTATTACAAAATCAAGCCAGCAAAACGAGCTTATTATTACCTTTAAAGACTTATTGAAACTTTTCAAGCTGTCTGTAACTTTTCATAGAATTTTCGCAAGAAATCCCCAATTTGTCGGCTTTTACACTTTAAATTATGATTGAGATAAAACAGTTTAAAAATAAATCATATCAAAAATATTTGAGATAAAACAGTTTCAAAAATAAGTCATCAAAATCTCTAACCTGAATTATTTTCATGGGTGCTCCTAAGAATTGAAGTCTATATCCAAATCGTTATTGGTGCGTTTATTTCAATGAAAGGTTTTTCATTTCCTCAATAGAGTATGCATCATCAATTTGCTTGAGCAGGCAGCATTCTTCAAAATTGTATTTGTGATCGTAATGGCTCGTAATTTAAAGTTCTACAGGAATCGTAATATTATTTTACTTGTAATTTAGGATTGTAATTTATATAGTAATTGAGATGGTCATTCCGATGGTAGTTGAGATGGTAAATTCAGATTTACATTCCAAGAGGAATTTAGATGAACATTCAGATCGACATTCAGAGAGGAATTTAGATCAACATTCAGAGCCGTCTCAGAAATACGGCATAATTTTCACAATTCTACACTTTATAATTTCACTGTTAACAAATATTGATACTTCACGTAAATATTTGGCACTTTCAATTATAGTCACTGCCCAGTTTCAAAGTATACTCACTTGATATTCAATTTTCCAGATATTTATAAGATCGTCCCACTCTTGTTTGTGATTCGCTGGCTTCACGTGCTAGGTGAGGTCAAGTATATTATCACTTGTTATGTTTGGGAAAATTTACCAATTGTATGTATTTTAATTGCATGACGCGGTGCTTGAAGTCACGTAATTCAATTGTTATACCTTATATTTACTTCAAAAATCTTGTTTGTTAGCTTTATTCTAATCTAAATTGAATAAATTTGGTATTTGTTTATTTTCCAATAAATTGGATTTTCGAACAACTGTGATTCTCTTAGATCACGTACGCTTTTAAATAAAGCATAATTTCTGCGTGCGTTTACGATAATATCTTTACACACTTTATGAATGCTTATCTAGCCACTTCATGCAGGTTTTTCACTGATTTAATTTTAATGCGTTTCGTTACCTTTTTAAATTCCAATTTCTGCTAGTAGCTACATTTGGATATGCGTTTTAATTGTTTGTACTGCTATATACAGTGTGCTCGCAACTAATAATTTTTATAATAACCTATTTACCCTCCTAATATCAATAATTTCGTGCTTCTGTTGCTTGGGAGTTTTCCTTGCTTATTCTACGACCCCAATGACTTAACCTTAACCTTAACCGCTAAATTAACCCTATAATTACAGCATTAAATATATATATATATAGATGTGATAAAGAGGTTACCAGAGGTTATTGAACCCCAAATTCTATGAAAAATTACCACCCAAAGAGAAGAAAGCGGAAAAAATTTAAATTTCCCAATATTTAATTTCTTTACCTTGTATAAACATAAGTGTATTGCATAACTTTCATTTTCAAAAGTCTTAGCAATTTAAAAATCCTTTTCAGGAATAGAACGCTTAATCATGCCACATAAATGTGCCAAGCAAAACTTCATTCTTTTAAAAACTGAATCATTACTGTCTTCTTGAAAATCATTTAATAAAATAGTAATAGAATTTATGATACTAGTTATTGCTTCACTATGTTCTTTAAAGGTTTTTGTATATTTTAGCAGATCTTTTTGAGGAAATGGTTTAAAATTGTCCCTACATAGTCGACGAGCTAAGTTTTCTTTTCTCTTCGATGGGTTTATTTGACACTATAAACCTATTATAAAGTTCATATTCTGGCTCTTCATGTAACAAATGACCTGTATCAAAAGTTTCTTCCATATTTAAATTTTAAATTTGTTTTGTTAAAAAAAAATTAAGAAAAAATTTGTACTTCATAACAAGGTTATGAATGTTCTCTCTTTAAATATAATAAAAAATAATAATATGTGTTTAATAATAATCAAAATTTAAAATCACATATTTATTATGGTCACTCCGAATGGACCTGCACCTTGAAGAAGTTCTAGATTACTAGAACAGAATGGCTTCCGAGTTCTAGTGATCTAAAGAGCTAAACTAGTAGCGTCTTTAGTGAGAAACCAGACTAAAACAGGTGCCCGAAAGAGAGCAGCTGCTCTTTTGGTACTTAGAGTGGCAAAGACTATAGGCGTCGGTACGGCAGTCTAAGACATACTAACGCGATGTGGAAAGCAACGGAAAACCACCACATTACCTCCCAAGTACACAGCTTACTTAAATTGTATTTAAAATTATGACATCCTCTGAGGTAAAAGATTCCGGAGGTAAAATAGTCCTCCATTCGGATCTCCGGGAGGGGACTACTTCAGAAGAATCGGGAACATTCTGCGAGTCGGAACGTGGATTGTCAGAAGTATAAAGCTAGTAGGTAAGTTAGAGAACTTAAAAATTGAAATCGATAGGTTAGCACTAGACATAGTAGCGATCAGCTAAGTTCGGTGGCCAGAGGCAGGGAATTTTTGGAGTGGAGACTTTTGGATAATTCATACAGAATCAGAGGAAGGAAATTCTAGTGTGGGGATAGTTATGCGAAAAAGATAGGGCACTGTGTATAGAACTACTAACAAAAGAACGATTGAGTACTTACTCATGGTTAGACTAGAATCTAAACCGGTAAATACAGTAATAATACAAGTATATACATTCCCACCTTCAGCCATAGTGAGGAAGAGGTAGAAGATAGAAACAAATTTATAAAAGAAAGCACTATGACAACTATATTACGTCAAAGAAAATTAAAAGTTATAAAAAAAATTAATTTTGCATGTGATTTTATGTAGTGCTTTATAAGAAAAGTAACGGTAGTATTTTTGGGATCAAATGTTTTAATGTGAAACGTGTATGGAAAGAAGGATAAATTGGTTCGCTAACGTGAGTGATGTTCAATAGAAGACTTGGTTGATGGGAACATACTGTGTTGCCGTAGAAAAATTTAGAAAAAGAAAAACATGTTGAGCGCCAACGTGCACCGTCCCCCTTTTTCGATGAGGTATAAAAGGTAGGTGCACTACAATATAAGTAAATATAGCTTTTACACTAAGAGAAATTAAAGTATAACTTATACCTGGTGAAAAACAGCTATTTAATAGATTGTTATTTGTACTTTATAGTCATCATCATTTAGTTTTCGACCTTACTTAAGGTCGGTTTGACGCAGCTCTAACTTCTTTTCTATTCTGTGCTAATCTAAAAAGCTCTACATACCCTTCACAACCTAAATTTCTAGTAATTTGACTAATATAGTTTGGTCTAGGTCTTCCTATATCCTTCTATCTTTTTCCTATCCACCTGGCTCTACATAGATATTAGCAACCTGATGGTTGTTAAAGAACTCTAACATGTTTACATGATTACTATTTATAGGAAAATGAAATATAACCTGGTTATCCGCTTCAAAAAGGAAAAGTGTTAAATTATATGTTATGGTAAGGCTTAAGCAACGAATCGCTGCCAACATGTCAGACCGCTACCTAATTGTGAGTTATGTTATGGTGACGTTTATTAAGTTATCTGTTATGGTAAGGCTTAAGCAACAAATCGCTACCAACATGCCAGACCGCTACGTAATTGTGAGTTATGTCATGGTGACGTTTATTAAATTATCTGTTATGGTAAGGCTTAAGCAACGAAACGCTACCAACATGCCAGACCGCTACCTAATTGTGAGTTATGTCATGGTGACGTTTATTAAATTATATGTTATGGTAAGGCTTAAGCAACGAAACGCTACCAACATGCCAGACCGCTAACTAATTGTGAGTTATGTCCTGGTGACATTTAGTTAACTGATTTTTATTTTTTTTTGTTTTGTTTTCGAACTTACTTAAAGTCGGTTTGACGCAGCTCTAAATTCTTTTCTATTCTGAGCTAGTCTAAAAAGGTCCACATACCCTTCACAACCTAAGTCTCTAATAATTTGACTAATATAGCTTTGTCTAGGCCTTCCTACTCTATTTTTATTTGGTAGTCTATAATCTAAGACTTTGCTAAATAGTCCCTCATGTCTTAACTGGTGCCCTATCATTCTATCTCTCCTGACCTTCAATTGTTTCCACATACAGGGATCCTCACCTATCCTTCTATAAACTTCCTCGTTTGTTACTCTATCTGTCCAACTAATCTTTAACATTCTCCTATAACACCAAGTTTCAAAAGCTTCTATCTTTTCTTATCTACTTCTTTAATTGTCCAAGTCTCACTACCGTATAGTAGAACGCTCCATACGTACGACTTTAAGAAACTTTTCTATTATCTAAACTAATACTATTAGCTATTAGTAAGTTTTCTTTTTAAAACATTTTTCTAGACTGAGCTATTCTAGCTACTATATCCCTTCTGCTACGTCCATCCTTTGTAATTATACTACCTAAATAGCAAAATTCATCTACCTCCTCTAACTCGGTATTACCTATTTTTAATTTTGGTTTAGAACTAAGCTGTAACTCACTTGTCATTATCTTTGTCTTTACTGAGTTGATTCTCATACTATAGTTACTCCGTAGTATCTCATCTAAAATATTTAAAAACTCTCCTAACTCTTTTCTAGACTCTGCTATAATGGCTATATCATCTGCAAAACGTAACATGTCTATTTTCTGTCCCTGTACACTAATACCTATCTCTTTTCTCTCTCTAGCTAAGTTTAAAGCTTCCTCAATATAAACATTAAAAATCAAGGGAGACAATATACAACCCTGTCTAACACCATTTCTAATCTTAGCTTCCTTTTCTATTTCATCCAATCTAATTACTACGCTTTGGTTTTTATATAGACTGTAAATAATTTTTCTATCCCTATGAGAGATTCCTATTTTTTGCAAAACCCTGAACATAACGATCCAATTAATCCTATCAAATGCTTTTTCTAAATCTACAAACGCGAAATGAGTCTTTTTATTTTTTTGTAACCTTTTTTCGATAATTAGCCTAATCATTAGTATCGGTTCTCTAGTCTCTCTGTCTTTACGAAAACCATATTGGTCTTCGCCTAAATACTTCTCAGTTAAAGCTTCTACTAGTACTTTATAGTAAGAAAAGCAAAAGTATTTGATAAAGTGTGGAGCACGTTGTAACATGGCTAGGCCTCAGAAAGACATGTTACAGTATGATCAGTGGCGTAACTACGATTTTTGGGCCCCCCCGCAAAAATTTTAAAGTGGGCTCTCTTTAAAATGTATTACTTTTACTGGCTTATATTTAGCCATATTTTTAAATTATAGTACATGTAGAGAAGGAAGCAGTATAGAATTAAATACATATACTATATTAATCAAGTGCTTTATTAATTATAAAACCAAATTACATAAATTCAAACTTATAAGTTAATTAATATTAAATCTACATATTTATACGCCGCACAAAATTATTTACACCTAAAAATTTGATACAGTAAAAACCTATGAGCTAGCAGACATTCCAAATCAAATTCCAAATTTTGGTTTTCTTGCATGTTTTGCTGCAAACGCGTTTATTGTATCCTCTATATTCATATTTTTGGCAGTGTCATGTTCTACTGCTAAGAGGGATAAATCGTCTAATCTATCTTGTGAAGTGCGGTTCCTAAGATAATTTTTAATAATTTTTAATTTTGAGAAAGATCTCTCCGCACTTGCAACGCTAACGGGTAAAGTTAGGTATAACATTAAGGCTGTTATGGTGTTTGGAAAACTGCTAGAACCTGTAGATTTGGAAAGTACTAGATATTCTAAAATTGTAAGATACCGTTAACATTTTTAATTCATCACAAATAAGTCTATTATTTTTGAGTGTAGTAAGTTCTATACCTATAGCATCATTTAAATCTTTGTAGTAAAATTTTTGCAATTGTTTTGCCTTAGATAAAATATCGTCTGCAGTTAAATTCAAAAATACATTAGGTTCTAAGAAATTAAACTTTTCGTTTACATGAAAAGCGATTTAAAACGATTCGACAGCTGTGAAATTATAATATCCATTACGCGATAAAATACATTTATTTTAAATTTAAATTCTTCATCATTAAATCGATAATCATTGGATAATTCATCGTAATGCTTTTTATTTTTGGTTGCCTTTTTTTATAAATTCCGGTTTAATATTCCATTGCCCTGCAACTTTCGCTGCTTCCTCCTTGATGTTGGAATAGTTATTTCTTGTTTCCTTGAAAAATTTTAAAGTTTTTGAAATAAGAGAGTTATCTGATTAATATTCGCCTTTTCACTCTGAGCAGTTTGTGAGAGCTTGTTAAGCTCTTCTAGAATTTGACTTAAAAACACTTAAAAAATAAAATTAAAATTATCCATGCTAGTTAATATTTGCTTTGCGTCATTTCGTTCATCTGTTTTTTTTGATATCATAATAATTTTATTAAGAGACATTACTATATCTTTATACCGAATTCTTATGGCAGCTAAAGATTTTACTCGATCCGCCCAACGTGTCGGATTTAAGCGTTTCAATTGTGTGAAATTTTCTTTAAAAACAGAAAGCCAATTCCATCTTACTATACTATTAGCAAAAATGTATATATGTTTTCTAAAAGTAGAAAAACGATTCTATTTCTTTTATACCTTTAACGGCATCATTTATGACTAGATTTAAGTTATGGGCACTACAGTGCATATATAAGGCTGCAGGCTCTATGTTTAAAATTCTCTTTTGCACGCAAGAATACGTACCGCTCATAACGTTAGCTCCATCGTAGCCCTGCCCTCTACATTTATTTATATCTAATTGCATGTTGGTTAAATTGCTTAATATAGTATTACATAGTCCTTCAGCAGATTGGGACTCTACTTTTGTAAAACCCACAAAAGTTTCACAAATATCTATTTTGGTTACCTCTCCCAAGCTGTCTTTTTAAAATCAATATATCTTACAATTTTACTTAATTGATCAATCTTAGTTATATCCTGTGTAGTGTCTATTATGATTGAGAAAAAGGAGCGGATCTAATTTTATTTAATAAAATATTTTTAAGTGTGCGCTTAAAGTATTAATAATATCGTTTTGAATTTTTGGGGAAAGATATTTAATTGAACCTTTGGGTCGTTCAAGCACTTTTGTAATATAGGATCATAGTTACTAATTAAATGAACTAAACTTAAGAAATTACCGTTGTAACTGTCTTTGAATCAGAAAAACTTTCTCTATGTCCTCGAAATGACAGCATGCGCTGGGATAGTGTTAAAGTAACATTGAAAAGTCTGTGTAAAACATTTTTCCAAAATTCAGTTTCTTGTTTTAATAGTAGAGTATCTTTCTTATCTATGGTATAATTTTTTTCCACATATCGTAAATAAAACAACAAGTTAAATGAGATTGAGCAAGCAAATGCTCTTTAATTTTTTGATAAACCCTGCCAATCATTAATTCCGGTCGTCCAACTTGACCTTACTGAAGCAAACAGCCAACATGGTTGACAATAAACACAATTTTTAATTTAGAATAACACAACCACCCATTTGAATTGTGTGGTAAGTTTAACGTATTGCTTTTATTTTCGCTTGCAGTTATTAAGTAATAATAGTGAACTGAAAACTTCTATTTTTATTATCTTTAGGAAACGCACCATCTGGTCTACACAATCCGTAATTAATTATTTCTTTTCTTAAATTGTCATGTTGTAAAACATTGATTTTTAAAAATGTGCAAAATCGGTTGGATATTCTTTCGTCAGATCCATAGATAGTTCATTAAGTGAAAAGTACTACTCACATTTACCTCTGTAATTGTAGTGGTATCTAGTTCCAAATTTCTATCGCGGCCGTCATTATGTGATGTACTTGCGCCCTGGGTGAGAGTTTTAAAATTGTTGACGACTGCTGTTCGTCTGTAGCGGAACTAGTAGATGCTACTGTCGAAAGCCCAATTTCTTTCATAGATTGTTCTTGTTTTTCGGACTCTTTAGAAGTAAAAAGGAACTTATTTTGGAATCTTGCTCTTTGATTCTTCCAATAGTTTTCTTTTCGTTTTTGCAGCGCCGCTTGTAGTGCTCATTGTATATTATTTCCTGCAATTTTGAATGAAATTAATTATAATGTAATTAGATAAGTAATAATTATTTAAAAGCCTTTTGAAATTACAAATAACACATACATACTTTGCTTTAAATGCTTTAATTAACAAAATATAAATGATTTTTATTGAATGCTTAAAGATTTATTTATATGTATTTCTCAGCGCGACTTCAACTATGATTAAATCAATAGTAGTTTAATAAAAATAGATATAAATACTTACGTTTAAATATGAAAGACCTCCTGTAATACGAACACAACACTATTGAGTAAAACGTACTGGAATGCTTTTTACTTCCTTTCCGTTATATATAATGCAGCTAATGCAAATACGTTGCAACCAGCTGACTAGAAACCACAAAATGAATTTCTTTCTAGTATTATATTTCTAGAAAGCGAAGGTTACTAAGCTACCTGCCATCCTGTGAATCTGTACTGTACAGACAATAGCCCTTTTATTCCTATTTAAAATCCCACAAACCAAACTAACCCTACTATACGTCGTTTAATAATGCTTTACCACTTTATACAACTTATCACTTAAGAATAATATAGACATCTTTGTTATTAAAGTTTACAGTCTCTTTCATCTGTTTATTTACCCTTACAAAATAGGACAGAACGGATAGAAAGAAGAAAGGATGCAGGCTGCAGGTGGTGTTCAGTATTTATCTTAATTATTATTTCTTGTATTTCAGCAGTTCCTAGTAGTAACATCAAGAAAACGTTCGTTAACCTGCGGTTTCTGAATTATCTGCAATATTTTCTTGACCGTTTCTTACCTGCCAAATACGTTGAAGATGAATAAGTTGAGTTTATTATCGTTTGGGCCTTCTTGCACTTGGGGCCCCCCCGCATAGCGGGGGCTGGCAGGGGTGTAGTTACGCCACTGAGTATGATGATGACAACATGGACAGACAAAGAACAAAGAAGTTCTAGAAATAGTAGGGGAAGTAAGATATTTGTGGAAACAAAAAGTAGCAGAAATAGCAGGATATGGCAGGTTCAAACGCATTGGGGAATAGTGCGGGATATATTACAAGCAGAGATAGGAAAAAAGGGAGTTAGAGGTAGACGTATAGTAGATTAGACTGACTATTACACGCATATAATGAAAGATGTAGGCTGTGGGATTACAGGAAAATGTTCAGGTTAGTTCAAAATAGGAACCATCTAGCCAGTTCCAAGACTAAAGACCTAATGATGATGACCAGATAGGACACACAGTAAGGCGTGAGGGAATAGCGCGGCATATATTAGAAGTAAAGAAGGAAAAAGGAGAGATAGATCTAGATTAGACTACTACACAGAGAAAGTCAACGGTGTGGACAGTGGGAATTTCTGAATATTGTGTAGATTTGCTCAAAATATTAAACAATGGAAGTACGCGTTCAAACAGTTCTAGAACTGAAGACCTGATGATGATGATTCAAAATTGACCTAGTTTTGGTTGTTTTAAAGCACCAGGTTCTCATGTGTAAGTCTGAACAATACTTTTTTCATTCTTATTTGATATACGTAAACGTTAACGTATTGAGCCAGAGTAGTTCAAAGCAATTCCATCCAAAATGAAATAAATCTCATATTCCATAATTATTATTCCAGTAATAAAAACTGTTAACATTGAGAAAAAGGTGTTGTGTTTAGTGTTATCGGTTATAGTAGCTGAAGTGGTTAATTACAAAGCAATCATTAATATATGTAGTCCCAGCTGACACGCAGCTGGCCTGTCAACTTACGAGCGCCCTTCATAAAACAAAGAGAGGAAATTATGATAAATATCTTGCCTTATTGTTTAGTATGTTACATTATAATAATTTTTATTCATATTTACGTTCCTGAATTTCATTATTTGTACGTAAAATTAATCTATGTTATTTTGCCTCATCACGTAAATGGAATTAGGAGGTCAAGAAACATGTAAGTTATTCGTCCGGTTCGGTTACTTTAAAAACGCAGCTGACCATCACTCTTAAATCATTTTTTTGATGTTGGCGCTGCTGGTGGCTCAATAGAATGACATGTAACAGAACTTGAAATGCCATTATCGAGTTTCTAATCCTTTTAAAGACTAACCTACTGTTGTAAATCTAAGAATAGTCATCAAATGTCAAGTACTTTGTAAAAAAGATATAAAACATATTTTTGGAGATGTTTGGATATATAAAGTTTTTTAATAGAGTTTCAAGAATGAAATCTTAACTTGTTGACAAATTAGTTGTGTACCTATCAAATAATTTGGATAATTTATACTAACTTATACTAGATTTTTCGTGAAGTATACAAAAAGGCTGCTAGAAAACGGCAAAAATTATACCCCGATACTTTTGCAAATTCGTGAATTCTTCATAAGAGAGAAACCGATGTAGAATTGTGCCATTTCAGTTTAGATGAATACTTAACTTAAGAAATTATATAATCAGTTACCCATATTAGAGAATATATTATTTATTCACATGAATTACAATGACAAAGCAAACATAAATAAAATACAACAATATAAAAATTAATGTTAAAAAATGCAAATATACAACAAACAAAAGTAAAATTAATCCCAGAAAACAAAAGTTGTATTCATTGGCATAAATTTCCATTTAAAGAAACTACTGAAGAAATTAATCTATGCCCGACTATTTAACGAGGGCTTTACTGATAAATTTGCCAATTTTAGAACCTATGGATGCACCCTATGTTTAAGAAACATTTGTCTGGTAAGTTTGTTACGTTTAATTTCACTCGACTGAATACTTTCGTTCAATTTCCGACTTTTTCAAATTTCTCTGACACTTTCACCTCGACTTTTCGCATAACTACCTGTTATGAGTGACGCTTCTGATCAAGTTTTCGTAATTTACTTTGTGTATTTTATTTTAAGTCTACAGTAGTTCAACCAACCTTACGCCCTGATATTGGTATATTATTGTGATTATTTCTAATTGTTAGAGAGGGTCCTGTTGAAGTTCATGAACCTGTATCTTTAATGTCTGCAGTTGCTGCTGTCAAAATTTTACATGTTCCTGCTTTCTTAAATGGTTCTCCTCAAGAAATTTCTGTCGTATCTACAATAACACTGTAGCTGAAGTGACGATAACTCCTAATACGGATAGAGAAGGTCCTATTGAAGTTAGTGAACCCGTAGCTATAATGCCTGTTGCTGCTGTCGTCAAAGTTTTACCTGACCCTGTTTCTTTAGCTACTATTGTCAAGGAATCAGTTCCTATTGTGGCTGAAGTTTTGTCTGTTCCTAGTCCGTTGTCTAACATTGATGAAATCTTACTTGATTCTATTCCTTTACCGGCGGTTGATGAAACGTTACCTATTCTTACTCATTTTTCTCATGCTGACAAAATGCTACTTGCTTCTGTTCTTTTAACTAAGGTTGGTGAAATCCTAGCTGATGTCCTGTTGTCTAATGTTGACGAAGGTCAAACTGATTCTGCTACCTTATCTATTGTGGATGAAGTTCTTCCTGATGCTGTTTGTTCTTGTAAAGTTGATGAAATTCTGTCTGGTGCTGCTTCTGTTTTTCATGTTGATAAACTTTATTCGACTCCTTTATCTAACATTGGCGAAGTTCTACTTGATACTGTTTGTTCTTGTAACGTTGGTGAACTTCTACCTGATTCTGTTCGTTTATGTAATATAGCTAAAGTGTTATCGGATCTACTCTTTTTCCTAAGGTTGATATTCCTACAGCCAATGCTGTTTTTTGTTCTAACTTTGATACTGCTAGTCCTTTATCTAACATCGATAAAATTTTATCTGTTTTTGTCCCTTTATCTAACGTAACTGAAGTGTGCTTTGCTGGCGTTTCTTTTCGTAAGGTTGATTCTTTTACAGTCAATACTTTTTCTTTTTCTACCGTTGATATTCGAACAACCCATGATGTTTCCTTTTCTGCAGTTAACTTTCTTACCACTAATCCTAACAACAAACAACGTCGTCTTATGACGCGTATTGAGTTTTCTAAACTACCCTTGCCAAGTCCTAAACCTCGTGCTACAACTACTACACCCCCTGCTGTTCCTGTTTGGCAGAAAACTGCTCAAAAGAGGCAGACATTAGACTATGCTCCTTCCGAACCGGAAGATGTAGTTCGACGAAGTCCTAATGTCCTTCATCTTGTTTCATTTTCTTGCTGGCGACGTAAACGTCTTAAGCCCAATACCTAGACCTTGCGCCCCAGATTCTTATGCCGACTTTGCTCGCCTTGGAATTTGACTTTTGGACTTTACAATTCCTTTTATTTACTTCTCTGTTTAGCTGGATTTTCTTTCTTTTTTTTTCACCTGTGTGGGACCGGGAATAGAATAGTCCCATGGGTTGATTTCCCTGTCGTGAGGAGACTACAGAGGTCCAACACACACACACACACACTTCATACACACACACACACACACACACACACACACACACACACTTCATACACACATACACACACACGCACTTCATAAACACACAGATTACTGTTTGGTTCTCCTTTTTTCCGTTCGCTTCTTGTACCCCAACACCCGTGTGGGTCCGGGAATAGAATAGCCTCATGGTACAACTTGCCTGTCGTAAGAGGTGACTACAGCGGTCCAACACATACACACACGCAGACTTTATACACGCACAACACATACACACACACTTCTTACACACACACACACCCACATACACACACACACACACACACACACATACACTTACCCATACTCATACATAACTACACTGGGATTTGGTTTAATTTTCTTTTGTGCAATTCTTCGGGTTTTCTTTGTTTGTTCTTGAACGTGTTGCTTGGTGTTATTCTTTTTTGTTTTTTTTCCTCGTTCGTTTCCTTGCAAATTCCTCTCCTTTTTCCTGTGGCTGCTGTTACTTTCTGTCGGTCTTCCTGCTGACCTGGTATATTTTTCAATCCACTTCCTGTGGTAAGTGCTTTCTTAGTTCTCGTTGATGGCTTATTACCCGTCTTCCCTTTCTTCATCACCCTTCTGCTCTTCTAGTACTTGGTTCACTCCCGTGAGTGTCTTGTGTCCTTTTTTCTGGTAGTCCGATCGTTACCACTATTGGGCTTTCGAGCCGGATGAATTTGTGTGTTGTCCCTTCGGTTTACTTGGTTGTTTTGTTATTCCTCTACTTCTTCCTTTCGACCCCGAACTTTTACTTTTGCTGGGGGGAAATTTGTTTCGTTTAATTTCACTCGACTGAATCGTTCAATTTCCGACTTTCTCAAATTTCTCCGACACTTTCACCTCAACTATTCGTATAACTACCTGTTATGAGTGACGCTTCTGATCAAGTATTACAATTTCGTAATTTACTTTGTGCATTTTATTTTAAGTCTACAATAGTTTAACCAACCTTACACCCTTATATCGGTATATTATCGTAACGTCCTAATTCATACGAGTATTGTTATCTACACATGCTACACAGTTTGGATAATCTAGAAGTTTTCTTCCACATTTGGTTGTTAATTTGATAATGCGCTTATCGCGTTATTAAACATTTTTGCTCGACAATTTGAAAGTGTAAGAACATATTACTCGATATTACTTTACAAAGTTAAAAATCCTTCTGATTCTTCTTTTTTTTGAAATACAGCACGGAGTATACAAGGATTGGATTAGACCCCTGGCAAGTGCGTTTTGATTTATAAATTTACTTTACCGGTCGACATCGCCTAATTGTGAAATGATTTTCTAGCTTTGGTTACCGCCTGCTATTTCTAGCGCCAACTGTTTGGTTTCCCTTCTGCTGTCCATATTAATGATTTACTCCCCCGATTATTGGTTGTTATCTGCTGATTTCGAGGTACTGTTTGGGTTGCTGCCATACTGTTTAATTACACACCACTTTGGCTGTTCCAGCTCTGGCACTAGGGATGGACTCGGGCCGGGCTGGGCCGGGCTTTTAATAAGCCCGGCTCGGCCCGATGCAGAAAAGTGACCGGCCCGGCCCGAGGCCCTACCCGAAATGAAAACTGACGGCCCGGCCCGGCGGGCCGGGCCGGCCCGACTTTCATTCAGTGAATAAGATATTGTTTTCAGTTGTGTTCAACAAGTAACTATCACTCTTTTGTTTGATTTTGAGTTACAATCAAGATACTTGTGGAGCATACCGTAGTATATCATTTGATTTTTAATTCTTTGAAAAATCCTAGAAATATGTAAAAAAAGTACAAAATGTTTAGCAATTTTTAATGTTTATGAAATTGTTACAGACGGATTTTTATAGCCTTTTTTTAATTTGAGAAACTGAAACTTTTGGTATTGAACTTTGATCTATATTTTGACTGTCTTTTTCCGACTGACAAATCGTGCCAAAGTTCAAAATTTAATACTTTTGGTGAATTAGTGAATGCTAGAAATTAAATATATTGTTTATAGGTCATAGTATAAACGGTTAATGTCTCAAGCGATTGAAAATTGGTACCTATTGTTATTAGAACTTAAGGAACCTGAAAGTCAAATAATATACCGAATGTTTGCTTAAAAAAAGTTGGATTTTCAAATTGTGGTATGTAGAGGATATCTTATTCTTTAGAAATACATATTATCTGACGGAATAGAAGTAGAATGAAGTAATTGTTTAAGATTGAAAGGTTTTTAAAAAAATGATTACCAAAAGGTATAAATCAGTACATAGATCTTTTCATATACCAATAAAATTTTATTTACTTTATCCTTTTTTATGGCATGAGTTCGATAATGGCATTATTATACATTTTCCCGCAAACGTAACATGGACACTAACTAGGCTTGTTTAATAATAATAAATTGATTTTTTTTCAATGTGTATCTTGCTATTCAAACTAAACATTTTATTTTTGTTTTTAATGTCCAGGATAATTAATAATATAATTTTATTATTTCAACACATTAATGAAATCATTTACAAATGACACACTACTATGATTCATCCAAATTACATAACTAACAATTATGTCCTTCGTGATTAATCACACTGAAGTGCGCGTACTTTAGGCGTGTTTAGTTTTGTCCAGTTTTTATGACTTAGATGTCTCAGTCTATATTGAAATAAATCAAACAAACGCAACTAACAAATATCTCCAGTTAGTCTAATGTGAGCTCTCGGGTATTGCAGCTCATTCGTCAGGTACCGATTCTTTTCCTATCAGTTTGTGATTTAATTTTCCGTATTGTACTGTTTAAATGACCTGTGTTAAGTGTTTGTGAGTGTATTACAGTGAAATTTTCAATAAAAATGCCACGTAGTTGCATTAACCACCCGGACTGTTTTTGCTATATTTGTGGTGAGGTAACACTAAAGTCTCAGAGGAGAAATATAACTCCATTGATAAAAAAATCGTATGAATTATATTTTGGACGTGAATTGGGTAATCAGGATAAGTCGTGGGCCCCTGATAGTTGTTGTAATTCGTGTGTAACGTTGGTAACTGGTTGGTTGGACATGACATTTGCAGTTCCGATGGTTTGGAAAAAACCTAAGGATCACTTTACAGACTGATGTTTTTGTTTAACGAAAATATCAGGAATAACAGCTAAGACTAGACACACTGTTAAATATTCTAATATTCCCTCTGCTTTAAGACCAATGCTTCACGGTCCATAGCTTCCAATTCCAGTGGCACCAAAAACATGGGAATTAGACGACGATGTTGTTGAAGGTTGTACAGATTTATCGGATGATGAAGAAAGGAGGGGCCCAGACTTTTTAGAAAATACAAATACTGAACTGCACTTAATAAATCAGTCTGAACTAAATAATCTCGTTCGTGATCTACATTTATCCAAGAATCGAGCAGAAATACTAGCATCACGACTGGAAGGATGGAATCTTTTAATACGCAACACAAAAATAAGTGGTTTCGGTGGCAGGCAGTGTGACTTCGAATGTTTTTAATCACAGTGTGCAGACTTAGTTTACTGCAGTGATGTGGAATCTTTAGTGGAAGCTTTTTGACATACCCGCAATCCTGATGAATGGCGTCTTTTTATAGACTCTTCAAAACGTAGTTTGAAAACGGTTCTTCTTTATGTTGGGAATAAGTACCCGTCGATCCCTTTGGTTCATGCAGCTAACATGAAGGAGACATGAAAGTATAAAACTTGTGTTGGATATGATTTAGTACGAGAAACATTCATGGCATGTTTGTGGAGATTTTAAAGTTATAGCACTGTTACTTGGTTTACAACTTGATTATACAAAATTTTGTTGCTTTTTGTACTAGTGAAACAGCAGAGATAGAAAGAATCATTATCTTAAGAAATAGTGACCAAAAAGAGAAACATTGACTGTTGGAGAGAGAAGGATGTTGTGAGTCCAGCACTAGTAAAACCTGAAAAAGTTTACTTTCCCCCTACACATTAAGCTAGGTCTTATGAAATTTTTTGTTAAAGCAATGGATCGGGAGGGAATTGGATTTCAGTTCCTAAAAAAGCAGTTCCCCAATTTAAGTGATGCGAAAATAAAAGAAGGTATATTTGTTTGTCCGGATATAAGAAAACTAATGAATGATATTGGATTCGAAGGCAGTTTGAATGACTGTGCACTTGCTGCTTGGAAATCTTTTAAAAATGTTGTTAATAACTTCCTTGGAAATTACAAGGTAGATAACTCAAAGAACTGATAACCGAGCTTCTGGAAAACTATAAAACACTTGGCTATAACATGTCACTAAAGATCCATTTCTAAAATTCACATCTGGATGTTTTTTCCAAACAATCTTGGCGCTATAAGTGACGAACATGGTGAACGCTTCCGTCAGGAAATATTCACCATGGAAACACGTTACCAAGGAAAGTCGAGCTCCAGAATGCTAGCTGACTTATGCTGGAATCTCAAGACCGATTTACCTGCAGCAGAGTACATCCGAAAATCCAAGCGAAGCAGATTTTAGGAATGTACCAATATTACATGTGTATATAAAAAATTTCTTCTTCAAATTGAAATTACAAAAAACTATGACCGATAGAAAACCCCCACTAACATATTTGAAATCAGCGCCAAAAATACTGTAAGCTTCAGCTGTTACAGTTCTTGTAACAAACAAAAACCAAAATTTATTGTCCAGTGTTATTAATGGGTTCATGAAGACTCTACGTGAAAATATAATTAAGAATGTTTACTTACTCAATGTGAGATAGAAGTGAAAGGATAGTGGAGTATCTACTCATGCGTTTTTCGGCCCGAAAAATTAGGGCCGGCCCGAATCGTTTGGCTTGGCCCGGCCCGAAAAAAGATTGGCCCGGCCCGGGCCCGGCCCGAATAAAATAGTCAACGGCCCGGCCCGGATTCGAGCCCGAAATCGGGCCGGGCCCGGGCCGAGCCGCCCCGAAAGCCCGAGCCCGAGTCCATCTCTATCTGGCACGGATTAATTTTGGTGAGATTAGTATAACGCGTTATGGTAACTACATCTATACTGTGACTTATGATACAAGTACAACGTCCAGGTACTACGTAATTTAACTATCCTATTTATTCTAATATATTCTAATATATACACACATATTTACAATAGCCTGGCGCGCATTTGATGTATCTGTTTAGTTCTGACACACGTTACTAAACCCTTCCTCGCCACGCAAGCAAGATGTGGATTACAGTTTCCTAAGTAAATTTTTATTCTAAGAACAATATTTTATACCGGCGTTGATAGTACAAATATTTTATTTATTACTTTAGTGTTTCAGTATACTTTGTAAAGCAATTCTCCTTGAAAACGTTTTCATTAGTAGGGGAAAGTTGGGTAAAACGGGATGGTCTGGTAAAACAGGATACCCTGTTTTATTTCAAAACATGCAGTACGATCTATCGGATATGACCGTAAATGATAACTCTCGGTACCTACCGATGGCCAGCAAGTCATCTACCAACTCTAGTTTCCCTCTAGACGGCGTAAGAGGTGGATACGTCGAATTGTGAGGTTAAACTAAAATATTTAGTGTGCTTTCAAACGGTGATTTTTTAGTTTACAGACATAATTAATTGAAGGTGAGTAGATTTAAGGGATACTGTGTTTGTTTACTATAGTTATGTACAATAGGTTCTAGGAATTTGCTTTGTTTGTTATTAAAATATGGTCACATGTTTTAGCAATCCACAGTTGGGTAAAACCGGACACTGTGTGGTTGGGTAAAACGGGAGGCATCCCGTTTTACCCAACTACATCGTCAATGTCTTTTTCAGGCTAGAATTCCAATGGGAAAATATACAAGAACAACGCAAAGGCAGTCTTGGATGAGAACAGTATGCGTCAGGCTGTTGAGGAGGTACTGGAGGGAAGAATGGGGTATCTCAAAGCTTCTAAAGAATATGGGGTTCTTTGTACAACCATTGAAGCAAGGGTGAAGAAAATTAAACAGGGTATTCTGAACAGAGAGGATTCAGCAAAAAAAGGACTAGGACGTCATAAACCTGTTTTTAGTCCTGCTCAGGAAGAGGAATTAGTGGAATATATTTTGTGTATGGAATCACGCCTGTTTGGTTTAACTCTCAATGCATTAAGGTGTTTGGCATTTGAATTAGCAGAACGCAACGGCTTGCCTAATAGATTTAATAAGAGCAAGAAAAAGGCTGGTAAAGCATGGCTGTATGCTTTTCTCAATCGGTATCCGACTATTAAACTTCGATCTCCTGAGCCAACCTCACTAGCTAGGGCAATAGGTTTCAATAGGCCTTCCGTTAACAAATTTTTCTTGCTGATTACTGAAACGATGGAGAAACACAAAATACCTCCTGAGCGTATTTATAACGTCGATGAAACAGGGATTATGACAGTACCAAAAAAACGGTCTAAATGTTTATCATTGCGTGGAAAGCGACAAGTTGGCTGCTTGTCTTCGGCTGAACGTGGAGTTCTGGTTACAGTGGAGATTTGCATGAGTGCTAGTGGTGCATTCATGCCACCGTTGTTCGTTTTCCCAAGAGCTAGGGCAAATCCAGAACTGTTAGATGATGCTCCCCCTGGTAGTACAGCTCATTACCACCCTTCAGGGAAAATATTTTTTAGTTGGTTCGATAAATTTATTGCTTTTTGCAACCCTTCTAAAGAAAATCCAGTTCTTTTGCTTCTAGATGGTCATGCCACCCATACCAAGAATATAGAGCTAATTCATAGAGCTAGGGATAACGGTGTTGTGTTACTGTGCTTTCCACCGCATACAACACACCGTCTACAACCAATAGACGTAAGTTTTATGTCACCAATCAGCTCATATTACAGTTCAGAGGTCCAGAGATGGATGCAACAACATCCAGGCAGGCCTATTACTATTTCTCAAATAGGCAAACTTTTTGGAAATGCTTTTATGAAAGCCGCTAGCGTCCAAACCGCAGTTAGCGGATTTAGAAAAACGGGGATACATCCAGTAAATCCAGAGATCTTCCCAGACTGGATGTTTGAACCGGCCGAGACTACAAATAGGCCCACTCAAGGTGAAATAAATGATAACCAGTTACCAGAACCTAGAAACTCTCCACCTAGAACACCATTGAGAACACCACCGAGGACACCACCAAGGACACCACCAAGAAGTTTACCGAGATCACCACTGAGAAAACCACCAAGCACAACACCGATTCCTACAGAGCAGTTTTATGCAAATTCGACTCCTTCATGTTCCCATATCACGCAGAATTTTGTTATAACGCCACAACAAGTTGTTCCAGTTCCTCATTGTGAACGAAAATTAAATCTAAGTGACAGAACAAGGGGTAAAACTGCAGTGTTAACATCGACACCATATAAAGAGAAACTAGAAGAATCAATTTCTAAAAGACTTTTTACAAAGAAGCCAAAATTAAACTTAGGGGATACTGAAAAAACAGCTCATATAGCCAAACTAAATAAAAAAGGCAAAATAAATGACAATGGGATGACGACTAGAAAAGACGTAACAGTAAATAACGCAAATAAGAAAGACAGCAGCAGTGCAAAAGAAACGAGCGTGAGAGACAAAAAACAAAATGATACCAAGGGGCAAACAAATATAAAAAAAAGGAAGTTGAGAGAAAGTGATGATTCAAGTTCAGAAGATGAATGCGAAGAAGCAGTTTGTATATTTTGCAGCGAACTTTATTCCAATTCTAAGGCAGAAGAAGGTTGGAGAAGGTGTCAACATTGCGAAGGCTGGGCCCATGATGCTTGTGCGGGAGTGGGGGAAGACGAAGACGAAGTTTTTACCTGTGACTTCTGTCAGTAACATATTTAAATATTTTTTTTGTTAACTTTCCTTTTATATTATTAAGAATAATAATAACTTTTATTTATTTGCCATGTTGTGTCTTATTTGCTGGGGACTAAACGTTATGGAAACTATACAAGCTTAAGTATCCCGTTTTATCCGACTAGGTGGATAAAACGGGATATTTGCTGCTTTTTTATTATGCTTTTTTTTGTCGTGTGGCTTCTGTTTTTTGCATAAAAAATGGTATCAATCAAAAGCCAATTAATAACTGAAACTGGAGCCAAAAAATAGTCCCCAGCATTGCTTTATTCAAGAAGTTATGAGACCTAGAACACTAAGTATCCCGTTTTACCCAACTTTCCCCTACATTAGGCTACAAGCGTAGTCATTAAAAATACGCATCAATATTACCTATTTGTTTTGATTCACTTGATTACCTGAAAGTTACGGAAAGTGTTTAGCGTTTAGATAAACTGTGAATATACAAGTCTATATTATTGAGTTTTTTTTCTTATTACTTGAATGGAGTTATTAAAATGTTTACTAGACAGACTAACGCTCTGTCCTAATCATTTCTTTACTAATTATTACATGGTTGTCTTTATTTCAGCACAGCGATTTGTTATGTTCGGTTTATCGTCTACTACGCACCCCAATTTCCGATTGGTCTAGCAGGGTAAATCCTTTGGTAGTGATACGGGAAACTACCGTAACAAAATTGGTAACAAGTTGCAAGGTATACATTTTTTTTGACGAGAGTGACTTCTCTAAAGCTTCTTCAACTATTGTACAAGCTACCAGCTGGCGCTGCCTCATTTACGAGATTTTTAAAAATCAAAACACGTTTAATCTTTTTTCGACATAAAAAATGATTAAATGGAAACAAATAATTTATGATTTGTTTTTGGTATTAAAATTACTTCCGAAAACCACACGAGGCATTTTAACAGTTACTAAAGTACTCTAGGAAAATTAATTGCAAATATTTCATCGAAGTTGTCAAACGTATGCAAATTTTATGAAACTAAAAATTATGAGATATTATGACACAGCACGAGTGCCATACCTTTGGTGGTTGTATCTTTGGCTATTCTCAAACGTTCTAGTATGCAGGCTATGCAAAATTAATTCAGATAAAGGGAGAGGGGAAGAATTTAAAAGTTTGGGTCCCACAATAACCTATATAATTGTATTTTCTTTCTTGTAGTTTGAATTTAATTATGTACCTTGTTTCCATACATAATTATTTTATAACATACAGAAACATGTCCTTTTTTATTACGCTTATGCATAATGAGCAATAAAATATCTTCCAAAATATAATTAGTTATGAATAAAAATGTAAAATTAGCATATTGTTCTTCAGACTACATATTTTTATTATTAACAGTAAAATTATAGAACTATTTTTATCATGAAGCTACAATTGAGCTACGATTGAGTTATGTGGTTAAACGAAGGAAGCAAAATTAATATAAACTTAATTAATCAAACAAGTTAAATATTCTCTCCTTTACCTTTCAGAAAGACAGCATCTCGGAAGCGGTTAGGTTTTAGAAGTACCACATATGTAGGAATCATAATTTATTTAAATTATTTAACAATTTTATTGTTTTTAAGTTTTTTCTACATAGGTAATTAAGCAAATTCTGATCCTATTTTTTTAAGTTAAAACATTCTGCAAAAGCTGCATTCTTAAAAAAAATTAACATTGAAATTGTGTTCCGAACCGACATAACAAAAATTTGAAAAATGTGCGTAGCTGGATTGTCTACATTTTTGAAACTATAATCTAACATCAATTAACTTACATACCGACAGTCTAGTTTAGTATCAATTCACCTGTGGGTTATTGATGAAGATTGCTTTATATATATAATAAAGGCTTCTATTTTTCCTGTCTGCTTCTCTTACCGTTCCTGTTCTTATAGCTATACAGTGCTGTGCTCCACACATCAGTTTTCAACAATTTTTTCTTGCTTCTATTTTAGTCGCCTTTGACCATAGAGGCTGCCCGATATTGTTAGATACAGCTCGGTTCCACTTCTATTGTTTTCTAAATATTTACCCTAATTCACCGATATTCAGTGGTATTTGAAGGGCAGCGGCTCCGTGGCGTAGTGGTATGTGTGTGACTACTACGCCCAAGGTCCCGGGTTCGAAACCCGACACGGTCCGCTTGAAAAATACACCCTCGTTCGGATGAGAGGTAAAATGGAGGTCTCGTGTGTGAGTGTTGTCACACACGTTAAAGATTTCTACCTTGCTTGGAATAGCAAGGGTTCGGCAAAATTCCAGGTAAAAAAACTCGCTTCCTGGCCAATGTAGTACCTTAATGTGGACCGTTGGAAAATCACATATAAGGTATGTGAAAGGGGTTTAAACAACATGCGGCTACCAAGATCCCCAAAACACTACACCTTTACCGAATTAATAGTTTTCCAATAAATCCTTTCGCACAATCAACATTAGTTGAGAATATTGTAAAACTAACACCCTTAGTTGTTTATAGTAATTAATCAGGTTTAAGTACAATTAGTTTTTCGTCATTAGGTTTCCCGTCTTGGAACTGATTGGACGCGTACCTTCATTGATTTCTGTTCAGAACTAGCTTACACATTTTCCTGAAATTCTCAGTCTAGACACAGCTCAGTTCCCGTTCTATTATTCTCTAAATATATATCCTATGCGGTATGTGAGGGAGGTTAAGCAATTTGCGGGTACCAATATCAGGCGGCTCTATGGTGTAGTTGATATTCGTGTAACTACTATGCCCAAGGTCCCGGGATCGAATCCCGACACGGTCCGCTTGAAAATTGTTAGGCGAGCAATTTTCGCAAAATACGCCCTGGTTCAAATGAGAGGTAAAATGGAGATCCCGTGTGTGTGTTGTCACGCACGTCAAAGATCCCTACCTTGCTTGGAACAACAAGGAGTTTGGCAAAATTCAAAATTTTTCAGGTAAGAAAAAACTCACTTCTTGGCCAATGTAGTACCATCGGTTGGAGCATTGGAAAATCGTATGTAAGGGTACCAAGGTCCAGGCGACTCCATGACGTAGTTGGTATGCGTGTGACTACTACGCCCAAGGTCCCGGGTTCAAATCCCAACACGGTCCGCTTGAAAAATGTTTCTACAAATACGCTCTCGTTCGAATGAGAGGTAAAATGGAGGTCTCGTGTGTGAGTATTGCCATGCATGTTAAAGATCCCTACCTTGCTTGAAACAGCAAGTGTTCGGCAAAATTCAAAATTTTTCAAGTAAAAAAACTCGCTTCCTGGCCAATGTTACCTTCGGGTGGAGCATTGGAAAATCACATATAGGGGTACCAAGATCTCTCAAAACTTAAACATTCGCCGAATAAATAGTTTTCCAATAAATTCATTCACATAATCAACACTAGTTGAGAAAATTGTAAAACCAAACTTGTAGTTGTTTAAAATAATTATTAGGTTTAACTACAATTACCTTTTCAACATTTGGTTTTCCGTGTTGGAACTGGTTGGACGCGCACCTCCAGTGATTTTTATTCTGAGCTAGGCTACACATTTCCCTGAAGTTCCCATAGCCTGCATCTTTGACTATTTGTGTGCAATAGTCTAACCTAGGTTTACCTCTACCTATCTTTTTTCCTATCTCTACTTCAAATTTATTCCACACTATTCTCTTATGCCTTAGTATGTGACCTATCATCCTATCTCTCCTATTTTTTTACTGTTTTCCACATATTTCTTTCTTCCCCTACCATTTCTAGAACCTCTCTGTTCTTAACTTCGTCTGCCTATGATAGCTTCATCGCACGTCTGTAGCACCACATATCAAAGGCTTCTATTCTATCCTGTCCGCTTCTCCAACTGCACAACTTTCACAGCCGTACAGTGCTGTGCTTCACACTTATGGTTTCAGTAATCATTTCCTTGTTTCTATGCTTGTTGTTTTTGACCATAGTTATTTGGCTTCCTAGGTAGTAGAAATCATATTTGTATTCTAGTTTTTGATTTATTTCCCCCTCTTTTATATACTAGTGCTTGGGTTTTATTTTTGTTAATTTTTCAGATCTACAAACCCTATATACATGCTTTCTTCTTTTTTCAATTGTCTTCTTCATTATCATTCTCAGAGCTAAAATAGTTGCTACGTACCTAGACGTAGCCAGAAGAAACGTAAATACCAGGCTAACTACCCAACGCAGACAGTGGGGGGATTGGCCAACATACCAAAAAAACAAAAAAAAGAAGCTTGTCGCCCACGATTATCTATTAACAATAAAAATAAATTAAAATTTCTTGATTCACATGGACAAAGAAAAGTATCAAATTTAAGTTATATGGTGAAAGATAAATTTGATAATGGATTCACAAAGTGCGCATTTCGTATCTAACATGTAATTAAACACATTGGAAAAAAGGTAATGCTTAGATTTTCTCAATAGCAAGTCTGTTAAATTAAAGTATTAAATGTAGATTTTCTCAATAGCAAATGTTTTAATTAAAGTGTTAAGTGTAAACCAAGTTGTAGTAAAAATTAAAGAAATATAACCAGAAGCACTAGCGAAGCTAGCTTTTAAACATGTATGGTGAACTGGTTACACAACATCAACCGCTAATAAATAATAATCCTCGATGTGCATAAAAGAAGACGAGTCATATACCTTTATGCGTCGGGATGCTTATCTTGCAGGCCAGCACAGCAACGCCACGGTAGTCAAGATCCATTCGCCCTGCCACCGTAACTGCAGCAGCGGTCTACAGACAAAAGCAGTTGGTCTACGTCAACGAACAGTTGGACCTACATAAAGAAAGAACCAATTTGGCCTCCAGCTATGACCTAAAAAGAGAACCAGATTAGAATGGGTAAGCGCGGGAAAACTCACCGATACATGCAAGATACCTTATACTTGTCGAACAAAGAAACGTGCATCGCTGTAGAAAATATTTCAACGCACAAGCTGAGGAATCAAATTAAAAATTGGTCGAAATAACACGAGTTCGAACTGCAATCCTCGCGTTATCAAAACGCGATTAGTAAACTGGAAAACACGCTTTCAATAATAGTAGCATCCATTATTTTGGCAAGTCTTTAGGTGGGAAACACAAGAAAAAGCAATTATACATTATCAGAATGTTTAACAAATTAACGGATACCTAAAAGAAGGTATTGACTATTTAATTTATTGAATAAATTTTCGTTTTACAATGAATAGATTTAAAAGAAATGTTATGATTGCGCGTACTATTGTAGCGCGATAAAACTACAAGATGAGGTTTTGAATAGAAACAGAAGCTAGGTTGAATGAAAAACGAATTACCACAAAAGAGGACGTATTTGAATCTATCGTCAAAAATAAACGTAACTAATCCCCCCCAGCAAAATTAACTGGTAGGGGTAGGAAAGCCAAAATCCGGAAATGGGCAGGACCCAAAAAACCCCAAACAAAACGAAATCGCTTCAAACTAAAAGAACATTCGTAGCGAAAACAACAAAAACACAGAAAAAGAAAAAAAAGAAACGCTCAAAATAACAAGACCGATCACAACAGATTCCGGATAGAAAAGAAAAGAAAACAGACACCAAACAAAATCCGGCTCAAAGACCAATAATAAAAAAAAGGAAAAAAGGAAGGGAATACGGGTAATAAGCAATCAAGGAGGACTAAGGTGGATCGGCTTCATCACTGCGGAGTCTTCAAAGGACGGATGTTTCTCATAAGAAACAGTAACGTTACCAACCTCAAGAGAAGAATAGGAACGAGGAGGAAAACCAACAGTGCCAACCAAAACAGGACCCAAAGGTCAAGCCTCAAGTAAACAAAGGGACAACAGAGGAGAACGAGAGGAAGAGAGGGAAAGCGCTGGGAAAAGGAAACGATGTACTACTAACTGTGGTAACCAAAACCGAAGAACCAAAAAAAAGAAATGCTAACTAGTCCTAAAGTCGACTAAGTCGTAGTTTCCGAAGAAAGAAAAACGGACTAGAAAGACCTACCACAGGAGCGGATGGACGAAACACAATCGGACTAGAGACCGACAGCAAAGAATGCCAGCAACAGGAAAAGGAGAGAAATGTGGAACGAAAGGAACGAGAACAAAAAAAAAGAATAACACTAAGCACCAAGTGCAAAACCAAAAAAAACTAAGAATCGTACAAAAAAAATAAAACAGAATCCCAGTGTAGTTATGTAGGAGTAGGTGTGTGCGTGTGCGTGCGTGTGTGTATATGTGTATGTGCGTGTGTGTGTGGGTGTGTAAGATGTGTGTAGGTGTTGTGCGTGTGTGTATGTGTTGTGTTGGACCGTTGTAGCCGCCTCTTACGACAAGCAGGTCGTGCCGCGGGACTATTTTATTTCCGGACCCACGCGGGTTCAGAAAAAGCAAGAAAACGAAAGAAAACCTAGCAAAACAGGAAAGTAAAACGAAATCGTAACGTCCAAAAATCAAGTCCGAAGGAGAGCAAAGTCGCCATAAGAATCTGGGGCGCGAGGACTAGATATTGGGCTTACGGCGTTTACGCCGCCAGAAGGACAACGAAACGAGATCAAGGACATTAGGACTTCGCCGAATACGTCTTCCGGTTCGGAAGGAGCATAGACTAATGTCTGCCTCTATTGGGCAGTTTTTTGCCACACAGGAACAGCAGTGGGTGTAGCAGTTGTAGCGCGAGGTTGAGAAAGTGGTGGCGAGGGTGGAAATAGTGGTTGTCGTAATTTATGGAACTCAGAACACGTTATGGAGCAAGGTTGTTTGTTTTTAGAATTGGTGGTAAGAAAGTGAACTATAGAAAAGAAAAAAGTATGAGCTGTACGAGAACAACCTTACGAAAAGAAACACGAGCAGAACACACTTCAGTTATGTTAACTAGAGGGACAGATGTAGATAAAGTTTCAACGACGTTAGATAGAGGACTGGAAGTATCACAGTTAGGAAAGGAAACACCATTGGCTGTAAGAATATCAACCCTAGGAAAAGGAGTAGAATACTATAACACTTTAACCATATTACATAAAGGAACAGAATCAGGTAGAAGTTCATCAACGTTACAAGAACAAACAGTATCAGGAAGAACTTCATCCCCAATAGATGAGAAAGCATAATCAGTTTGACCTTCGTCAACATTAGATAACAGGACATCAGCTAAGATTTCACCGACCTTAGCTAAAAGAACAGAAGCAAGTAGCATTTTGTCAATAATAGAAAAATGAGTAAAAGTAGGTATCGTTTCATCAACGTCCGATAAAGGAATAGAATCAAGTAAGACCTCACCACTGTTAGACACAGAGTAGGAACAGACAAAACTTCAGCCACAATAGGAACTGATTCCTTAACAATAGTAGATAACGGTACTGGATCAGGTAAAACTTTGACGATGACAGCAACAGGCATCACACCTACGGCTTCACTAACTTCCACAGAACCTTCTCTATGCGTACTAGAAATTATCTTCACGTCAGCCATGGCTGTTATTACCGGCACAACAGAAATTTCTTGATTCGAAGCATTTAAGAAAGCAGGAACATGTAGAATTTTGACAGGAACTGCAACAGACATTAAAGATACAGGTTCATGGACTTCAACAGGACCTTCGCGGACTGAATTAGAAGTTATCGTCACTTCAGCGATCTTTGTGTTTGCAGACACGACAGAATTTTTTTTTTGTTGCAAAATTCTACTAGTAATTATTTAATTTTCATGTTCTTTTACACATCCTAGTATGTCTTTAATATTTTGTTGCTCGCTTCTACCTCTTCCTCACTGTAGCTAGAGATGGGTATGTATACCTGTATTATTCCTGTATTTAACGGCTTAGATTCTAATCTAACCATGAGTACTCTTGCGTTCTTTTGTAAGTAGTTTTCTACACAGTGTCCTATCCTTTTTCGCATAACTATCCCCACGCCCGAATTTCCTTCCTCCGATCCTGTATGAGTTACCCTATAGTTTGCGTTCCAAAAATCTTCCACCTCGTCACCGCACTTTGCTTATCCCCTACTATGTCTAATGCTGACGTATCGATTAAAATTTTCAAACTCTATAGCTTACCTATTTGCTTCAAGCTTCTGACATTCTACGTTCCGACTCGCAAAATGTTCCTGGCTATTCTTGTAAATGTTTTGATCACAGCCTTCAAAGTAGTCCCCTTTCGAATATCCGAATGGGGGCTATTGTAACTCTAGAATCTTCTACCCCTAGGGGACGTCATTATCTTAACTAACAATTGAAGTACGCTGTGTACTTGGGAGGTAATGTGGTGGCTTCCCGTTGCCTTCCACATCGCAGCACTGTGTCTTAGAATGCCATTTCGACTCCTGTTGTTTTTGCTACTCTAAGTACCGAAAGAGCTGCTGCTCTCTTTCGGGAACCTGTCTTGGTTCCGTTCCCCGTTAAAGACCCCCCAACAATTAGGGTTAAACCTATACTTTGGCTGTTTAGCTCACTAAAACAACCAAACCATTCTACCCGTTCTATCAATCTAGAATTTCTTCAAGGCGCAGGTCTATTCATAATGGGTCTTTCCTTTCTACGATTTGAAATGACACGGATGGAAAAACGGACTGAAAAAGTATTAGGAGAAGATCAATTTGGGTTTAGGCAAAACAGGGGGAACACGGATGTCTATTTTAGCTTTAAGGTTGTGCTACGTATCTAGACGTAGCCGGAAGAAAAGTAAATACCAGGCTAACTATCAAACGCGGAGAGTGGGGGGGATTCATCTAAATACAAAAAAAAACAAGAAAAACACATCGCCTACGATTATTTATTTATTATTTATTATTAATTACATAAAAATAAATAAAGGATTCTGTACAAACAAGCAAAAATAAAATAAAAAGAGAATCTGATTAGAATGGGTACGCGCGGGGAAACTCACCAATACACGCAAGACATCTCCTAGTTGTCGAACATAAAAAAACAAGCCTGCATTACTTTTGAAGTACTGTGACGAATAATTGTAGAAAATATTTCGACGCATAATCTGCAGAATCCAATTCAAAAATAGTTCAAATAACAAGAATTCGAACTGCAAAATCCTCGCGTTATCGTAACGCGATTAAAACTGGAAAACACGGTTTTATCGGATAGTGCGCGACCTTATTTTAACAAGACTTAACATTGAAACAATAGAGAAAACCATTATACGTTATCGGAACGTTTAGCAAACTAACGGATACCTAAAACAGGATATAAACTATTTAATTATGGAATAAATTTTCGTTTTAAAAACAAAGTGGATTTGAGTTAAAATTATGTTAAGCGAGCTTATACTGAACAGGTACACTATATAGGGTGTCGTTGAAGAATTTAAGGATTGAAACGGAATTTATTCGAATCTGTATAGGTCTGGATACTTAGCTTGCAAGCTGTCAGGGGCGAGTCAGCACAGCAACGTCACGGTCATCGGGATCTATTTATCCTGCTAGCATGACTGGCAGCGGTCTACGGACAAAAGCAGTTGGTCTACAGACAAAAGCAGTTGGTCTACATAAAGATAGAACTAATTTGGCCTCCAGCTAAAAAAAGCTAAAAAGAGAATCTGATTAAAATGGGTACGCGCGGGGAACTCACCAATACACGCAATGCACCTTCTAGTTGTCGAACAAAAAAAACAAACGTGCATTGCTTTTAAAGTACTGTGACGAATAATTGTAGAAAATATTTCGACGCACAATCTGTAGAATCAAATTCAAAAATGGTTCAAATAACACAAATTCGAACTGCAAAATTCTCGCGTTATCGAAGCGCGATTAAAACTGGAAAACACGGTTTTATCGGATAGTGCGCTACTTTATTTCAACAAGTCTTTACATTGGAACAATAGAGAAAACCATTATACGTTATCGGAAGGTTTAACAAACTAACGGATACCTAAAACAGGATATAAACTATTTAGTTATCGAATACATTTTCGTTTTAAAAACAAAGTGGATTTGAGTTAAAATTATATTAAACGGGTTTATACTGAACAGGGTGTTGTTGAAGAATTTAAGGATTGAAACGGAATTTATTCGAACGAGTAATGAATTAACAAGGGAGACAAAAGGGTATTTAATATAGGGAGAAAAATAAACGTAACAGGTAATAACAGAGAAACAATAGAAAAAAGGAGAAAGCGTGTATAAAGTATGAAAAAAGCATTTGACAGTGTAAAATGGGACAAATATTAAAAATACTCAAAAAGATATGAATGTGTTATAGGGATAGACGGATAGTGCATAGCTTATACAAACAGCAATCAGTGATAATAGAATTAGAGCAGCAACGTAGAGAAGTAAACATTAGGAAAGGGATATGTGAGGGATTTGTTCTATCTCCGTAAATTTTTAATTTTTGTATCTAAGAGGCAATGAATGTTCTTAAATGCAGAAAGATATTTGGAATTATTATGTAGGGACAAACGATTAATATGCTTAGATTAGTAGATGATATAGCAGCGTTAGCATATGGTAAGAAAGAGCTAGCGCCAGCTATTAATGAAATGGAAACAGTGCTAGCAGAGAGGTACACTATGAAAATTAACAAAAATAAAACTAAGGTACTAGAACCATCTAGAAGAGAGTTAAATACGCCAAAAGCCAGCACACAACTAGGAAATGAGAACTTGCTAAAGGTTGAGGATTTCTGCAACTTAAAAAGTCAAATAACGCAAAATGGAAAAGTGCAAAGGATATAAAACAAAGGTTAGCTCAAGGCAGTATTGCATTTAACAAGAAAATGCAACTACTATCTTTAAAGGCAACAAACAGTAACAAGAAAACGATTCCTGAAAGCATATGCGTGAAGCACAGTATTGTACGGCTGTGAAACGTGGACAGTGGAAGAAGTGGACAGAATAAATAGAAGCCTTTGAAATGTGGTACTACAAACATATGATAAAAATATCATGGACAGACAAAGTTAAGAACAAAACGGTTCTAAAAATGGCAGAAGAAAGAAATTTGTAGAAAACAGTAAATAATGGGAAAAATAAGACGATAGGACACATACGGATGAGCGAATACCGCGGAATATATTAAAAACACAGGAAGGAAAAAACGAGATAGAGGTAAAACTAGATTAGACTATTGTTTATTTGTTTGTTTGTTTATTTATTGTTGTACACTATTACTGGGCCAAAGGCCTAACCTAATAAATATGAACAGAAGATTAGACTATTGCACACAGATAGTGAAAGATGCAGGCTGCGAGACTTTCAGGAAATGTGTAGGTTAGCTCAGAATAGCAAACAATGAAGGTATTCGCCAACCAGTTTCAGGACGGTAAACAGTTTAGCAATTCCCTCAACAAATTTGATTGTGCGAAAACAATTGATTCGACAAATGTCGAAGTGGTGGAGGCTCGTGGTAGTCGTCAGGCTACGTAACCCCCATCGCGCATCATTGAATATCGGTGACATAGAGTATATTTTAGAAAACAATTGAAGGAGAATGGTGTAAAAGATATGAAAAAAAGATTAACACAAAGCCGACTTGTATTTAACAAGAAAAGGCAGCTACCAGGTTCAAAAATAACATAGAAACATAGACAAGATTGCTGAAAACAGATCCGCGGAGCACAGCACTGTACGGCTGCGAAACGTGGACAATAGAAGAAGGTGACAGGAAAGCATAGGAGTATTTGAAATTATGCACTACAGACGTATGATGAAGATATCATGGGCAGACAACGTTACGAACGAAGAAATATTAGAAATTATAAGGGAAGAAAGAAATATGTAAAGAACAATAAAAAAATAGAAGAGATAAGATGATGAGACATATACTTAGGCATGAAGAAATAGCGCGACATATATTAGAAGCAGAGCAGGGAAAAGAAGAGTTAGAGGTAGACTAGATTAGACTGTTGCATACAGATAGTCAAAGATGTGGGTTGTGGGAATTTCAAGGAAATGTGTAAGTTAGCTTAGAATAGAAAACAATGAAAGTACGCGTCCAACCAGTTCTAGGACTGAAGATGCAATGATGATGATTATGATGAGAGTGACACTCGTGCGCTTTATTATTTTTAAGAATTGGAACGAAGAACCGATGAACTAATGTAAATACAGTTCAAGAACTCACTCTGTCTATAGGTTTTTTTATAGTAAACACAGAAGCCAAATTCAATATAGATTGGAATTGTTGGATATAGCTCTCATTTCTCATACGTACCAATTTTTGTATTATTTTGAGGTAATTCTTAAGTAGACTTTTGTATACCGAGTGAAATCGTTCAAAGCGTTACATAGGTAATTAACACTGTAAATCACTTCTTTACAGTTTGCTGCTCGTCAGTTTCATCCACAAGAACGATAGTGGCATCTATTAAAAGATACGTATTTCCCGAGTCTCCTAATACTAAATATTTGTTAAGTAAGTGTAAAATGCGGTAACAAAACTACGATAGCTAACTAGGAGAGAGAAATGGACTGTATATAAAATTTAAGTGACAATTTAACAAACAACATATAATTAATGTTTTTAATCAGAGCAAGCGTTTACTAAAAGCACTCACCTGGTATTTATAAAGCCGTGCCAACGAAAAAAACGATGTAACATCTACTCTGCTTTTTGCGGAAGTAGCGAAGCACATCTATGTTAATAGCGGTTCTGAAGAAAAGCGGTTCATCTAATTAGGAGTTTTACGTAGAACGTGTAAAACAGCGATGCGGTCTGTTCGTACGACAAATCGATTCTCTCTTGCTTTGTGAATTTTCCAGTCGATACTGTTCTTGCACATGCGGAATAACACAGAGTTTTATCACTTGCGGCACTTGTTGGCGTGCACTTGTAGTAAACATGGAAATTTACTCTAACAATTTTAAATATACCGAGGCGAACGTAAATAATGAACAAACTCAATAGAAAATAAAATTTAGCTTTAAATATTTACAATATAAACAGAACAGTAAGAGTTTTTTTAACCATGAGAAGGCTATTTAAATGCTTTTACTTCTTAGTCTTCATTGCTTTGCATGCAATAACGGAGTTAATATTTCCCAATTTTCGGAAGTTTGGCCAGGATGATCTTCACCTAAATTTAATACATTGAAATGTACATACCGACCGCTTGGTCTCTGTCACACTATTTACCGAAAAAGCTGCTGCCCTCTTTCGGGGACCTGTCTTAGTCTGGTTCCTTAGCAAAGACCCCACTAATTTGGTTAAATCTTTAATTCGGCTCTGAAGCACATAAGCCATTCTACCCGTTCTAGTTTTCTAGAACTTTTTCAAGGAGCAGGTCTAATCAGAATGGTAATTTAAATGTAAGTGAATAATAATTTAAAGTTGAGCATTCTATTTGAAACTAGTCACTTAGTTATCTCCCAATTTGGTTGTTCGATTTCCAAATTAGATATGGTTTCGCACAATATGTCATCAATTATTTTTACTCGTGCATATTTTCCAGAAATAGAACCTGTTGAGGCTGACATACTTGACAAGGTAATATCAAACGCTGTTTTTAGTTTTTTTTTGATCCTCAAATATCAGAACTTGCTCAAACAATTTAATAATTAAAACCCATTGTAAGTATGGACTACAAATACGACTTTTTATAGCTACTTCAAGTTTTGTTTAACTATGTAATTCCTTGTAGTGAACTAGTTAAAGCTAAGAAACTCTGCTGCACTAATGTGTGAAAGTTTAGGCATATGACAAAGCTTTGTCAAAAAAAAATTCTCCACAATTCATGAAATACCATAGAGCAACACACGGTAATGGAATATATGACGCTCTCCAATCATGTTTTGCATATTTTAAAGTTTACATCAGCTAAAGCTGGACGGGGCTCATATAAAAACCATCTAAGAAAATAATAACGACTAAAGAGGAGCAGTGCAAAAATAATCTTGTCGATAGATGTCCGTACTATCTGTAGATTGAACTCACATAATGGAAGCGAATATCATTATCTCGCACAGTTTACATCGGATTATACAATACTCATAAACTTTCCATATGACGCGACGGTAAGGTTACGAATTGTTATGTGGATATTCCACTCTTTGAAATTTTGCCGGGAAGGATATGTGACCAGATGTCGCCTTTCCTTTTATGGGAGCAGTTAGTAGTAAATTTATAGATTATCACTCGCGGATGAAGACAATTCAGCTGCAAACGGCTTAATTTTACTATGGCAATTTGCACATAATTTTAATATTAATTTACTTTAATGACCCGGTTTAAAAAAGTAAAGACAACTTTAATTATTAAAATATGTATTCAAATTTCGCTTAATTCTGTAGATAAAAAAAACTTATATAGCTACGAAGTTGTTAAATAATTTAAATGAATTATGACCATCGCAATATGGTAGTTTTACTTCCAAAAGGATACCGCTTCCGCGATGCAATCTTCTCTAAGAAAAAATGTTAACATTTACTTTGTTTGGTTAATTCAATTAACGCTTTCCCTGCTAGAACCACATAAATTAATCGTCTTGTAGGTTAAACGTTTTATAATTTTGGTATTTAAAAACAAATATGCATCCAAAAGACAAGGGATACTAATTTTTACATTTTTACTCATAACAGTTAGTAGGCAAATAGATGAAACCAGTGCATTTTATGCACCTTTTGGAGACCTGAGATAATTTTTTATTTAATCTGGCTTAATCGGCATAATTTAAATTTTTGGAATTTTTCAAATCCAGCCAACTTATACCGAGCTATAGTGTTACGAATTCTCTAATTGCTTTGGCCTTTATTTCCCATAAATACAAGTCCAATAATTATTCCTCACAACCACAAATATTTACAGAGTCTTGCTTATATTAGCAGTAGTTTAGTCACTATTTGTATGCACTAATTTAATCTTCTAAATACGACAGATCAAACACTATTGTAGCACTAACCTCACTAGTAAATTATTTATCTAACACATTTATATCACGTAAGCAAATTTATATTTACATTAATATATGTACAGCGAACGTTTATTAAGACGAAATTCAAACTAATACATCAATTGCAACGGGGTTTGCACTTATATACAATAATCCTTTATTTAAGAAAAATTGAGAAAAATCTACAATGTGATTCATTCAACCTTTCGAAAATAATCCTATTGTACTACAATACCTGTCAATCATCCATTCTTATCGCTTGTTAGATACGAATCCGCTTTAGTAAGAAACTGAATAAACGTACTTTCTAGGATGTTGCATATTCTTCCTAATTACTGTTTCAATAGCATCCCGTAAATCTGTGTCAGCGAAAATTTTGCTTGTTCTAATTTAGGGCGGTTTTGAATAGTTTTCTAGGCACTTCGTGACATTATTTATTGATGGGATATAGAGATCACGAGAAGTGATTGAACACCCAAATTCTCTAAAAAAAACACCCAAAAACGCTAGAACAATGGGAAAAATTAAAATCTCCCATTATTTAAATTTTTTACCTTGTATAAATGTAAGCGTATTTCATTAACACATAAAATGAAGCCCAACTTTAAATCTTGTGAAAGTAAAAATTATCGTATTGCATCTATGAAGCATAAGACAAAGACTTTATTAGTTATGTCATTAAATCCCATGCACTGCATTTATTGCGGAGTGTAAAAATATTCTCAATTTTTAAATTAATCCATTTAAGCTCTGTCTGCATAAATAATTACTTTCGAAAAATACTTTGTGTAAATAAAGTCTTCTATACTTAGTAAAAACGAGCTTACATTTTAAGATTACGCAAATTTACTGAAAAGTAAATGGCATACAGTAGTGTCGGTTTATCGCTTTCATCATGCATCGGTATCAAGTAACTGCTATTTATTACATTATAGAAATTTAAACCGTTACTGCATTATATACTTAAACAAAATTTGAAGTGGCTGTAATAAAATTAAGAATAGTGTTTGACATTACCTTGTCGAGTGTGTCAGGCTCAACAGGTTCTATTTCTGGAAAATATGCACGAGTAAAAGAATTGATGACATATTGTGCGAAACTATATCTAATTTGGAAATCGAACGACCAAATTGGGAGATAACCCAGTGCCTACGTTTCGAATAAAAAGCCAAACTTCAAATTATTATTCACTTTACTCTTAAATTATCATTCTAAATAGACCTGCTCCTTGAAGAAGTTCTAGAAACTAGAACGCGTAGAATGGCCTACATGCTTCAGAGCCAAACTAAAGGTTTAATCAAATTAGTGGGGTTCTTACCAAGGAACCAGACTAAGACAGATCCCCGAAAGGGAGCAGCAGCTTTTTCGGTACTTAGAGTGGCAGAGACAATAGCGGTCGGTATGACATTCTAAGATACACTTTAGCGATGTGAAAAGCAACTGAAAACCATTACATTACCTCCCAAATACTAAAATCGTTTTAAAAATGACGGCATTCTCTGGGGTACAAGATTCCACAAAAAAAATAGTCCCCCATTCGAATCTCCGGAAGGGAGCTACTTCGGAGGATGTAATCGGCAAGATATATAAGAAGAAAAGAAAACCGGGAAGATCTCACAAATCGCGCCGTGGAATGTTAGGAGCGTGATGCAAGTAGGTAAGTCGGAGAATTGGAGAATTTGAAAATTGAAATAGATAGGCCGGCCTTAGATATAATAGGGGCTAGCAAAGTTCGTTGTCGGGAGGTTGGAGACTTCTGGAGCGGAACACTTGAGGGTAATTCATACAGAATCAGAGGGAGGAAATTCAGGTATGGAGATAATTGTGCGTAAAAAGATAGGACGCTGTGTAAAAACTACTTACATAAAACGAAAGAGTACTCGTGGATAGATTAGAATTTAAACAGGTACATATAGTAATAATGGTAGTATATATGTCCACTACTAGCTACAGTGAGGAAGAGGTAGAAACGATCTACAAAGATATCAAAGACATACTAAGATGCGTAAAAGGACATGAAAGTTTAAGAATTATGGGAGATTTTATTGCAGTGGTAGGTGAGGGTAGATAAGGAGAGGTAGTACGTTTATTTGGTTTAGACACGAGAAACAACAGGGGAAATAAACTGGTAGAATTTTGTGACACAAACAATTTAACCATCTTAAACGCTTTATTTCAACATCATGCTAGAAAAATACACGTGAAAGATGCCAGGTAAAACAGGGAGATATCAAATTTAATACATTCCTTTTCGACATCGGTTTAGGTATCAAGTAAAAGACTGTAAAAGCTACCCAGAAGCAGATGTAGACACTGCCCGCAGCATAGTAATTATGAAAGTCCCGTTTAAATTAAAATTTTCAAAATAATTGGAACCGAACCTTTAGAAGGGTGTTACATGCCAAACTGGTCATGTATCATGTTTTAAGTTTAGAGATACCTTGTAGGTTAATTGCCGCGTATTTTTGAAGTGATACACTAACTTCCGTCGTTGGTGACGGTCGAATTTGCGCAGAAGGGATGCGGATGTGCGCGAGTCGATGAAGGACATTAAGCAACGAGACATGGACTAAGCAACAAGTATCTAAGTGCGGTGTAACTTTTTAAATAAAAACAGGTATGTAGTTTCCCTTTGTCTCCTATTATCGTTCCTCTACCTATTTCCTTTCAAACCCCTACGAGATGCAATAGAAGTTCAGTGACGGATAATAATTTGATGTTCAACACGGCGTAATCATAACTCAAACCCCATGCTGGACCCTGAGAAGAAGTTCCGAGAGATACACATCACGTAAGGAATTTGAATTTTACCTAGAATGTGCATGTAAATTGACCTAGACAGCAATTGCATCATCCGGTAAAAACGTGGTCTGTATATGATATAACAGTGGCGTTAGAGCCACGCCTAAACTGTAATAATAGCGCGTAAATTGCAACGCGATAAATGTAACAAGGAAGGTCCCACATAAAGTTCGGTTTCTCTGCCAACAGTAATCAGGTAAAAGTATTTCATACGTTATTCTAATTTCATCTCAATTACAGCGCGTTTTCTATAAGTAGCAGTATTAAGAAGTACTGTATTACGTCAATTTAGTTTATTAGTTTGTGGAAAGCGAATAATAAATTTAAAGAATAAAGGAAAACAACACAAGTGTTTAATTTGCAGTTCCGCAAAATTTGTGTAAAAATTTGTTTGTTTCAATTCGAAACATATGGCTCCCTTGTGTTATGTTGTAAACTTACGCATTTGTTTAATAATTTAAGTTAAGCAATTAGCTTTATACGTGTAGATCGGCGATCGCTTTGATTTGAAGTTTGATTAGAAACTCAGCAACACATTTATACAAGCAAGTTAAACCAACACATATTTGTTTATATTATGATACAATAAGTATTTCCACTCAAAGTATTATTGTTTATGTTTAAAGTAATATTTGTAACATAAAACTAGTTTTATACATAGTCTAAGCAAATAATTATTAAATATTAATATCTCAAACTAAGGTAAAAATTAACAGAATTCATATTCTTAGTTAAAATTTAGTATAGTTCTTGGGTCATATTTCAAGACATAGTTTAACTTTAAATTGACGTTTAACCAGTAGCTCAGAAATTTTCAGTATTATTGTGACTTGCTTATACAGATCTGTTTATCAAATAACCTCGTAAATTAAGTTATATAAAATTTACTTTTGTTATGAATTTAGTAAGGAAGGTATACTATACTATAATTAAATTAGCTGTCGCTTTGTAAAATCTTTTATTTTTTATGCATGTCTTGATTTTGAAAATGAAATTATTTAGCATATCAAAAGATACAGATTTATTAAACGAATAACTCAAACTAAATATACTGTTTTATTTTAAACAAAAATAGGAAAGTTTAATACAATTCTTTGATTTATATTCCTAAATAGATGACATATTAATGGCTGCCTATTGTAATCATTTTTACAGTATTTTCTATTAGGTTTGGATAGTAGTGCACCTGGTTTTTATAAGAGCCTAAAACGGGAACTCTTTTGTAGTCTTGTCTTACAGTAGTCCTCAAGTAGCTCCAATAGCGTAGCTCGATAACATATATTTTTATTATAGGAAGTGATTTAATATGTTTCTTTTGCCATAGCAACCAAAGAATATTTCACTACTATTTATATGTTGTTTCTTTTTGCAATAGTAAGGTAGTAAGAGCACGACTCACATGTCCTTTCTTTGCTTAACTATATTGTTCTATCACAGGTGCTACACACTACTTTTTGATAACCGTCTTTACACAGCGATACCGATATTTTTCTGTAACGGTTTCCAAGTTCCACCTCTACATCTTGTTTTTTATGAGTCTAGGACTAGGTGGTGTCCTATTTAGTGTTGTTCCAATTTTAGTTTCTATTGAACGTTGTATGTAGTATTGCTTTTAAAAGCAAGCCCAAAAGATTGTCCAACGTACAGAATGTTGTGGGACTAACTAATACAAAAAACTGACTATGGATAATAAAAACACAAGAATATTGTAATTCTACACAAAATGTACGTGATACAGCGATTTGTAACAACTGGGCAACACACACACCCTACACAACAAAAAACGCAAATCACTGTCACAAATCGAAAGAGACAAAAAAGGGCACAGCACTACAAAGAGGAAAACTGAAAGCAAGTACACGACATTAAACACATCGTACCACACAAACCAACACAAAATTACATCTCGCTAGAAAATACAAAAGTTATTCAAACGCACTCACAGAGTGGGTCCCGTGGAGAAAAAGACTGATGACATTGAAATTGATACAGAGTCTTCTTTTTGAAGTTTCAAAAGGCATTTGTTACCCTACATTTATCAGTTTAACCTTATTAAATGGTCTACCCCTACATCTCCGCCGTAGTTTCACTTTAGTTCCTTTTTCTCGTTTATCAGTAAGATCTTCTGATAACGAAAATAGAAAATCGAGTTAGGGAATCTTCTTTTGGTTACGACGTAAATCATTATAAATTACCCAACTGCTTTTATGACTGCTATCATGAGCATCACGTACAATAATTTTTTTCACTATTTGCATGATTTGCTTATATCATATACCCTACTCGTTTGGTCTGCATTGTCCACACTGCCCATTATTTTGTTCTAGAAAGCATTTGCAGTAGAACAAAGAATGTCAGCCTTACTACCAACTTTATTCTTTTGCTTTACAGTGATTAGTACCTCTCTATGACAGTTACTAAGAATAATAACTTCTTTGATATCTTGCTATTTAGTCGCCATACTATTTGACTGATTACATAACAATTCGCATTCACCCCTATCCATTTTTTGTTTTAGAGTGAACATTTTAGGTATATTTTTTCTAGTAAAGATTGCTTTAACACCTGGATAAGAAATATTGGCACTTCGGTACCGCCTGAGGCATATCATCAGGGTGCTTGCAGGGTATTTTTCTTTCAGTGTCTATCTTCATTCTGTAGTGTTCTTTCTTGCGCCTCCTTTTCTTTCATTACTCGTCGCAAATACAAGCTGATCTTTTTCCATTTTGCTTCCGACTGTAGCATCACTCTCGTCATATTTTCAGGGAATATATGTTCTCCCAGTTCTGCTTCTAATCTGTGCTTCTGTGTTGCCCATCTCTGGCATTTGAAAGCAGTGCGTTCCGTGCTATCCTTAGTCGCACACATTATGCATTTATCATTTGCATATTTATTTAATTTGAACAAGTAGTTAGCAAAGCATCCATGACCCGTTAGGATCTGGGTGAGGTACTAATCTAGCTCCCCATGCTTCCTCTGCACCCATTCACCCACCGACGGAATCAATCTTTTCGTCCACGCTCCTTTTTCAGCTGCCTCCCATCTTTCCTGCCAAAGCCTTATAGTGACTAATCGGGCGTACTGATGTCCTATGCCAAACCTTCTGGCATCATCCCTTTCCCGCGCAAGCAAATCCAAAGAGAAAACGCACGCTATTACTGCGATGGCTTCGGCCGAAACGGTTCTATATCCGCTACCATGCGTAAAGCCATCATGCGTTCTAGTTTAACCAGCAGAGCCCGCAGCTTTTTTTGTCTGTTGGTTTCCTGCCCAGAGTGTGGATCCCTACAATACTATAGAATTTGCTACCGATACCAAAATACGCCTCTTACTAGATATGGTCCTCCGACGTTAGGCATTAACCGATCCAAATTGTTTATAGCGGCGAGAGCTCGCTTCACTGTCAACTCGACATGCTGCCTAAAGCTCAAATCTTTCTGCAGCCACATACCTAAATACTTGAGCCTCTGTTTGGGCTGTGCTTTCACTCCCTCCACACGAAATCTCACTGGCAAAATTCTCTTTCTTCCTGTCACCATTAGTATCTCGGTGTTATCCGGGGCTATTTTCAGCCACCAGTTATACATAAAGTTGTTGACACTGTCTAATGCCAGGTTAATCTTTTAAACTAGCTCGGGCCATAGCCACCAACGCAAGGTCGTCCGCATAATCCAATAAATAGAAACCCTCCGGGTACGCCTCTCTGAAAACTACGTCGTACATGACTTTCCAGAGCAGAGGTCCTAGGACCAAGCCCTGTGGTACGCCTCCTCTTACTGTTCGGGTGACTTCATGTCCTTCCTGATCCTGAATAGTTATACTCCGGTCCTTCAAATAACTTGCCATAATGCGAAATTCCAAACTCTTCCGAGGCTTGCAATATTCATATCCACTTTGCGGTGTTAAACGCATTGCGAACATCAATAGTCACCACCGCACAGAGCTCTCTATTTCTCCAGTTGCCCTGCATAGCAGATCTTCCTATTCTAAATTTGCTTTTGATAAAACCGTATTGCCATTCCGACAATCCTACTTTCTCCTCCAGTTCTATAGCCAGTCTTGTTGCTATAACCTGCTCCATAAATTTTGCGGTGGTATTCAGAAGGTTGATTGGTGTGTAAGATGCCGGGTCATTTCCAGGCTTGCCAGGCTTTTGGATCAACACCACCTTAGCATTTTTCCATTCTAGAGGAAAATCTCTTTGATCCAAAATATGTTGAGCCACTGTTCTGACTGTTTCATGTATCGTTTTAATAGCCTGATTTATTATTTCGGCCGGGATTCCATCTGGCCCCGGGGTTTTACCGGTTTTACACTTTTTAGCTGCGTGCTCCAGTTCTATCAAAGTTATTCCCGCTGCCTTTACTATACTGGCTAGATCTTCATTTGGTTTCCAATTGTGATCGTCTGCAACGGGAAATAATTCCCAGATTACATTTAATCTCTTGTCCCATGTCATGTTCACGGGACTTCGCGACCCAATTTTCTTTGTTACAAATATCTTTTTCAATATTGGTACAGAGGCTTTTACAGCACTCTATTTGACTTCTTTTCATTGCTTTCTTCAATCTTCTTCTCTTTTCTTTAAAGTCGTCTTCTTTCTCGCCACATCGGTCTCCGTTTTCTTTCTTTTTGCTTTGCCACCCTCTCCTAGCAGCTACTACTTCTTTTCGCAATTCTCCAATTTCTCGTGTACACCAAAAAACGTGTTTTTGACGTGCGGATGCTGGTTTCTTTCTGAGCATCACTTTATCACCGACTCTACCAAATAAATTCAACAAGTTTTCATGGGACTGAATGTTTCATTTTCTAGACTCTTCTAGAAGAATCGGCCCTATGTCAGATTTACGTTGGGTCCCCAATAGCCATTCTTTAGTAAAGGCTTTTAGCGGGCGGTCCATTTCCACGTCAATATCAAACTGGATGTAGTTGTGGTCACTTAATGTTTCTTGCCCCAACACTTTCCAGCTTTTTAGAAGTCTTGCAACATCAGGTGAAGCAAAAGCTACATTCATAACTTCTTCAATACCAAACCTATTGAAGGTAGGTTTAGCTCCAATGTTCACAATAACCAGGTAGTTAGATGCTAACCAATTGAGCAAAACATCTCCCCGTCTATCTGATCTGCTAGATTCCCAGCTTTTGGCATTGACATTAAGGTCACCAGCCACAATAGCTCTATCCACCCCTTAGACTAATCTGATTTTGCACATCTGCCAAAAAAAGACTCGGAATTTGTCAATACTGCGATTGGGCGAAAAATAACAGCTAATTATTGTGATCCCTGGTTTATGTAAGGTCACCCACGCGTAACCTGCTCCTCTTCCTGTCCTTTCAATGCCGTGTCTTACGTTATGGACTAGGATTGCCACTCTCTCTTCCAGATCTATGTGCCGTGCTTTTGCCAAACGTCCGTTGTATTCTAATGCCACGACTATATCCACTTTTTCTTCTTTGACTGTTACTATCGCTCCCTCTTGGCAGTATTTAAATTGAGTTGTAAAACGGAAACAGACTGACACATTAAAATAAAGGTATATATAAAATCCCTTAGATGTAAACACATAGGTATAAATAAAACTTATCACTAATATCACAAGGTTATCACAGACGTTAAAATATCACACTTATCTTGTAGTCATTTGTCTTGTTAACGCCAGAGCTTTACTATGAGCTGGGCATCTGCCCCCATCAGCTTAATGCCCATCATCCTTCTCCTTGCACGTTTTTGCAAGGTGTCCATCTTTCCCACATCTACGACATGTAGATGATCTATCTGGGCCAGTACATTTTGACGCAAGATTACTATATCCCCAACAACGATAGCACCTTGGGAGGGGAATGTGCTTTTAAGCTATACATACAACAAGTCCAATTCTAATTTTCCCAGAATTTTCTCTACCTTAGTTTTATCGATAACTAATGTAGCTGTCATAGTGCCGTTTCGACTAGGTCTCAACTCTCCCAATCTGCAATTCTTATCATCCAAGCTGCCGACCCTATATTGGATAGCCACCAGAATTTCCTCCGGGTCGGTCGCTCTTTCCGTATTCCTTTTATGTATCGTATTCGTCAATGGGCTAAGCCAGCTCTTCTGGCCTATATTTTACTATCTGAGGTTATGGTAGTTTTATTGAATCTTATTAATAATTTCTTTATTTTTTCCACCGCAAACAGTAGTTTCCCTTTCTTGGTTTTCGTAACTTTCTGTATTGAAGATGTCAAACGTTCATATTTAAGGTTGGAATTGATGTCCTTAAGTACTGTTGCATAATCTACCCCTTTCTTTTCTACTACTAGGGCAAAAATGTCCCTTTCTTTAGTTCTTGTCACCATAGGTTTTTGTAGTTTATGTGGTGTTGTATATATAACTATAGAAGTTTTACTTTTATGGATACCCATTCAATCATTTTGCGTAAGGTCTTGATGCTCATACTCTTAATGTGGTGTAGGGATAGCCAATTATCCTCTTTGGTCTCCTCCTAGATACGTAGTATAGTATCAAGAATACTTAATTCGGTGCCATCGTGAGTAGCCTTGACGATTCGTTTTTGGGACAATTTTTTACCCTTCATTTTCGTGATGTTAGACATCACTTCGATATCGACTGTACATCGCACTAAGTCGGGAAACCTTTCTCTATACTTCCCTTCTATACTTCTGGACATACTAATGTCCTTAAACCAGAGGGTTGCCAATTATAACCTCTGTGTTCGTGAATAACTGAGGAACCCATTTTCTGTGTCCAATATTTTGCCATTTTACAGGCGTCACAATAAAAGGCAAGCTTTTAACAAGCAGTTCTTCCTGTGTATTCCACGGATTCGTCTGTGTAGATACATCTCTTACTATTTCACAATCTGATTGGGTGTCTGTTACGTTTTGGTCTGTATATATTTCATTCTTAAAATTATTATCAAGATGCACGACTAGTGAGTGGACCTCGTGTGTCCACTTTTTGATGTCATCCTACGCGTTCTCTCTTACACTGTCCTTTGCAAGCTCACCCAATCCTTTGGCTCTAGTTAGAAGTTTGCCGCCTATGACTTTCTTTATTGCCTCCGCCTGATCAATATGTATTTTTGTAGAACTTACCTTTCTTATACGCTTGGCCTGAGAGCGCACAATGTCCTGTTCAATGTCCATATCATCCAACATTAGTTGGAATATGCGGCTTTGATGTAAATGCTCATCTTCCCATCTATTATCTGCTATAGATGACTGCTGCAATAGCTCCTTACTATTATCCACGGGCATTTTAACCCTGCTACTCGGAGTGAAGAAAACTTCACCAAATAATTCGTCTGTCTGCTTAATAGTTTCACCTGGTGGTGTTCTGCGTAAAGATGACTTCCTAATTGTGGGATTGGTAATACTTTCCTATTCGTAAGTACAGAACGCTTTCTTCGCTGTACTGCATTGCTACTCCTTGGCGTCGTTGTCTTCCTACCAACCACAGTTGTCTTCCATTGCTCTACTGGAACATATCTCGGGAGATTAAACTCCCCTGTTCCCTGACTGACTCCTCCGTCTACGACGGTGCCTGCCAGTAACTGACCATGTGATACCTTGGCCTGGTTCTCCACCAGGGGCATAGTTTGCGTGAAGTCGTCGACTGACGGTCGGCTACTGCCCTCACGCGACACACTAGGCCCAACCGGTACTGGGGGATTCGACGCCCCCTGCATCGTAAACGTTTCTCTTAAATAAGACATAGCCCATATACTTGCGGCCTTCTTTCCGGCGCACGTCCGTATGTCTCGCTGGGTCGTCTTCATTAATTAGTCCATAAAGAAGATAGTAAGAAATAGACCCTTTTGCTCTCGGATACCCTAATAGTCAAGAAGAACCTGAAATACAAGAGTCGGGAGACTATGGTGTCCCCCTGATAGAAAAGAAAAAGATGCTGAAAGGTACAGCTTTGTGTAAATAAAAGTGTAAGGGCATGTGCTCATGCGTATTGAAAGTTAGTGTATAGGTGGTGTATGTGTGTGCGCTAATGAGTGTGTGTGTGTGTTAGTGTAGGTGATGTAGGTTATCTTAGCTTCCCCTTTACATATAAATGCGTAAAAGTACTGAGCCTCTTCACCACTGCAAGGTGATAACCCATAAGGGGGGGGGGTGTAAAAACCTACGAAAGTCCAAAGTAACATCCGGGTTTTTAATCGTTTCGCACAGTGTTTTTACTGCTGTTTTCCCAAGTGTGTCATCTCTCTTAACATTATCTTTGTCATAGTAAACATTTGCATCGTAGGTATATCCTGTTTTAGCATCACATCTGCACTACAATTTGATGTCTCTCATGATCGGTTTTTGAAGCATATACTGTTTCAAAGCAGGTCGGCCCTTAAACTTAACGTCCTTTCATCAATACTTTGGTTCTCTTGGTTCGATATTTGTGAAACGTGTACTCGAAACAGGACATGAGTTCTTCTACATAATGAGGATTATCGAAATTGAGTTTAGATAAAAGAAACAAACACCTATTTTTGGATAGAGCAGTTTTTAGACATGGATTTCCCAAGGATGGGCGATTGGACAAATAATGTCTAAGTTTAGGAGCCTTATTGTAACACATTAGTAGAGAATAACCAATGGTTACCATTATTTCTCCCTCATGAGTGAGAGTTGAAGATTACTTTTTGTCTAGATTATATATTTTTTAATCTTATATTGGTGCAGCATGCTATAAAAAAAGATTGAGCTGTGAGGAAATAGTTTGGAAAATATTTTGATAGGGATGCATTTACTTTTATCGATAAATCAATAAAACACGGTTTTTCAGGAGAAATCTTTAGTCGAGGTTTATGATCATTTGTAATTGATGACCATATTACAGCGACCAGTTTTTTTTTTGGTTTTGTCAGTAGTAGTTATTTCTTCCTCTGACCCAGTCTCTTCAGTATTTTGGCTTTTCTCATTAGAAACATTTGATGGCATATGTGCCTCAATCGACACATCACTATTGTGAAAAACCTCTTGTTTCGACTCTTTAGACTGTTCAGACTCTGCCTCTATGTCATCATAGTTCGAGATATCGTCTAAGTTGTCAGCCAAATCTTGCAATTCAGCCTGCGTCCGTTATTCTCTGACATGCTAGAAAAACAAACGGGATATAAAACACCATCCAAAAAAACTCAATAGGACAGATACCCATTTCGAATGGAACTACACCCTGTCGAAGTTCTAGATTACTAGAACAGGTGAATTGACTTGCGGGTTCTAATGAGCTAAAGAGCCAAACTACAGGTCCAACCAAAGTAGTAGGGTCGTTAGTGAGGAACCAGACAAAGACAGGTACCCAAAAGAGGGCAGCAGCTCTTTCGGTACTTAGATTGGAAGAGACCATAGGGGTCGGTATGGCAGTCTAAGACACACTACAGCGATGTGGAAAGCAACGGGAAACCACCACATTACCTCCAAACTACACAGCGTACTTAAATTGTAATAAACATGATGGCATTCTCTGGAGTAAAAGATTCCGGAGTTAAACTAATCCCCCATTCGGATCTGCGAGAGGGGACTACTTCGGAGGATGCGATCGGAAAGTTCTGAATAAGAATCAGGATTTGGCGAGCCGGAGCATGGCATGTTAGAAGTATGAAGCAGGTGGGTAAGCTAGGGAACCTGGAAAATTGAAATGAATAGGTTAGCACTAGACGTAGTAGAGATCAGCGAAGTTCGGTGGCCAGAGGCGGAGCATTTTTGAAGTTGTAGACTTCTGGGTAATTCATACAGAAGCAAAGGAACGGAATTCGGGTGTGGGGATAGTTATGAGAAAAAAGATAGGATACCGTGTAGAAAATTACTTACAAAAAACGAAAGAGTATTCATGGTTAGATTAGAATTTAAACAAGTAAACACAATAATAATACAAGTATACATGCCCACCTCTAGCTACAGTGAGGAAGAGGTAGAAGCGATCTACAAAGATATCGAAGACATATTAAGATACGTAAAAGGACATAAAAATTTAATAATTACAAGAGATTTTAATGCAGTGGTAGGAGAGGGTAGGGAAGGAGCGGATGTAGGTTTATTTCGTTTAGGCACGAGAAACGACAGGGGAAATAGGCTGGTAGAATTTTGCAACAAGAACAAATTAATCATCACAAACGCATTATTTCAACATCATGCTAGAAGACGATATACGTGGAAGATGCCTAGGAGATATAGGACGATATCAAATAGATTACATTCTTGTTAGACAACGGTTTAGGAATCAAGTAAAAGACTGTAGAAGCTACCTAGAAGCAGATATAGACACTGACCACAACATCGTAATTATGAAGGCCACACTTAAATTTAAAAATTTGAAAAACGAAACGAAAAAGACACTTTGACTTTGAGAAACTAAAAGATAAAGATATTCAAAAAAGATTCGAAAAAAGTCAAATAAATTGTTGAAAGATATCGGGAAAGTATCTGGTACTAAGGAAGTAGAAACAGAATGGAATAACATTAAATCCAGTCTAGACATGGCGGCCAGAGATATTCTGGGGTATACACAAAAACAAAATAAGAAAACATGGATAACAAAGGATATCCTAAATTTAACAGAAGAAAGACGAAAATACAAAAATAAATCCGACGAAACAAAAAAACAGTTACAAAGCCATAAATTTGGAAATTATTCGTAAATGCAGGAAAGCTAAAGAACAATGGATTGATGAAAAGTGCAAAGAGGTACAAACTAAGATGGAAATAGGAAAGACAGGTGAAGCATACAAACCGTATAGCAAAAATATAAAGGACGCGGGAGAAAACGTCATTATAGAAAATGTAGAGAAAGTGGATAGATGGTAAGAATATATAGGAATTTATATGCAGGAGAGAAACTAAACGCATTAGAACAGGAATCAGACATTAAAAATGATGACTTGGGATATCCTATACATAGAGATGAGTTTGAATCAGCATTAAAGAGTCTGAGCAATGGTAAGGCGCCGGGGAACAAATAAGGTGCAAGCAGAAACTCTAAAAGCCGCTGGACAAGCAGTAACAGAACGTCTCCTGCATCTTGTAAGCTATATGTATGAGACAGACGAGATATCCAAAGACTTCAAACTTAACATCATAGTAACTATTCCAAAAAAGAAAGGCACGGATAGATGTGAAAACTTTCGAATAATAAGTTCGACAGCGCTCACGCGTCAAAAATATTAACTAGAATTATACAAAAACGAATGGAAAAACGAGCTGAAGAAATACTAAGAGAAGATCAATTTAAGTTTAGGCGAAACAGGGGAACACGGAAAGCTATTTTAGCTCTGAGAGTGATAATGGAGAAAACAATAGAAAAAAAGGAAAACGTGTATATATGGTTTGTAGATCTGGAAAAAGCATTCGACGATATAAAATGGAAAAAATGTTTGAAATACTCAAAATGATTGGAATGAGTTATAGGGACAGACGAATAGTACGTAGCTTATACAAAGAGCAAACAGCTATAATAGAATTAGAGCAGGAACGTAGAGAAGTAAATATTAGAAAAGGGGTGAGACAGGGATGTGCCCTATCTTCATTAATTTTTAACTTGTACATTGAAGAGGCAATGAATATTGTCAAATGCAGGAAGATATTTGGAATTACTATGCAGGGACAAAAATTTGATATGCTTAGATTTGCAGATGATATAGCGGTATTAGCATCAAGTAAGGAAGAGTTAGAAGCTGCTCTTAATGAAATGGAAACGGTTCTAACAGAGAAATACGGTATGAAAATTAACAAAAATAAAACTAAAGTACTAGTATGCAAAGAAGGGGAAAATAAATCAAAAACAAGAATACAAATAGGTAACGAGCACTTACAAGAGGTTAAGGATTTCTGCTGCCTAGGAAGTCAAATAACGCAGATGTGAAAAGCACAAAAGATATAAAACAAAGATTAACGCAAGGCCGTGCTACATTTAATAAGAAAAAAAAACTACTGTGTTCAAAGACAAACATAGAGACAAGGAAAAGATTGCTTAAAACATAGTTTGGAACACAGCACTGTATGGCTGTGAAGCCTGGACAGTAGGAGAAGCGGACAAGAAAAAGTCTTTGAAATGGTTACAGGCGGAAAAGCTACTAAGTATGTATTTTTCAGTAAAATTATAAAATGGGGGCGACCTGTAAAACAAAAATTAAAGGGGGGTCACCGGCACTAGCTAGCGGAAGGTCGTGGATCATGTAGAGGGTTAAAATTTTGAAAAAAGAGTTAAATTGATTTATAAGATACTACAAAAGACTTGGCACTTACCTTTCATAAAATATTGTGGCTTAATGGCAATTGCCAAGGGCGCCAGACAAGTCGAGAATGTCCAAATGTTCGTGCAAAACCTTGAGAGACTTGTCATCCCAAGGAGGACAATTGTTCCTTTTAATCAATTCCTCACTTTTTTACTACTTATAAAAAAAATAAGAAAAACTACTGACTTAATCAACGGCAAACAAAACTATTTAATTCACAGAGCAAGAAACATGAACTTCTTACATCCATTGATTTTAAGTTAGAAATTTAAGTGATTAGGTGACTATGGAATTTATGAAAATTTTGAGTACATAAGTAGTTCCCAAACACTTGTATATGAACGAAAACTATATTATAAATCTTACACTAAATTAATCCTACAGTTTATGGCCAAAACGTCCTAACAAACAAACTAACTAAAAATTGGTCATGCTACTTAACTATAAAAACTTACTAAGAATTGTCCATTGTTTGAGGGTTTGTTTTCCAACGTAGAACAGTTCTTAAATTTGGGAAGAGAATCTCGCTTGTTGCTTCTGTTTATAATTCTTAAAGAATTAACTGGCACACGAACTCGGCAGAATCTTCTTGACCATATCACTTACTTGTGCGTCACACGCCTACAAGCTTTTTAATAGTTACCTTGTATCACTATAAATCCGCGAACATATGGGCATGACCCTCGCGAACTGGAAAAGTATCATTTCTTTCCAATTTTTACTAACGTGGTACGAAGTGGAATATTCTATCTGTGATGCCGGAGAACGCTACTTGCGAACTACGTTTCTTTCTACTTCTTGACCACGGACGGCCCCATTGGAAGAACTCTCCGTCTTTTGGCTAAGCCTAGAGTTATATAGACTAATTCCTACCCTAATAATTACGTACGACATTTTCTGTTATCCAATGACTGAACAGAACCTCCCACAAAACAAGATTTCAGAAATCAAATCCAACCCCTTTTTAGATGAGAGTCACGGAAGCAATTATTTTCCCAAGGGTTTAAATTATATTGTATCTTCTACGAATTTTTTAATTATTGAAATGTGGAACTTACCTATGGCGACAGTAGTCTGCCATTAACAAAGACCGGCGAACCTACTTGAGCCGAAATGTATTTTAAATACAATGGATGTCTCCAGACTACTTAAAATTACTTGTAATATTTGAATAAATCAAATTGAAAATAGTTTTCGCTATTTATAATGTTTCGTTTTCTATAACCCGCTGTCAATCAACGAAAGTATTAAGAAGGTTAAGCTTTTCAACTGAAAATTGCTTTCCTTTATTTACGCTAAAAAGTACTATTCCATTTTAACTTTATCAGATTCGTTATATGTAACCGACCTAAACTTTAAGAGGTTTATTGTATTTGATTTACAAGGAAGGGTAGAGCTTTAAATTATGATCTGCCGCTGGAATTCTAATAGTTTAGTAGCCTGAAGCTATTTGTAAAGCTGGTCTTTTATTATAAGGGAGCCTAACTAAAATGAGGTAATTTATTGTGGAATTTTTGTCTATAAGTTATGCAAGTTACTGAATTTTAATTAATTGATCTGTTTATTCGCTAACATTACAAAATAATGTTACAAAATGTGGTGCTACAGACGTATGATGAAAATATCATGGACAGACAAAGTTAAGAACAAAGAGGTACTAAGAATGGTAGGGGAAGAACGAAACATGAGGAAAACGGTAAAAATAGGATGATAGGCCACATACTTCGGCATGAGGGAATAGTGCGGAATATATTAGAAGCACAGATAGGAAAAAAGAGAAATACAGGTAGACCTAGGTTAGACTACTGCACGCAGATAGTGAAAGATGTAGGCTGCAGGAATTTTAGGGAAATGCGTAGGCTAGCTCAGAATAGAAATCAATAAGCCAACGCATACAACCCGTTCCAAGATGGATAAACTAATGACGAAAAACTAAATGTACTTAAACATGATGATTATTATAAGCAACTACAAGCATTGGCTTGGCAATAGTCTCGAATAATCTTAATTGTGCGAATGCATTTACTGGAAAACTATTAATCCCGCAAATGTCTGAGTTGCGAGATCTTGGTAGCCACAGGCTGCTTAACACTCTTCTCATACCACTGAATCTCTGTGAAATGGGGCATATAATTAGAAAACAATAGAAGGGAAATCGAACTGTATATAGACTTTGTGGGAATTTCAGGCAACTGTGTAGGCTAGCTCAGAATATAAATAAGTGGAGGTATATATCCAACCAGTTTTGAGACGGAAAACCTAATAACAAAAAAAATAGGCGCAGATAAATCTGATGATAATTATAAACAACTACAGGTGCTGGTTGTGAAATATCTGCAACTAATGTTGACTGTGATATATTTGGAAAATATATTGAAAAAAATTTTAAATCGGCAAATGCTTAAGTGCTGGGGGAACTTGACAGCCACAGACTGCGTACTCCCTTCACAACCTTACATGTGATTTTCCAATGCTCCACCCGAAGGTGCTATATTGGCCAGAAGCGAGTTTTTTTTACCTGGAAAATTTGGAATTTTGCCGAACCCTTGCTGTTTCAAGCAAGGTAGGGATTTTTAACGTGCATGACAACACACACACGGGACCTCCATTTTACCTCTCATCTGAACGAGGGTATATTTTTGTGAAAAATGCTCGCCTAACATTTTTCAAGCGGACCGTGTCGGGATTCGATCCCGGGACCTTGGGCGTAGTAGTCACATACATTTCAACTACGCCATGAAGCCGCCCTCCCTCCACAACCACTGAATGCCGGAGAAATAGGGAATATAATTGTAAAACAATAGAAGGGAACAAACTGCATCTAGCGAGAAAGAACAGCGCCTATGATCAAAGACAACAAACATAGAAACAAGAAAAAATTGTTGAAAGCATATGTGTGGAGCACAGCACAGTATGCATATAAAATACGAGCAGTAGCAAAAGTAGACAGAAAAACGGTAGCAGCCTTTTGGTCTGTTGTGTTTAAGCTGTATGAGAATGATTACATGGACAGACAAAGTTAATAGCAAATAGGATATAGAAATGGTAGGGGAATAAAGATATCGGTGGAAAAAAAATAGAAGAAATAGAAGGGCAGAATACGTTCTAAGGCATTTTTGGGGAATAGTATGGGATATATTACAAGCAAAGATAGGAAGAAGGAGGTAGGTGTAGACCTAGATCAGATAGTGATAGATGCAAGCCGTACAAATTTCAGGGAAATGCCTCGGTTAGTCAGAATAGGCAACAATGAGGGTACTCGTCTAACCAGTTCCAAGACTGAAGACCTAATTATGATGATGATGCTTGTACTAATCACAATTGATGTAATATTGAAATTTAACTGGTATTTAGAATTTTTATCATTAATTATTTTTGTGTTCCGATACGGTATTAAAGATAGTTATTTTGTGATGTTGCGAGTTTGATATTTATGCCCAGAAAGTAGGTTCTTCGAAGTCTGTTGGAACTAGGACTAGGTTTCATACGCTCCTTTATTTTTATCAGTTCTTGGCGTCTTGGCATTCCCTGTCCAGGCTCTGATTCAATACTGACCTTTATTAATATAATTGGTGCAATACATTTTCTGATCTATCCTGATCTATCCTGAGTCTCACCCTCGACTAAGCCGGAGCAAAAGTTGTCACCACCCTCAACCCAAAAATAGCTACCTAAGCACTTTTCTAGTGGCCGTTAACTTGACTGACATTTTCTGTGACCAGTTCAAAGCCATAAATGGCATGTTAGTGAAATTTTTACAATTATATACAATACTAATAATATACAAGATTACCTAATTTCTTTCACGATAAAATTCGATTTTTATAGCAAAATTGTAAAAAATGCAGCACAAGTGTGATTGGCACACTGCGCACTTTAATGTTGCCACTTTTGTTTCAATATAGCCAGAAATATAGCAAAGATGTTAATAGAACCCGATAAAGCATAAATACGTGTAAAATGGGACATAGTTAGCAAATGAAGATTTCACAAACAGTCGCTGGGATTATGTCCCTGGGGGGCTGAAAGGGTTAAAAGATGTGAAGTAATTAAATACGATGATTAAATAAGAAATATTGCAATTTAGAGAATGCAGCAAATAAACTTTCTACACAACGACCACATGGTGCAAGGTAACAGCTTTATTGATACAAAATACACTCCTATAGATAGATACAACAAAAATATATTATACAGAAACAAAATTGTACACATACAAAAGTTCCGAATTTAACGCAAAATTGAAACACGTATTATAAAAGATTTAAAATATTTAATTTGTTTGAAGAGTTTCGTTGGAAATGTTAATATTCTTGAAACTCCAAAATCCACATAATGTCGCCATAAAACGGTCCCAAAAACATAAATTAATAGCTATTAAATTAACACCAATTTTATACCATTCCATCGCGCATAAATTATTAGCAGTTAACAGATTATTAAAATTTTAATGTAAAGCAAACAAAAGTATTAAATCCACTAGCATAATCTTTAAAAATCCAGTAGACTATAATCGTATACCTATCAAAATCTTACGGCCAATCGCAGTGGTAAGCCATAAGCTTGTACCATAAATAAAAATCAAATTATACGTCTCCTACATCTCATAAAAATAATTCAAAAGGTGTTAAGAATTTTAACCGTAAATTGGAAGATAGGAGACAATTAAACGAAAATATTGCAGTATTTTAATCCGTCTTTATTGTACTGTAGACAAATTGCGAAGAAAGAAAAAAACTTGGAGGACCACATGTGTTTAATGGTTATCGTGTTGAATAATTTAGAGGCTTATCGTAATATTTCGATCAATTACGACGGTTGTATTAACGTAAATTAGCCGTTTAAGAATTGATTCAAAGTTAATTGGGTAAAACTATTTTTATGATTTAGTTTTATCCGAATTGTTATTACGGACAGAATGTGACAGGTTAAATATACATCTTTGTTTATTATGAGATGCCACTATTACGATTTATTCTTCAAAGGAGCGATGTACAATTCTGCACTTAAGACAAATCATAAGAAGAATACTTGTATAAAAGCTAGCTCTCTTCCCGGTTCATCTGTGTTAACATGCGCACTAAACTTTAGCTAAAGGTACTCAATTGTATACATCGCTATCGCTTAGGTCTCATACCTACGTATAAAAGCCCATCCTGAGATTGTACATACTAAATAATTCGTCTGTCGCAAGTAAAATCAAAGGTAAAACAAAAATCAAATCCAAATAAGGTTGGATTCCATTGATGGGTTTATGAGTTCCAACGTAGAGGCAAATTGCCCTTACCGTTTTCGCAGAACAGGTGGTTGAACCTGAAGTTTTAGTGCATAGTAGCGTTTTTTTATAGTGGTAAAAGATTTTATATCCGATGTGTGGGTCTCTTCCTTGCCAGAGCAAGGACATACCCATTAAAAATCCACTTTGGTGTCCGTCTCGAGGTCCATTGTCATAGGCTTTATAGGGATCCCGTGACTAGCGTACCTGGACTAGGTCCTTCGCCGCCGTCGCGAGTTGGTAAAAACATGGCGTTACTCACAGTTTATTCCTTTCGGACGTCTGATGGAATGGCAGCAAAGATCATTGCCGGAGCGTCGCCCTGGGGTGTCTATGTCGTTGCCATAGGACATCTTCATAGGGTCCAAGGGCTGGTGTGAGCTGGTTTCCGTGATCTTCTAGAGATCCGTAAAACCTCTCTGCGTTCGACCGGAGCCATTCCTTGACGGTTTGCAGGTTTGCTTCTCTGTAAAGCTGAGCGTTTCGAATGAACCAGGCAGCTCCGAAGACTCTCCTTAGGGCCTTGTTCTGGATCACGTTGAGCTTACGCATGAGCATTTCCGCTGCGTATGCAAACGTTGGCCTGTTTATGACCTTGTAGAGCCTAAGCTTGTTTGAAGCGTTTAGCCTACTTCGGCGATTGTTCAAGGGGTATATCAGAGTCATAACTCCCTTGGCCTTGTTTGCCGCATATTCGATGTGAGCTTTCCAACTGAGCGTCGAATCAAGGATCACCTCTAGATATTTGACGTCTGACTGCTAAGGTATCGGTTCGTGGAATGCTCTGACGTCGTCTCCAGGTCGGTGACGTCGCTTCGAGAAGAAAACTGCCGTTTTCTGGACTGACCTCAACTTGCCAAAGTCATACCCACTCTCCGACAGCGTCCATCGCCGTTTGCAGTCTCTGCATGATGAGGTGCGGAGCACGGGGCCTGGGTAGAATGGCTGTGTCGTCAACGTATAGTGCCATCTTGGTGCCTGTCGTTTTTGGTAGGTCGCTTACAAAGATGCCGAAGGGTGCCGAACAGAGTAGTGATCAGCCTTGATTCTCCGCCTCGTCGACTGCACTCTGTCCAGCCTGATGCAAAACCATCTATCGTGAAGATAGGATTTCGTCAGGTGGACGAGAGCGCGTGGTAACTCCCTCTCCAGCATCTTGTAGAATAGGCCGTAATGCCAAACCTTGTCGAAAGCTTTAGACACGTCCAGGAACACTGTGCCTGTTGACTGTCGCCAGTTGACGCCATCCGCAATGTGCTCCATTTCTCGCAGTATCTGGTGAACGGTGGAATGTATCTTACCGAACCCAAACTGCTCGTCCTGGATCACGTGGTGTTCCTGCATCGCTGCCTAGAGTCTCTTTAGGAAAATGGCTTCCGCTATTTTCCCAACCACCGACAGCAAGTTAATTGGCCGGTAGTTCTGTGGGAATGTCGCAGATTTGCCTGCTTTTCGGAGCACTACGACGTCCGCCATCTTTCACGTGGATGGGAAGTGGCATTAATGACTCCGATTAACACCCAAAGAGCGTTTTCCGGCAGCACTTTGAGAACCCGGTTGGAGATTCCGTCCGGTTCAAGAGCCTTTTTGACCTTTAAGGCCTTAATAAAGTCGTTGATTCCTCATCTGTGGTGGGGTTGATTTCTTGAAGGTCGTCGTCTCTTAGCCTCCGTCGAACGTCGCGGTGAACCTGTTCGATATGCCGAAGATCTGCGTGGGCATAATTCGGCTCGAACTGACGTTCCATGCTGTCTGCAAAGACTTCTGCCTTTTTAGAGACTTAATAAACTAAGCCTGTTTTGCCATGGATAGGAAGCATTGGGAAAGCCTTGTTTCCCAGTCCTTTCGACATCCTCCACAGAGAGTTGTCTTCGGCTCCAAGGTCCTTCAGTCTAGCTTCCCAGACCTCGTTTCGGTGCCGCCGAATCGCCAATCGCATTTCGGCGACCACTCGATTATACTGGAGTGTTTCCGCAGGATCCCAGGTTCTTTGCCACTGACACCTGGCACGGTTTTTTTCTCGGATGAGGGCACGGATGTGCAGAGAAAGGATGTCCCTCTTATCCGCCACCGGTCTCATGGAAGTGGCTCTACTGACCGAGGTCTGTGTGCACTCCACGGGGCAGTCCACTTCCGCCTCTAGCTCGCCAGTGGTCGGGATGTCGCTAGACATCCCTTCGACCGACATTGCTAAACGGGCGGCAAATGCCGGCCACGAAACCCTACGGGTTTCGTTGGTGGCCGGGGCTCGCTCCTCCGAGATTGAGTAGCACCGTGTTGTGATCAAAGCTGAGGTCGCTGACGGTCCAGATCTCCGTATTTAGCGTCACTTGGTGGAGTGTCGCGACGTCTAGTACATCTGGCCTGCCTCTATTGCCGTAGTGAATGGGTTCTGCCGGTCTTAAGTCCTCGACCTCACGTTCGTCCGCACACTGGCGGAGTATGCGTCCATTGCGATACGCTACCTTATTGCTCCAAGACGGACGTTTAGAATTGGGGTTCCCTGCTAAAAGCACAGGTTCTCTCGGATCCAACAACGCGTCCAGGTCCTGTGTGCTCAGCGGTTTGCCACCAGGCCGGTTCTAGGTCTGGCAGGTTCACCACGCAGTGCTCGAGGCTTGCCTTGACGTACTCCGCTGTGCCTCATCCGACGCCATCTCGATTGTTGTGAAACAGCCTGTAGTTGGGAAGCCTAGGCGCATCTCATGCACTGAAGAACGTTTCGTTTACCAGGACGGCTAGGCCGTGTCTCAACGCAAACACCAGCAACTCAAATCGCTTTCCCATCAGCCCTCGCGCGTTCCAAAACACTATCTGCAGGATTCCTGGTTTTCTGCGACGTCTATCCATTAAAATGGAAGAATTCGCTAAGATCCTTGCCGCAGGCAATGAAACCCATGACTAAATCGCCGAAGTTTTTGGATTCGGCGATTATAGGCAGGCACAGAGGCGTATAAGTGTGGAGAAATATTTAGGTGACCGGTATTTATGTTTGGTAAGTGTGTTGGTGCTGTGGTTTCAGATAGGGGATTTGGTGGAAGATGCCTGCAAAGAATTGATTATAAAGTTGGGGGTAGTGCGTAATTAGAAAGCTAATATTTGGTCTACATCAAATTTGAGGGTTGTTTATATTGAGGAAGTGAGCGCGCAAGAGTAAATTAAGTGGGTTGGAGATTCTGGAGATTTGTTGTCACAAAGGGAAATAGGAGGAAGGAGTTAGGTTTAGTTGGCGGGGTTTGCTACGGAATATACCATGGCCGGAAAGGAATTTACTGCGGCAAGGCTGGAGAAATTTTTTATAGGTATAACGGTCGGTAGGATAGAAGGAACGTTTTTGCTGTCTGGAACGTATGGTAGAGTTATGGATTGGTAATTTGATTTCTGTTTTAAGTCGAGTGCGGTAATTGTCGTGGGTAAAGATAGTATCATGGAGTGTGATGGGTGGGCTATGTTTTAGGGTCCGAATTTGTATTGCTGCTCAGAATTGGGCTTCTTTAGGTGGGGCAAGGAGTATGGTATACAAAAAGGCAGTGAAAGTGGCTCGGTAGGCTTTTGGGCTGTTAAGCAAGAAAGGTCTTATAATAGTGTTCAATGTCCATCTAGAAGAAGGTGGATTTGGGAAACCAGGGGTCTACTACATATCGGATGGTACGGATTATAATCTGCTTAAAATTAATTTTGTTTGGAGGGTATAACCAGGTAACATTTCATTTCCTTATAAACGAAAATCATGTAAACGTGTTGGAGTTCTATAACAACCATCAGGTTGTTTATATCTATGTAGAGTCAGGTAGATAAGAAAAAGATAGAAAGGTATAGGAAGACCTAGACCAAGCATATTAGTCAAATTATTAGAAATTTTGGGTTGTGAAGGGGCTGTAGAACTGTATAGATTAGCACAGAATAGAAAAAAAGTTAGAGCTGTGTCAAACCGACCTTAAGTAAGATCGAAAACACTTATGATATGATAGAATAGATTGGACTATATTAGGGAGAAAATAATAAAGATTTTGCAATATAATTTTGGTTTTGTCTCGGCGTTTGGATAGGTGGGTGTTTGTTATAAAACTTGTGTCGATGTGTAGTCCTTGGTACTGTACTGATGTTGAGAAAGAAATGGCGGTATTTGGAAAATTGATTTTTGAGGGTCAATTTAGGTATAGGAAGCCTTTTAGAAGGAGCGTTTGCGCTTTAGATGAAGATAACAGTTGTTTATTGATAGAGAATCTGGATTCAACGGAGATCATCAGAATAGAAGCGGTACGTTCGAGGAAAGCTCTGGAATTTCTGTGTATTAGGAACGTAATGTCATCTGCGTAAACTATTGTAGTGATACTGGGGCTGCTAAGGTTTAGGAAGGAATTTATGACTAGGTTCCAGAGGTTTGGAGAAAGACAGGATCCTCGCGAACAGCCATAAGTTAGAGATTTGGTAATTGTCTAGAAGTTGGTAGCAAGGGTGCAGTGCGAGATGTAAAGTATGTTTGTATAAATAGGAAAAATGTTGGAAAGGAATTTTGCATAGTTTATGCGGTTAAGTTGGTTAGACCATCAAGGGTGATCAAAGACTGCATAAAAGTCTAAAAAGAAAACGATTGGACAGCGTATGTGAGACATTGAATTCGTTGTGCACTTTGGTGAGATGATAGAATGTTCGAGGAGTTTACATAATGTTGAAAATAGAATAATTGGTCTGTATGATTTCGAATCGTAAAGACGCTGATTCGGTTTAAGGATTAAGGTTATGTAAACTGTTTTAAATATTTTTGGGAAGGTCGTGACGATACACAGTTTTTAAACAGCACGTGAAATGATTCTTTGATTAGGGCCCAGGGTTTTAAGGATGTCATGGGTAGTATAATGAGGGCCAAGCGCTTATTTGGGGTTTAGTTTAGTAATCAGAGTATCCAGGAAGGAAGGATCTAGTTCGGCATTGGATAAGTGTCAGGAAGTGTTTTTATGTTATGTATCGGTAGTAGTTGCTCTAATACGAGTACGTTGGAGATGCAGATAGGATACATGTGTCCAGGAGAGTAGTAAGTGCGGTTTTAGTATACGTGGTTAAGGTTGTACTAGTGGAAGCTGATGGACAGTGTTTGGGAGAGTGTTATCAATTTTCTGTATGTAAGCCAAGAGCCATCGTGATTGTTTTGCATTAATTTACATAAGTTGTTAGAGACAAACGAGCGGGTAATATAGAAAAGAACAAAACTCAGTCAAGACCGACTCGCCCGAATTACTGCAACAGAAGAGGAAACGGCAGTAAAGAGAAGGCCGAATTAATACAGTTGGCGGAGGTGAGTGGGGGGGGGGGGTGGAAAAACAAAACCGATGAACCTACAAACCGACAATAAAGTATAGAATTAAAAAAATAACCAATAATTAAGGTATAAATTAAATACACATAAAAAAAAATATTTATACACATTCAAATGTTTGCATTAGCTTTACCTAATCTATTTACTATTACTATAGTACATGTGATGAGCTCAACTCACACGTATCTGCTTATCATATGAATGGGAAGAAAAGTATGTATAACAGCACTACCACCAACTAATATATTGGAGGGTTACCGTTAGCTCGGTTATGCATATTTATATATCAACATTGTGCAAAGCATGCTCTTCTATAATTATCCTAATAGTTACATAATAACAGTAAGCCAACCATAACGTAAGCTAGCACAGTACACGTTGTTACGTTAATTCGAGGCAGCCACTTTGGGCGCCAAATTTATACTACGTTGGCTCGTAGTCGTGCGTAACCCAAAGAAAATCAAAGAAATGACCGGGCTCAATCGGAGATTTGGGGGGTTGTAGAAAGCAGACCAACTTATATTTACGCGGTTGTAAGGACTTAGTAACAATACCTGCAATAAAAAAAAATTAGTCCTGCAAACCTGAAATAAAGAAAAAGCATTGCATGTTGTTCGAGCATAGATTGTTCAGTACTTGGTAGAATGTAAAGAAAAACTGTTTGGATAATCTATATAATGTAACAACGGTAAAAGCAATACAAAAATTTTTAGTACAAAGTGAGGTAATATTGGGGAGTAGCAGAAACGTTTCCTGACACACCAATTAAACATAGATCAGAAAAAATTTAACAAAAGATAAATAGGTAAGCACCATTGATATGAGTCATCTAGTATTGTTGATTCTTCTCTTTGTTTTTTTTTATAGCATGCAAGTCTATGGTAAAAGGTATCAGAACGACTAAGATATGGCAAAACAACGGATAAATATTTAAAGTAGTAACAAGTAGGAAATAGTTCAACTTACAAAAGGTCCTTCAGTAACGCTTCCTTGCAATTGAAGTTTGGGATTCACGATGTCCGGCACTAACGCAGCACTTCACCCTTGACTGTGAGGGTGTTGATAGAACTTATCACACGTTACCCTAATTACACCTACGTATTTCACTGGTGTTAGCAGCAGACATTATCACGCGACGGAACTATGTAGCATTGATAAATTCCTTGTTAATTCTATTTCCTGAGACCGTAATTTCGAAATATTTTGTAGCACTAGTTTAATTTCAACTGGGACCAAATGTATATTATTTTCATAAACATCCAAAAAGCAGTAAGAAACTTCAACCAATACCTTTGTAAACCGGTAATCGGTTATATTTCGCAAATAACGAAATTTGCGCAAGCAATGATCTATTTTAAATACTTTGGGGTTGGAAAATTCAGAAACTACAGTATCAACTGTATTTGGATATTCCAAAGTATGCACTACTCTGATAAAAAAAAGGACCGCGAAACTAGATCGCACACACAGTTTAGGTATCAAAAAGACAAAGCACCAACAAAAAAACACAATGAGTAAAGCACGTGTATCACTAAAGTCCCAAAACGTTCAGTAGAACACTCGTGCAGGTCGAGTTTAACAAGTTCTACCACTTTTATTTCCAACAGAAACTCAGCCGAAAAACAATTAGTAAGGCACGCGTAAGCAATAAAACCGTCCGTCAAAATGTCCTTAACACACACGTGCGTCGACCAAACACGTTCGCCTGTAAACCATACTACTTCAATCGGAATTAGCACTACACTCTCTACAGTTAATATACAACTTTTATTTCACAAGAAAAACAACTAAAACCGTGTCGTGCTTGTTCATGAACAATTCGAAAATTCATACCGCATTAACTCTCACTATTTTCAAAGCAAAAAGCAAACAGTATTTTTAACGTAATTAATATATAGGAACCAAGAACAAAACTACAACTGCTCATCTGTTTATATCAACTCGTTGCTATTACAACCTCTTATCGTCTATTGTCTAGACTCGTATATCCACATAAGGAACAAAATTTATATGAGCGGCAAGACAAGAACGATGCAATCCACTCATTATAATTCGACGCATTCGCCCAAGGAGTTAATAAATATAAAATATAGAAATAGTAGTTACCGAAATGTATTTCCGAATTGGGTAGTGTAAAATGTTAAGCCATTAAGAATGCACGTTACAACGTTTGATACAAATCGGCACTCTTCTACTTTCTACATAATACAAGTAAATAAACCGGGACGTAAGCTAGCAAAGCAGTTATTTTATAAGATTGGTACTCTTCTAATATTTTTCTCAAGCATGTTTTTCAGAATTTAGGTGACTCAACAGACATACTACGATAGCCAGCCAAGCATGTGGAATTTCCAGGCCAAAGACAGATGGGCATGATCCAAAGGATCATACAGTATCGTATTTAATTTTCTAATGCTTCACCCAAAGCTACCACATTGGCCAGGAAACGAGTTGCTCTTAGCTGGATATTTTGAATTTTGCCTAACCCTTCCTGTTCCAAGCAAGGTGGGGATATACCCAAAATACGAAATTCGAAACTCTGGAACAGGCAACCAGGTGCCAGGAGCCGGGCTAAATACATTCAACATTTTCATTAATGAAGCAATAAATATATTAGCGTTTACCAATCACGCAAAGAAGTAAACGAGGTTTTTCGTTACACAACAATTTTCGTAACTGTCCGTTCAAAATTATGATTCTCCTTATAAATGAATACGACAACCAAATAGAACAATCTGTCACTAAAAAATGAAACCGTACAATCTACGACGCAGAAACTGGTTTTTTTTGAAAAATTATTACAGAAAATCTCTTTCCAATAAATAACCCAATATGCCTGGATAATAGGATCGAACTTGTTTTCATTCTACGCCACATTCATAAATCGTGAAACGATAACCTACGGAAACCCCATTATACCATGCACATACAACCTCACATTCGCAATTCAAAAATCAGGTGTTCAACGAACATATAGAATTCGTTTCATATCAGGATTTTCGTAAAACCCATCATAGTAAATTGAAATAAAATGCAAGCATAATTCGAGATAATAACATGGGGCTTTATCTAATTACGATTTAAACGAAGCCAATTAACTATAGTAAGTACTGAATGTTAAAAGTATTATAAGCTGGTCTTACAATTTATCAATATTTCCAAACGTGTAAACGAATATTGACGGAAACGGGATATTTAATCAAAAGAAAGCAGGGAAGTTCTATCGTAGGGAAATAACGTAACATAGTGTAGTTTTCTTGTGGTTATTATTTGATTTTTGTATTATCGTCTACCGTTGGTATGAGTATTCGTCAGGGTGTCGACCCTACGTTCGTTCGTTTGGCTCCTTATAATCCATGCCGTGTTTATGCAAGTGGTCGTCCAGTTGTTGGCAGCTCGGATGCCCATCAGAGCATTGGCTGCAGGAGGTGTCTTTTTTTGGAGATCTATGTAAATGCTACCGTGATGATATGTTCTACTATTTCTGTGGCAAAAAGTCTGGATCATAGCCTAGTATGTGGTGGATAGGGTTTTTGATGCGAGCTTGGCTACGGATTCCAAGTAGGATGTCCAATCTGCTTTACGGGTGTTAAAGATACGGGTTATCCAAAGTAATCGGGCTGGAAGGTTTGTAAGGATATCAAGTGTAATGGTGTGGTGGTCGCTGGACTGGTCAATGTGGAACTGTCCAGAAGTTGATCGGGTGAGCAGCAGATGGGGAGCATAAGATAAGATCGATGTTAAAGCGGCCATTTTTGGATTCCCAGGCGAGGATGATCGTATGAGAATTGTCTATGTGTAAGTGGCGGTGGTGAATGTGTCCATCAAGTACGGAGCCGTTTCCATCTGTTTCGTCATTGTAGCCGTGTTCTGATTTTAAGTTAGCATCTACTATTATGATATTGGGTTTGTTTTTGATTATTGTGAGTACGTTGTCCATAAGTTGCACATATATGTTTATGTCAATACTGTAATGGAAGTAGGACAACACGAAGAAGATGGAGCAAGATTTCCAGTGAAGTTTGATGACGGTTGTTTGTAAGGTAGAGAGGGATATGGTAGACGGTGTATATTTCGGGGTCGATTACAATAATGGCGTAGATATAGTTTGAGTTTCTGGGATTTTGGGGGATATAAGTGCGATAGTGTGTTGGTAGGTTTGGTATCTTACATTATAATTTGAATAAGGACCGCTATAGTTGCGACCACATTCCCAATGCTCCACCCGAAGGTACTACATTGGGTTTAACGCGAAAAATAAACGTGCTTCTGATTTATTCTAACTTCATAATTAATCTACCCTAAATAAAAATCTAACAGACTGAAACAAATACTAAAAACAGGGTTTAAATAATGGTATCCCTAGCGTTGACTTTGGAGTGTGCCCGATCAACAAGACGAGCAAAAATGAGAGGGGGAGGGATCCGTAATACCAGATAGCAGACGCCGGCTTTGCTTACCAGTGCGACCTGAAGGATCGACTTATAACTATCCAAATCTAGCTAGCTAATTTAAAATGGATTCAAATTTCTAAGCATTTGTCAAATGTATTAATAGTGAATCCAGCTATTTTGCCTGCTTTATAAATTTACAAATTCGTCCTCCCTGATCTAAGTATTTTATCCTAAATTTGTCTCTAACGTTCCCTATCATTCCCTAACTGACATATTATATTTGGTATCTTACAGCAAATTAGGTAAGGTTTTTGTAGTAGGGCAATATGGAAGCCACTTGCAGTGTAGGAGTACTGTAGATTAATTTGGATACAGGATACAGGAGAGGTAGGTAAAAATCTCGTATCCAGTTTCGTATATAGTGTCTAGAATCCATAGTCCATGCGTTGTTTATAGATGGGGTAGTCAGGACTGGTCATGTCGTGGACATGTGATTTGTTGATGTGAATGTAGTTGGTACATTTCGAGTAGCTGGTTGGGAATGTGGGCAAGTTTTTATTAGATGAAGACCGGCACAACTACCACAATCGGAAGGGGACGACAGGTTTTTATAATATAGCCAAAACGTTGACACTTGTAACATTTGATGACAACTATGAGATCTCAGTGACGATAAGATTTGTATCCTATAAAAACGTGGGAGTTGGTCGTAAGAATTGTGCGCAGCTTAGAACAAATTTTTAGGACTACATTATTAGAGTGATCGGATTTGGAACGGCCGCGGCAACAGTAATTTCGAACTGTGGGACTCTTCGGAGATCAGCAAGGTTAGAGAGTTTCGATGGTAGATAAGGTTGAATGCATAGGCAGAGGGAATGTCTTTATCGAAGGTCGAAGATAATCAATTGAAGTAATTTGGGTTTAGGGTGATGAATATTACACGAATGTGAGGCATGAATGAAATTAGGTTGATATTGGTAGAGGATAGCCGCAGATTTGTATTTAAAACTTTATGGAGTTCAAGTGAGGTGATATCGGAATCTGTCGATTTCAAGGTTATTACTTTAGAGGATGGTCTAGTTAAAGCTACATATTGAGATGGTGTTGGGATTAGTGTGGTTGCGATTGTATCATATGTAGGAGTAATTAACGTGGGATGTGTTTATGCACATTTGGTTTTTCTGTGGTTTTCATAGTTGTGAGATAGTTCTTGAGGATTTGCAGATTGGTTTCAACTACATTGTTTCTCAGTACCGCTTCGTTTGCAATAAGCTAAATTTGCTCAATTTTTTGTAGTAGATAGTTTGCAGCTGTTTTATTGAGTTCGTTATAGTCTTTAAAGATTACATCAGTTGCCTTTAACTTTATTAAACTGATGTTATGCAGAGTCATAGTTGGGGAACCTATTTCTCCCTATACTCTATACCGTTCCATTTTTTAGAGAGATTACAGCTTACGGATGAAGACCTAGATCAGGGGTCTTCTGAATGTGGTAGAGAACGGTGTATTCTGCCCAAATGTGCGAAAGGTGTCAGTATTTCTACTTAAAGAAGTGGTAGTAGGATACTGGTTGTTGGTTGGCTCGTCAGAGCATGTGTAGTTTGTAGTGGGATGCTTGGCACTGATTAATATCTCTATCTGCGGGCAAGATGGTTTATATATGTTGTTGTTGTCGTTGTCAACATGAATACCTGTTGTGACGTCACTACTGGTATTGCATATAAATGTTAATAAAATATTCTCTGCGAGCAATTATAGACTTTAGTTTTAGTGCAATTACGTTGTAAATGTAAGCACACGTAGACCTTAATATTATTATTTAAATTTTGTATTGATTTTAATACCAAAAACTCTATTAAAAAGTCTGAAATTTGGATAATTGTTAGCTACTCTCAAATACGTTCTACTTCGGCGACTAAGGTAAGACAAAATAGATATGTTTATGAAAGTGTTGGATATTACCATAGCGGCGAAGTACCCCGCCTAGAACATCTGCAATCTAGAAAATTATTACAAACCTTAGCCGTAAACAACAAACTAAATGTGTTGAACTAACTCAAAAAATGGGTACAGTAAGTGCTAGAAGAAAACTGGAAGTTTCATCTGGGAATACTTGTCTTAATCGATAGTCAAATTGAACGCTATCGACTCTTAATTAGTCTTAACGCTTCTAGCGGAACTAATTTTCGAATCCACGTGCATATTCATATTTGTTAATTTTTACAATTTTCTTGTTTGATAAAAATCTTATCCACTAGATGTACCTGGTTGACTCACTGTATCAGCGTACTTCCTTCTATTATTATTGTCTGTTGTCTTTATTTGACCCTATTTCACTTCCGATTCAGTTCTATTTTCGGTTTCTTTATTATTCGTTCTAGAATGGGTTTCCCTAATATTTGAGTTAATTCGTGGAGTCATTCTAGACATTTTTCTTGTGTTTTCTTGTCCCTGTTCATGGTACTCGGTATCTGTTGTAATTCATTCTGTTTCTAAAATTTGGATTATTGTTCCCTCTATTAAACATCCTTTGTGTCCCGTTCAGTCGAAACCTCGCATGTTGTAACCCTGCCCTAGTTTATGTCCTTCTCTGTTATCCCAAGCTATCGTAGCTTCGTAAGTATTCCAAAAATATGTCCCTGTCAGTGATATTTTATAATGATATTCCTTGTCTTACGTCAGTTTATGATTCGCTAAATATTTTATTATTTGTTTGTATTCTAAAGATTCTAACTGTTTTGCAATGTTGAATTTTTTATCGCATATAATTTTCTTGTCCTTCCTATTTCCGAATTATATTTCTCAATTACCAAATTATCTCTGACTTTATGTTGTGCCGTGTCGTTTCAATAATATCGTAAAAATTGATTTTCAAAGTGCTCAAAATTTTCAAATTCACTTCTATCAAGTTGTACCAAATTTCAGTATTTCCTTTCAATAAAGCTCGCATTATATTAAATTTTTGTCGTTCATCATATGTTCCTTTAATTACAGATTATCGTGTTTAACTTACCATTCCATAAAATTTACTAGCATTTTCTATAGAAATATTGCTTAACTCAGTCTTAAATTGTTCAGAAAATAGAATTTTGACTAACAGGATCTCACATCAGCGTGTGGTTCAAGTGAAAAGCAAAAACATATACACCCAGGATGTCTTTCGAATCACGATAAAAATAGTTTTCACGTACTTGTTCCAAAAATTAGTGTTCAAAATTAAATTTAAATTTTCTAACCACACATTTATGCCGACACTTTGATCTAGTGCTCGAGCAAAAGAAAGAGAAAGATGATCATCCGTGGTGCCTTTGAACCCTGAAATAATATAATAGTATTAAATTTAAAATAGCAACGTAGTTCAATGAAAAAGAGATATTAAATCCATTTGCATCTCATCATTTTTGGTGTAAAATGAGTTTAATGCAGAACGGCTTGTAGAAATCTCTTCATATGTACCTCCTATAAACTTATTTTGTGAGAAACAATCAACCATTTGGTCAGCAACAAAGTATAGTCAAGATAAAGAAACAAAACGATATGAAATCTGGAATAATAAATAGAAGTGACAGATAACAAATCCACCCATATTATGTATGGATAACATTTTAATTGTATTACATAGATAAATATAATAGAAGGTAATTGTGAGGGCTTAAATTTATTTCCTATATTGTCTTTGCTTTAATAGTCTCATCCCACGACTACACTTATGCTTGCTACCGTATATCAAATTGCACGTGCTGGATAGAACAAATCCAAGAAAACACCGGGCAGACCCAACAAAACCATCAATTTCAAATCCAATATTTCCATTGGACAACGACATCCATTGGACAACCAACACCCGTTGGACAAAGACACCACCTCTACACCGAACCAAAAGGGAGAAAATAGTATAAAAGAAGCTCCGTGTTTAACAGCCAAGCATTTACTTGGAGCTCCTCATAGCCTAAGGGATCAACTAGTAGAGCTGATCTGCAGGCTGTCATCTTGGACACTAGCGGCGCTGCCTTATAGCCTGCTAACATCCACGCCTTAGTTGTCGGCGCTTACTATAGTCCGTTATCGCCGACGCAATAAGTGGCGTGCTGCACTACGACGTCGATGCCTCTACCAACCAGGCCACCCGGCAACACCTCCGGTACAACCTTCCCGTGGAGTTTGATGAAGACTTCTTAAATTGTATATAGTAACCATATAATTGTTTGACCCTGTCTATATATATATATATATATATATATATATATATATATGATATATATATATATATATATATATTTATAAACCACTCCCTCAATTCTTACTTTATTACTTTTATTTTTGTGTCGCCGCGCGCTCCTTCTTATAAATTTCAATGCTTTTTTGTATAATGTGCAAACACCTATTGCACGCCACGTACTTTTGCAACGTTTGGTTGGTTATCTAATCAAAATGTTTATTACTATGCCTCGACTATATGAACTCTTTTCTCAGGGTGTCCACCTACTTACCGTGGGTTCGGTGGTAAGTAGATGTGCAATGCTCAACCAAACTGCACTATCTTTTGTTTTACTACTTTTATATGAATTTACTACTGTATATGCCAAAATTTAATGATCAACGTAGCCTTGTGCCAAATTAATTAATACACACAATTTCTGACTTTGACGTTTTAGATATTTCACAGCACTCACCTGGATTATACTTCGTTGCTGGCCTTTTTTTTTTACTGCTGGCTCAAGATCTTTGTCGCCGTATGCGTCTTTACATGGATTCACTATCGTTGGAAACATTCGTATCGCCTCCAGGTATCTTAGTATAATTTTGTTGATCCCCAATCTGAAATAAATAACCCGAATTTTAGAATTTAGAATAACCGTTTTGTTTACTTCCCCTGCGCTAACTCTTCCGTATTACTTTCTTCGTAGCCTTTAACTCTTCCAATTGCCGCTCTCAAATCGCTCAATCCAAATCTATTCTCGTGCCGCTCAATCCAAATCTACTTTCCGTTCAGCTCAATCCAAACCTATTCTTCTTTCAGCTCAATCCAAATCTATTCACGTTCCTTATCTTAAAAACCACTCAATGACCAACTATACATAAATCTCTATCCAAATCAATCCAATCAATGCCCCAATAACCATAAATCCGTAACCAAATCAATCCAAATCTTATTCACGCTTACAAATTCCTCACCGATGCCTTCTGCCTTTATCAAATCCGTTCCTACACAATCTTTCTTTTCGCCGCTTCGCTATCTCACCAATACCAATCTTCACTTTAATTCGCCGTCGCTATTCTTTAACTAACCACTGATGCTTCTCGTTACTCCACTTTAATAAATTAAACTCTTCAAATTCAAACACATTTATTTCTTTTTCAAAATATTTAAACAATTTTAGCGCAGGTTTACAAAATACGTCTTTACACAAAATTAAATCGAAAAAGATCTCCGTTGTTTACTTTCCAAGGCAATTACTACAACAAATCCAGCTTACTTAATCACATTTTACATAAATAAAAACATCCAATAACATTTTATCCCTTATTTTGTGTCACAAATACCTTCACTGTTGTCCTTTTACACTTTCCTAGTTTGTACATAATTCTATCATTGGTCCTAAATAATTCACAATTCTCCAATCACATTTGACACTGCTATAACTTATAATTTAGAAATTACAAATTTGTCCAAAAGTTGATTCTAATTAAACAAAAGCCAAAATAATTCACACATGACCTGGATGCGTGGTTGATAGTAGACATCCGTAGACGCATCCGGTTTTCGGATGGCAAATGTACTTTCAATGGCCTATTAAATTGCAACTCAGTATAAAACCTTGAGCACTGTGTATTTTATCAACGTCATTAAGTCATTATAATTTACCTTTTGGCACATACATTTCAAATTAACATTGTAAATACTTTAGCATATGTAAAGTACGGCAAAACATAATTTTTGAATTACGGGATCTGATATATGGATCATTCTATTTGGCATACACCCCCTTTAACCCAAAACTACCCTTAGAACCCTCGTAGCTCCCACCTGACACTACAATATATATATATATATATATATATATATATATATATATATATATATATATATATATATATATATATATATATATATATTATTGTGTAAGGGAGGGGGTTAGAAGGTTTCTAAAGGTATATTTGTATTAATAGGGGTGTATGCCAAGCGATAGGGTCAATATTTCAGATTTAATAATTTAAAAACTATAAATTTTGCTATACTTTACATACGTTAAAGTATGTACCATTTCAGATTGAAACTTATATGCCAAAAGGTAGTAACATGACTTTATGACGTTGATATAATGCACGGTACTTGAGGTTTTATACTGAGTTGATATTTCATGAGCCAGTTGAGAGTACATTTGCCGTCGGAAAGCCGGACGCATTTATGGATATCTGCAATATAACAAAGCGTCCAGGTCGTGTATGAATTATTTGGCTTTTCCTTTTTTATAGAATCAAACTTTTAGACGAATTGTAAATCAAAATTTAAAGTGAATCAAAATGTAAAAGGTTATTGGAGTTTAGTGAAGTGTTTTGGACCAATGGTAGAAATTTAAAATTATTATAAAGACTATAGCGAAGGTATGTTGGACACTGAAAGATAGGAGATTTGTTATTGGATGTTATATATGTAAAAAATTTTATTGTAGTAAGCTAAGTTTGTTTAGTTAATAACTAAGCAATATAAATAAAGGACTTCTTTTTTTAAATTTGTTCAGATACAGACCTATTTATGAAACCTGCGTTAAAATTGTAAAATAGTTTTGAAATAAAAGTTTATTTGTGTATTCATCGAGTATTATTTAATCCAAGTATAAAAGAAAGTATATAAAGTGTTTAAAAGTGAAAAGGGAAAGTCAGCGTGTATGTAAAGAAGATTTTGGAAGTGGTTATTGATGTAAAGGAGAAAGCGACGGTATATTATTTGAGAAGATTAGTGTTGGTTTTGGGATAGATTTGGGTATTACGGCAGCAGGATATTGGAGTGGATAAAGAAGGCATCGACGACGTAAAGAATTTTGGGATTGATTTGAGAAGATATAACGGCAGAAGGACATCGTATGGATAATTGGTATAGCAGGATTAGGAGTGATTTGTATTAAGACAGCGGGATTGATTTGGTTGTGCAAGAGAGAAGTAAGCGAGATACGGAGCAGAGGAACAGGAGATAGGAATACGGCGAGGAAGAATTGACGCAGGAAAGTAGATAAAGGTTTTTACTAAATTCTAAATTGGGGTAACATTATTTCAGGTTTGGGGCATCAAAATTGTTTTACAAACACCTGGAGGCAGTGCGCAAGAGGACAATTTTGGAGAATCTTGTGTGAAAGTGCGTACGGCAATTTCGAACTTGAGCCAGCAGTCAAAGGAAGGCCTTCAGCGCAGTATATTTCTGGTAAGTACCGTGAATATATTAGAACGTCAGAAATTAAAGTCATAAAAGTTACATAAATTAATTTGACATCAGGCATCGTTGATCTATTAAGATTTGGCATATCAAAATAAATTTAGTACATTTCAAAAGTGGTAAAACAAACGAGGGTGCAGTTTGGTTGGGTATTGCACATCTACTCACGATTGAACCCACGGTGAGTAGGTGAGAAAACCCTGAGATTAAAGTTTCAAATAGTCAAGGCATATAAAATATAGTAATTAGTAAAGAAAAACCAACCAAACGTTTGCTAAAGCACCTCGATTTGAAATCATAAGGGACGACGACAAAAGTCGTATAATAAAATCTTGTTTAAAGGAGGAGTAAATAAAAACATAGTAATTATAGAATACACGAAGGTGGCAAACCCAACGTGGGGCTCGAGAAAAAGGTTAAAAAGGTGTTAGAGCGAAAGAGAGCAGAATCCGGGAGCCCGAGTTAGGTGGGGCCCGCAAGTTTTTTTTATTTTTTTTCAGGAAACGAGTTCAAAACAAGGAAACAGAGATGACGGACGAGGACACAAAAAGAATCACAAGATCGGGACTAATATACGGGGTTGAAATGGATGTAGGGAGACAAGACATAGAGCTAGACGCAGGGGGCGACCTACAGGAGACGGACACGATGCAGACAGAGTTGGAGATGACAGACACGGACTTGGACCAGGCGACGGTACCGCAGGTGAGAGCAGCAGAAGCCGACGGAAACCAGGACCTTAGGAGATTTCTGATGAGTTTGCAGAAAAATTTAACAGACAAAATTACAGAATCACAGACGGAACTAAAAATGGAGTTTAAGACATCACACACAGAACTGACAGACAAAATTAATGAATCACGCACGGAACAAAAGAAGCGAATGCGGCGTTAGCCATAAAATTATGGAATCACATAACGAGTTAAGGGACGAGTTTAGGACAGCGCACGCGGACCTGACGGCGAAAATGAACCACACACAGGAATACTTACTAACGCAAATACAGATTGCAAAGACGACGTGCGGACAGAGGTCCAACAACAAATAGACAGGGTTGACGACAAGTTAGAACACACACGGGCACATTTGCAAGGAGACTTGAACGCGACACGGACTGACTTAAGAACTGAAATTAAGACACGGGTCGACACAGTAGAAGAAACAATGATTAGCGGGTTTTCAAATTTAAGTACGGAAATAGAAACATGTGACAAACGACAAGGGACTAACTACAAAAATTTAGGACAAACACTAGAGACCATACAAAACGAAAACGTACACGGTAGGACAAAACTTGACGACAAAGTCACGGGATTAGAAACCAGGGTAGGACATGACGTTAGACAAATTTACGAGAAACTCGATGACATAGAAAGGAGGCGAATTGGACTGGACTACGGACCGCACTTTCGATTAAACCGGGACGCTTTACCGAAGTTTGAGGACGTAAGACAGAACAGCCCATGGGATTCCTGGACCGACTAGACGAGATCGTAGGGACAGAAAACGAACGAACAAAATTACAGATTGTGGGGGCGAGTTTGACAGGAAACGCCGAAAAGTGGCATAACATTATTCGTAAACAGTATGACACGTACGCGGACTTCAAACGACTATTTATAGAACAGTTTTGGAACACTACACATCAGACCGACATAAGGACGAACCTAATTACAGGACATTATAGCAGGACTCACGGTACACGCGAAGAATACGCGATTGACAAGTTCAATCAGGCGCAACACTTAACACCGAAACTGAGCGAGGACGACATTGTACTTACTGGCAGGTCATATGGAACCGGAGGTTACCAGAGTTGTAGTGGTACAAAATGTCAAGACATTGAAGGGAATTCTTGGGAGTAATGAGAAATTTTGACCTAGCGACAGTACTGGAAGCGAAAACGCGAACACACCATTGGGAACAAAACAGGGGTTACAGGAAGACAGTCGACGACCACCGTACCACGAAAACAGACAAAATTATAGACAGGAAAATTTTAACTACGGACATAGGAATCATTGGGGACACGAGGCACATAGACGACCGTATTTCAATAGGGATCACCGGGATAACGCCTACAATGGACAGAACAGATACCGGCACGACAACGGCGAGGGTGACGGCCGGATTACAGGAGGCGGAATACAAAATGGAAATAGCCGGACGGACAGGGACGTAAACGTCCAACATATGACGACGAGCGCAAGTACAACGGACCCGAATAGGATTGAGGTGGTGGAAATTCACGAGTCGCCTCAAGAAAAAAAAACGCGAATTTTTGGACGACCGACTGCTTAGGAGTAAAGATTGATGTTTGCTATAGTATAAGGGATTTGTTGTTAAACAGTTACATTTTAATAAAAAGAATTTGTTATTTATAAATATTAGTTTAAGGGACCGTGTTTATGTTGCTTTAGTGGATAGTGGGTCACAGTTGTCGCTGGTAAATGATAGGGTAGTAGTCGAACATGGAGAATTTTTAAAGGAAAGAATAGGAACAATTGAGGGGGTTAATTTATGGTCAGCGATGAACAAAAAGCTTACGACGATTTATAATGTTATCCGTGTACCGATATATATAGGAAATAAAGAAGCAGGGAATGCAGAGTTTTTAATTACGAAAGGGTTACAGTTAGACTTCATATTGGGTATGGATTTTATAGAGGATTTTGGATTGAATATAGATGGAAAGGATAGGTCAATTAGGATATTTGATAAAGATAGGTCATGGGTGGTGCCTACGGTTAGTGAGGAAAATAGGAATGGAAATAATATAGATAGTACAGGATTAGGAATGATTAAAGAGTATAATGATGGACAGGTTAAAGTACGATTATGTAATATGTTTGTAAGATTAATTAATGATGAACAGATAGAGAAAGTGAGTATTGATACTAAGATGAAGCTAGGAGAATTATTTAATAAATATGTAGGGTTATTTAATGAAGAGCCAAGATTTGCGAGGCGGTACACACATAAGTTGGAGGTCACGGAAGACATCGGATTTAATACAAGGGTGTATCCAATTCCGTTTGCCATAAGAAATAGGGTTAAAATAGAGATAGACAGGATGTTAAAAAAGGGTATTATAGAACCAGCGAGAACTCAATATGTGAACCCAGTAGTTATAGTACCAAAACCAAATAAAAGGGATATAAGGATTTGTTTAGATGCGAGGAAATTGAATGCGATTACAAAACCGCAGTATGAGCAACCACAAGGGTTGGATAATTTATTGTATAAAGTATATGAAATGAAAGTTTTCAGCAAATTAGATTTAAAGAATTCGTTTTGGTTAATTCCGTTGCATGAAGACAGTAAAAGTTTACAGGTTTTAGTATCGAAGGCGAGATTTATATGTTTTCTGTAGTTCCATTTGGTTTAAGTAGTTCTTCAGCAGCACTTGTAAGAGCGATGCAGAAGTTGTTTAATGAATATGAATGTTTCTGTTCGCATTATGTCGATGATTTGTTAATTTTTCAAGGGACGAGCAAAACACCTGGAGCATTTGGAAAAGGTGATCCAACGACTGGACGAAGGGGGTTTAAAGCTGAACGTAGAGAAATGCGAGTTGTTTAAAAGCAAGGTTACATACTTAGGGTTTGAAATTAGCGAACAAGGGATGAAAATTTGCAATAAAAATTGGACGAGTTGAAAACATTCAGCGACCAAAGAATGTGAGAGGACTGCGAGGATTTTTAGGGGTGCTAAATTATTACAAACGGTTTATACCGAGGTATTCTGAAGTGTGCGTACCGTTGGTGAGTTTGTTAAAGAAAAAGGAAAGATGGAAGTGGACTGCTGAACGAGAGAAGGCGTTCCAAGATTTAAAAGGTGCATTTTACAAGGAGTTAGCATTAAAATATCCCAATTTTAAAGATGATTTTATTTTGAGGACGGATGCGTCGAAATATGCAATCGGGGCTGAGTTGGTGCAGATACAGGATGGAGTTAAAGTACCAATTGTTTTCATTTCTAGGGTGTTGAAAGACTGCGAAACCAGGTATGCGACGGCAGAGAAGGAGATGTTGGCCATAGTATACGCGGTGATGAAGTTGCGTTTTTATTTGTTAGGTAAGAAATTTCTAATAGAATCCGACAACACGGTGGTAACGTTCATGAAGAAAAAGGAGTTTTTAAACAGCAGATTGTATAGATGGGCATTGGTGTTACAGGAATACGACTTCGAAATTAAGCATAAGCCAGGAAAGGAGAATGTGACGGCGGATTTTCTGAGCAGACCGCAGGTGGAATCGAATCAGGACATAATCGGGTGTTTAATTGCTTTGCAGGAATTCAGGATGTTGGTCGATGGACAAACACCAAACTTATAGAGGCGCAGAGGCACAGCGAGTTGAGCTCGATACGAGAGAAACTTACAAGAGAAAATATGGAAGAGTACAGGGGATTTACCATCGTAGGGCAGTTTGTGGTGAAAAGAATAGGGATGCAGAGCTGGTAGTGCTATCAAGAGACGTTGCCGCTGAAATCATAAACGAAATTCATTTAAAATTCGGACACATAGGTATCAGGAAAACATTTGTAGTATTCAGAGAGGCGTTTTACGCAAAAAATGATATCACGGTGATAAAGGAAAGGATAAATCGGTGTGAAATTTGCATTCTAGGTAAAGACAAGAACGTGGTGCTGCAGAATATGCCGATGAGCGTGAGCGTAAATGGACCATTGGAATTGGTGGCGATCGATTATTTAAGCAACCTGATCACGAGTGAACAGGGGTATCGACATATTTTGGTGGTAGTCGACGTTTTTTCTAAATTTGTAAAATTATTTCCTGCAAGACGGAGTAACACGGTGCATGCATTGCAGTCAATTGGAGAATTTGAAAGCCAAGTCGGGAAGATAAAAAGGATTTTGGTAGACAACGCAACGTATTTCAACAATCAAAGATTCAGGAACGGGTTAAAAAAGGGCAAATATTAAAGTATCATTTAGTAGCATACGACATCCAAAAGCTAATCCATGCGAACGTTACATACGAGAGGTGATAAAATATTTACGATTAGCGACACAGGAGCATCACGACAGATGGGTTAGGTATCTACCACAAATAGAAAATTTTATGAACAGCGTACCGAGTTCGGTTACGAAAACATGTCCGGTAACATTAATGCGAAGGATTATACCAGCTAGACCATGGAGGGAGGAAGTCGAGGTACAAGACATAACAGAGTTGCTAAGTAATGCCAGGCGTAGAATCGAAAGGACGCAGCGTAGGGACATCGAACGAAGGTGTAGGAAAATTAAGAAAAGAACGATTTTTGGAATAGGGGATTTGGTAGTCGTCAAACGATTAAGGGTTTCAAACCGCGACAAAAACATTTGCGCGAAGCTGTTGTTTCCTTATGAAGGGCCGTACAGGATCACGCGTAGTTTTGCTGAAGGCAATACGTTTGAGCTGGAGAATATGACAGGGGGGTATCGCGGGCGTTTTCATTTGGAGAATTTGTACCCATATAGAGTAGTACAGGAAGAGGGTTTAATAGGATAGGTTAAAATGTGATTCATGCAACGGAAAGTTTAGTTTGTGTTTTTGTTTTTGTTTTTGTTATAGTAGTATAGTATAGGTTAGATAATAGCGTAGTGTAATAGATGTGAGAGAAAGGCGAATGCGGGTTGCCAAAGTAAAATAGAAACAACGAAAGGATGGTTTTGAATGAAAATCAGAAAATTTTGCACACCAGGGAAGAGAAAACATATGAAATTTCCAATTTCATTAAAACCAGTGGGGCCAAATATTGTGTAAGGAGGGGTTAGAAGGTTTCTAAAGGTATATTTGTATTAATAGGGTGTATGCCAAGCGATAGGCTCAATATTTCAGATTTAATAATTTAAAACTATAAATTTTGCTATACTTTACATACGTTAAAGTATGTACCATTTCAGATTGAAACTTATATGCCAAAAGGTAGTAACATGACTTTATGACGTTGATATAATGCACGGTACTTGAGGTTTTATACTGAGTTGATATTTCATGAGCCAGTTGAGAGTACATTTGCCGTCGGAAAGCCGGACGCATTTATGGATATCTGCAATATAACAAAGCGTCCAGGTCGTGTATGAATTATTTGGCTTTTCCTTTTTATAAAATCAAACTTTTAGACGAATTGTAAATCAAAATTTAAAGTGAATCAAAATGTAAAAGGTTATTGGAGTTTAGTGAAGTGTTTTGGATCAATGGTAGAAATTTAAAATTATTATAAAGACTATAGCGAAGGTATGTTGGACACTGAAAGATAGGAGATTTGTTATTGGATGTTATATATGTAAAAAATTTTATTGTAGTAAGCTAAGTTTGTTTAGTTAATAACTAAGCAATATAAATAAAGGACTTCTTTTTTAAATTTGTTCAGATACAGACCTATTTATGAAACCTGCGTTAAAATTGTAAAATAGTTTTGAAATAAAAGTTTATTTGTGTATTCATCGAGTATTATTTAATCCAAGTATAAAAGAAAGTATATAAAGTGTTTAAAAGTGAAAAGGAAAGTCAGCGTGTATGTAAAGAAGATTTTGGAAGTGGTTATTGATGTAAAGGAGAAAGCGACGGTATATTATTTGAGAAGATTAGTGTTGGTTTTGGGATAGATTTGGGTATTACGGCAGCAGGATATTGGAGTGGATAAAGAAGGCATCGACGACGTAAAGAATTTTGGGATTGATTTGAGAAGATATAACGGCAGAAGGACATCGTATGGATAATTGGTATAGCAGGATTAGGAGTGATTTGTATTAAGACAGCGGGATTGATTTGGTTGTGCGAAGAGAGAAGTAAGCGAGATACGGAGCAGAGGAACAGGAGATAGGAATACGGCGAGGAAGAATTGACGCAGGAAAGTAGATAAAGGTTTTACTAAATTCTAAATTGGGGTAACATTATTTCAGGTTTGGGGCATCAAAATTGTTTTACAAACACCTGGAGGCAGTGCGCAAGAGGACAATTTTGGAGAATCTTGTGTGAAAGTGCGTACGGCAATTTCGAACTTGAGCCAGCAGTCAAAGGAAGGCCTTCAGCGCAGTATATTTCTGGTAAGTACCGTGAATATATTAGAACGTCAGAAATTAAAGTCATAAAAGTTACATAAATTAATTTGACATCAGGCATCGTTGATCTATTAAGATTTGGCATATCAAAATAAATTTAGTACATTTCAAAAGTGGTAAAACAAACGAGGGTGCAGTTTGGTTGGGTATTGCACATCTACTCACGATTGAACCCACGGTGAGTAGGTGAGAAAACCCTGAGATTAAAGTTTCAAATAGTCGAGGCATATAAAATATAGTAATTAGTAAAAGAAAAACCAACCAAACGTTTGCTAAAGCACCTCGATTTGAAATCATAAGGGACGACGACAAAAGTCGTATATTAAAATCTTGTTTAAAGGAGGAGTAATTATAATATAAAAATAAAATTTAGATTCCAAGTAGGTGAGAAAACCCTGAGATTAAAGTTAAAAATAGTAGAGACAAAAAAACATAGTAATTATATACAAGAATATATATTAGAAAGAGTGTTGTCAAACAGATACTTGTGGTTTGTAAACTTACCTTCGTTTTTCACTTTGCCTGGCTAGCTCAAAATTAATGAAAGGCAGCACCAACACAAAACATTTATACAATATGAAATATCTTCTTTCAACCAAAAGCATTTACAACATCGTTTTTTCAAACAAAATAACTTCTAAGAAGTAAAAATATTGTTTCTTACCTTATATTCTATTTACAGAATTAAACTTCCTTTTTTAAGGATCGTTTTACCTGGTTATAAATTATTTCCACGCTGGCAAGATTTGTTATGGCCAGAAAATATCCTTGGCATATAATCTATTAAAGATCAGAGTATTTCGAACTCTGAATACAAACTCCTGGTAAAAGAAATCCCTCACACAAAAAAGATTATAAGGTCTATCTTAAACTCTATATCTAAATACTCTAATATCAGTCACAAATATATCTAAAGTAATACTTGCAGAATCCACAAAAACACTTCAAAATTAAAATTTTTTTGTCTTAAATTAATGTCCAATCAGCTTACATGTTCTCCAAATTAAAATTCCTGACTTGCAACAGTAATTATCAAAGTACCTTTTTGTTAACTCTTCTTTTCGATTATTTAATAAAATTATTAAAGTAGCGTTGACTTGAAGAATTTTTCTTGTTCATTGTAATTTATAATTCCATTTTTGTATGTACTTTGTGTTTATAAACATAGCAACTATCAAACTACAATATGTTTACTAAATGTTTCTATTACTATCTTCGCATAGCAACAGCTCACGTGTTTTAATTAAAATAATATTTCGTGCTCTAATGAATGAAATCGAATGAATAAATTCGAATGAATCCATTACTAGTTTATGAATGACCTCTTGAAATGATAAACGCTTCCTTTATGTACCAATTGATCTATTTTCAAGAATTTTTCCACAACAATCTTGAACATTATTATGTAATCTTTCTAGGGATGCCTAATTAACGCGTAAATGCGTCGAGCTTTATGATCCTTTTATGTCGTTCCAGGTACAGCGACGCGTTCTATATATCCTTGTCTTACATATACACTATTGTTGTGCGTCGCATGCTAATGCAAAAAGATAAACGATTATTCTAGGGATTTTACGAGTTATTTTCAATGTTTAAGCTGCTTCTTAGAATGAAAATGTCTATTTAATAAGTTTATACGAATTTGACGTATTCCCAAATCCCGATGACTCATCTTCAACAACGTTCTTTTATTTAGAATCAATTGTTACAATTCACGGGTTAATTAAATTACGTTTATTGCTTTTTAATGCAAAAGGGTTTGCGCTTTATAGGATATATTTGCTTTCAGTATACAAAATTATTTATTAATTTTGGGGTTGAATTTAGTTTCTCAAACTAAATGCGTTAAGCTCTACTCTTTTATGCTATTTACAGCAAATCAAATGCATTCTATTTAAACTGTATTGATAATTAATAAGTAAAATAAACGGATTTGTATTAAAACGATCGATTTTTACGTTCCCATTTAAATGCGCTTTACAGTAATCTTACAATTAATTATTTTTACAACTTACATTACTTGCTATTTACAATATGCATATAACATACAGGGCGATTTGCGTTTTTGCATTGTACATCAATGAATAAAGGCACGTTTCTATTATACAAGGCATAACCATGAATTTACGGACATTTCTATTCTTTCCGGATTCTAATATATTAGGGTGGGATTTATTTTTAGAATTAGGGTTTCAATGACCTCTCGTGACCACTTATCACGTCATTATATATATATATATATATATATATATATATATATATATATATATATATATATTTGTAAATATTAGTCGACAAACAAAACCAGAACTCAGTGCTCGTCCTGAATTAGCAATTACTAGTGATTTTAGTGCTTAAGCATCGTGAACTCATACACAGTGTACCAAATTTTAGTCTCCGCTCCCAATCTATCGGTACCAACCCGTAACATGCTCCGCGAGTTAAGGTTCGTGGCTTCGAGCGGTCCTTTTTAAAAAGACTTTTTTGGTCTTTAACACATTTATTTTATTTAAACAGATTTGAACAATGGAATTTTACAATCTTGAATTAAATTATTCTAAGTCGAAATAGTTAATACTTAATTGTACAAGTGAGTTACCGCCGGACTGCAATGTGAAAGCTGAACGTTGATGAACTGACCGCGAGTGGAGCTCCCGGTCTTTTTATAATCTTCCTACCTCTTTACAATTCTGTGGGAACTTGCAGACGTAATGTCTGCTTACACTTGATTCTATTCATGATACATAGTTGCTATCTTAAAGGCTATTCATAGTTACAATGTTGCAGGCTTATTCTGCGTAATCTCGGTACGTGACTTCCTACGACCGTCTGTGACCTTACATCTGCAGTGTCACTTATCCTTGTGCTACCAAGGGGCGGAAACTGAATAGCCCATATTTGGTTCATATAATGCATTCTTTCCTCGCCTGTAAGATGGCAGCACGCACAAAGAAGTCAGCAATAAAAATTGAAAGCTACGGAAGCAATAATTAAACATAACATAACCACAAAACTTAATTTACGGTTGTTCATGAACCTTGAATTTTCAATAGCAATGCAAATAATTAACACTTAAGGTAAATAGGTTTTTAATTCATTATTGTTAATTTAGGAAATCCTTTTAGTTAGGTTAGCTTATGCGAAGCGCTGATAGTATTTATACTATCCTATGTATATAAAATACTGACATTAAATACAAATTGTATTTTCATATAAGAAGAAGGTGCTTGCTATGATGTAATGATCGCCTTTCTCGATTGTCGTTTATTAAATTTTCGAGTAATTTTCAGAAAACGCAGAGTTTGAATATTTGCTAGGTGCATTCGCATATGCACTTTACATACCCGGAGCAGGATTTTTAATATAGACTAGACAACGACCATGCCACGTTGAAAAGCACCAAATCAAATCAAAATATATTTATAAAATTTACGTACATGTACATGTACATGACAATCTCAAGCATGAAAAATATCACGTACAACTAAACTTTGTACAATGATTCAAATTTAGCGATATAACAAAAGTTTCCGTAACCGTGGCGGCTTACACTTTAGTGCTGTTTCTCATCCGACCACCGAAGTTAAGCAACGTTGGGGGCGGTCAGTACTTGGTTGGGTGCCGCCTGGGAACATTGCGTGTCGGTTGTCTTCTTTTTGTATAAATTGACACGTTAGTAGTGTAAACAGCACAATTACAGAAATCGTTTTTTTGTTAGTACCAGCCTCGTCTCATAGATGGCAAGTCAGTATTAAGGTTATAATTTTTATTATGGATGATTTCCTTCTATTCTGTAAGGTATATTCTGTGTTGTGCTACTTTGTAGCGCCTCCGTTCACATGAGAACGTTTACAACTGAAATATATTGTAACAAATTGTCTTTTAATTACATTGTTGCATTTTCCTAATATTTCCTAATATTTCCTAATAACTTTATTAGTTTCATAGGTATAACAAATGGGGGATCTCATAACTCGCGTGACGTAAAAATCAAGTTAGTCCGGATTTACATTTAGCGATTCCGTTTCCTCCAAAGCCGTTTTTCTACCTTGCCCAAAAGCAAGGTTTATCTCTGTTTTAAGGGATTCGCTGAACTCCACCTATATGTGGGGCATCTTTAACCTTTTAAGGCGAGTTAAAGTTCGGGCCTTTGGAGCTGGTTTTTTAAAAACACTTTGACTTTAACAAATTTTTATTAGTTAAAATTTGGATAACTTGTACATAATACTAAAATAATTATTGTACTAGTGAGTAGCTTGAACAACGAAGTATGGAGTTCGAAGACTGACTCGGTTGAGTAGCTCAAACAACGAAGTATGGAGTTTGAAGACTGACTGCCGGGCATTGAGCTCCCGGGCCTTTTATAATAACCTGCCCCTCACACGGCTGTGAGAACTTGCAGATCTCATGTCTGCGTTTCTCTTTAATTGTACACTTTATTACAATGTAACGACTTAATTCTAAGTAATTTCGGTATGTTGACCGCCTGTGACCTGCCACCTGCAGTATCACTGCCCTCACGGATGCAAAGCTGCATTCCGTTCTCATGAACTGTCGATAACCTCTCTGGGTTATCCTTGTGTTACAATGTTGCATTGAACTTATACTTTTACTTAATAATTTCTAATAATTCATATTAGATTCAATACATCAATATATATATGTAATTGGGGGATACATAACTGGCGTTAACATAAAAGGAAACAAGTGTTATCGTTCGAGTGGGCGGCGTCTGAAAGTATGTAGGCTTGACTTGATTATTTGTTTAATAAGTATAAGCAAAAACAATTATAAGTTTCATAAATACATAAAAATAATAGTGAAATAGTTAAAATTATATGATTTTAACAGTTTGAAGCAGTTCGGAAGTCTTCGGTAATCTTCGGAGAGCTTGGTGGTTGCTTGTAGAACCAAAATAGACTTAAACACTTATTAAATGAATGTATATACAGTTTAAAGAGGGTGTAAAAGTCTTCGGTAGTCTTCGGAACTTTTCGGAAGACTTCGGAATTTGCTTGCCAAGCCGAGTAGGAACTTGAATAACGGTAGTTAGAAAATATTTACAGTTTTAAGAGGCCTATACGGCTAAGATGGTCTTCGGAACTCTTCGGAACGCTTCGTGTTTTTCTTGTGAGACAACGAGAGGGTATGAGAACTATGCTGTGGACGTATGTACAGCTTGTAGCAGTTTGAAGGTTTTCGGTGATCTTCAGAACCCTTCAGAAGACGTGGTAGTGGTGTCTTAGGCCTCGTCGAGTGCGTCGCCGTTGAACTCTACGGGGTTGTTGTCCGGGAGGTAGAGTTGACAGACGCAATCACAATAACGACTTGTCGGTGATGGATGGAACGGAGCTTAACGCCCATACGTAGTTTATTAACTATTGATTTTTTGAATTATAGTAACGTGATACGGCAACGGTCAGCGTCACCGTCGGAGAATACGCAGCTATGGAGAGCACTGCAAGCCGAAGTATAGCCGGGTATGGACAGCGCTGCTTGCTGAAGTTCTAGCAGGCTATGGTGAGCACTGGAAGTTGATTCTTTAGGCTATGGGGAGCATTAAGGAATGTTATTTGGAGAACTTGTAATTGTATTTATACACTTCCATTTTCTATCTTGTGTTGAAAAACGTTAATGATGTTTTTAACCAATGAAATTGAGTGCATCAATTTTCGAATGTAAAAGAATGTTCAAATTTTGTTTGTCCAATGGGCGTACAGATTTTTGGGTAGCACAAAAATGAGTTGGAATTTCTCGCGATTCTCTAGTTTGTTCTGTGTTCAGCTCGTGTACTTTGATATAGTCAACACTAGTTGGAACATGGCAATTTGTCTTAGGAAGAATTGCATGTTATAATCGGATGGGTATAAAATGAAGCAATTTACATCGACTTCTCGTGGGCGGTCGTGGTATTCCAACAGCAGGTCTCGCCGAATCAACATCTACCTACCTTCGCCTCCGGGCGAAACAAAGTGAGTAGCGGAACGGTGATAATTCAGGGAGCTTCTCAGCTATGCGGGACGCCAAGGAATGGTGACTCAAGCGAAATCGTTGGGAATGCACTACCGTCAGTCCTGTTTGACGAGCTACCTGACGATGGAGCGACTTGTGGTGAGTAGCCATCCTGTCGGTCGAACACCACAGGTCGAAGGATTCAGAATTTGGATATCGTATAGCTGGAGAGCAACGAAGAAAATGATCCGGGAAGCTACTCACCCTATTGACCACCTGTAACAGCACAGTAGACGACACAGACCTCTAGGTGGGAAAACAAACACCTAGAACACACGCACGATAAATAACAATACACACAAGACAGTAAAAACCACAATGTTAACGCTGATTACAACACGCGCCGTGAGAAGGCCAAGATCAACCAAGTTGAATTCTCTTCCATAAATCTCAAATTCTAGTTTATTACAATTTATAACTTCTGTATCTAAAAATGGCAATTGTTCTTTATTGTCTACTTCTTATGTGAATTATACATTATTCATTTTTATTTATTCTCTAAGGAAGTTATATATTTGGGAATGTCAAACTAACAAAATTGTCATTCACGTACATTAATCATATCTTTGGAAGGTTCTCGTTCAATCAACGGAGGTTTTATTATATTTAATTTATTGATCAATTTATCTCATTTTTTCGATCATAAAAGTGAAGGTATCATACTTTATCACTACAGCCAATTTTTACGTCAGTAAGTTCCGGAATTCAAACCTTTAATTTTGTTAGCAGGCTCTCTATCATTCTCTTACGAAATTTAGATTTAATAACTAAATTGCAGGTAACAATTCTTTTAAAAATTCTTGTACACTCATATATGTAACTTGATGTGGGTTGATATCAACTAGTTGCAAAAGTCGACTTCGCCGACAACTGCCTGTGTTTCGTTTATTGTTCTAATTATTTTGTATCGTATTCCTGGGCGTTTGTGGATGAGAATAGACAGGCTGAATTTTTGAAAATGCTTCCTTAGCAGCCACAATACTGTTCCTTACACAAGAAAACATTCTTAATAATTAATAAAAGGGGACAACATTTTGGCTGTTAAGGGCATTTTCAAAAATGTACACACGCACAGGAACAGGATACAGTAAGAATTGGAACAATTAGCGATACGTAAAAGATATTACAGCACCCGCTCAAAAAACATTATAAATTATAAGTCATTTTAGAAATGCAATAGCATAATATTCAAATGTAAATATTTATTGCTACTTCGGGGGTCCATTCTTAATAAGGTAGGCCCCAAGGCCCCAAGTGATACATTTTCTTACAATGTAGTGAAAGACTATTATTATATTTCTTACAGAAGTTACCTGGTGATTGACAATAATTTCGGTAATCATAAATGAAACGACTCATAAAAAATGTATACTTTTCTCGTTTGTTCGATTCCAAGCAACACTTAATTTCACAGATGACTAAACCCTAGCATACTGCTATAAAAATGGGTACAAGAACACAAATTTGTACCAGTTGTCTGCATTGTTTCGCTTTGAAACACGAATGATAATAATTCTTATGACTTTTACACCTCAGCATCAAGTAAATTTATAGGCGTGATGTTACCCGGCCATCAACAGACGTCAATTTGACAGGTCTTTCGCCCGGAACGGAAACCGTAATTATATGTTGTTCGTTTCAAATACAGGTAATTTAGGTATTTTAACACCGCGTGTTTTAGAAAAGCACATTAAGGTTTGAGAAAACATATGTTGAACGTATATTAGCTAAGTTGGATCTATTATAGGTCGGTTTTTCTTATATTGTTAATTATCACATTTAGATGACGTGAGGTTATTTCGTGTTAGAAAGGAAGTTTAATTGAATTTTTAGATTTTAAATTTATGGTATTATTATTCTATTTTAGATTTTTAAATGCTCCAGAACTATGTACAAGTATAAAGTAATATTATTGGGAACAGCTAGTATCTCGTGTGTTCAGAGGCTCCACCAAATTAAAACTTGAACAATTTCTGCAATTATTTAGTAAAATTTTGACGCTTTATTAATCTTCGTAATAGAAAGAAAGGCGAAATTATATACAAATATTTACGCGATTACAAATTTTTTGAATTAACTGGGAATGTTTTAGAATTAAAGCGTCCAATAACGCAATCGTTTTAACCATGCTGCAACAAGTAACAAAAACTTCATTAAAGTCTGATATTTCAAATGCGGTTACATTCTATTTTGATAGGATAGCGATGAACGTAGTGGATGGAAGCCTGTACTAATAAAAGAGTAGGGGATGGGGCCGGTCCTGGCGCACTCCTCCTCACTCCTCACTCCACCTCACCGCTCCTTACTCCTCCTCATTCATCCTTACTCCTCCTCACTCCTCCTTACTTCTCCTCACTCCTCACTCCTCCTCAATTCTCCTCAATCCTCCTCAATCCTCATTCCTCCTCCGATTCACCCGATCCACCCTCTAACCTAGGTAAGAGTTTTTTTCGGCTAGCCATATTCAGATCCACCTTATGGGATCCACCCGATCCACCCAATCCACCCGATTCACCCGATTAATATCTAACCTAGGTATGAGTTTTCTTCGACTAACTACCTTAGCCTGATCTAGAATTTTCTGGACAATCTAACACTGTTTGAATTTTTAAAATTGGACTATACCTTACAAAGTTACACCCTGTTAAATCCTCGTACTTTTAAATTTTTTGTTTATTTAATTTTTTACTCGATCTTTAAATCCTTTTTGGTCACCCGAGATATACGCTTTAACCCGGAATTTCCCGACTACTCCCTACCTCAACACAAACCCACCATACAGATTTTTAGCTAATGTGTTTACAAAAATGTTATAACGTTGTTTAAAATTTACAACAATATGCAAATCATTCAATTATTTTAAGAATAACACCAAAACTTAAACCATTTCTAATTCTTTTCTGCGGGATAATTTTAAGAAACTTAGTAAATTTTTAAAATAAAATCAACTCTTATAAGCGCTAAAGACAACCAATTATACATATTTTTCTCAATACCTTAAAAATCAATTTAGTTTTTGTAAATCAATTTAAACCTTTTGATGGAAAACTTAATAAAACACTTTAAACGTTTACTAAGAGAATACCAAACTTGTTGTCTACAGGATAGTTACTACTAAAGCAATTTCATTTTAAATAACTTTTACGTCATATTTTTGGAATTTATGATTTGTGTTCAGCGCGAGATTATAGTACGTGTTACTTTGCACTTGCACTGTGTTTTTTATGGGTTTATCAATTAAGTCGGCGGCACTATTAACAAGCTCACTTTACCGAACAAAGAACCGACTGTTCTGCTTCGATATCGATGAGAGAGTGTTTTGTTACTACCCCTTTTTGACAAGCTCACTTTACCGAACAAAGAACCGACTGTTCTGCTTCGATATCGATGAGAGAGTGTTTTGTCACTACCCCTTTTTCAACTTATTTACACATGCACAAAGGAATTTTTACGACAGGATATAAGGGGACAAGGGACGACAGTTTTACTATTTGATTTACAACTACAAATTTAAAATAACTTAAAATTAACCACGCGAACGTGCGACAAAGAGACCGAACTATTTGCGTAGTTTACAAATAAATTACCAAGCGAAAGTACATGCTTAGCGGTATTAAAATCTCTTTTCACGAGCGCGGTTAATTATTGTTTAAATACCGACAAACTCGAAATTTAAATCAAATTATAGAATGCGTATTCCCATAATTGTAGGAAAGTACCTTTCACAAATAATAGTCAGACTTCATTGACAAAACAATGCAAGGCTGAGGATCATACATGTTATTAAATTAACGATTTATTAGTGAAAACCACTTACAAGCTAATTTTAATGTTGTCCAATGACCCAGTTATAATTACTAATACGAGGACAGTTTTGGAAATATCTTGGAAGTAAATCTTTGTTTTCTCTAAATAGTGATGTTTGATTGTATTTACCGGAATTAAAAATTGCCGTCGGCCTTACTACTGATTCTGAGAAAATTCCCATACAACTTTTTATAGATATTATTAACCGCGTAATCGCTCCAGGCAGCAACTATCGATTACACCACTTTAAACCTAAGAATAAGAAACAAGATAGTTTAATACGTCTATTAATAATTTTTGTTAATGTCGGCGACACAAATATGAAAAACAAACTTTATAAAGAAATATTATGTTATTAATAAAATATATACATGTGTTGATCACATCTATAAATCGTTTTGATAACTAGAGTCTGGTGAATCTGGGATAGCCAAATAAATCTCTAAACATTTGCGCAAGCGATTGCCTCGCAGTCGCATCTTTTGTACTGGATGGGGTAACATTTAATAATTTCCAACACTGTCAAGTAATTTAAATTGCTGCAATCCTTAGACAGAGAAATAATCGCACGGCTCTCTTTCTCTAATAACGTTTGATCCTTTTCTTCGTTCGTCGTATTTTCACATCCTTTTTTTTATATCACCTATAAATTTTTCGTAAAATTCTAGAAAGTTTCTACACCTCAACTCCTCCATTTTATAACAGATTAATTCTCGCAAAGTTAATAACTGGATGCACTCGTACTCAGGTAACACAATAACATTCCGATCTTTTGTAATTTCCATATTATATCAATTTCCCTCTTGGATTTTGTTCGCCACCCATACACTTCTATTAGATGTTTCGACAATCAGTTTCACGATCTAGTTGTAATTCTAAAACATCTCCGCTAGAAAAACCATTCGATCTTACGTTTGCTGCTTCTTGGGTAAATTGTATGATTCTAAATTCCAATTGAAAATTGCAAAACTCTCTCCATTTAAAGTAGTTCATTTTTATAGCATAATTTTGGCACCTATTACCGCAGATAATTTGTACGACTGGTTGTAGACCACTGTATAAATCAAAACCAACTCCTACGTTATGGTGGTGAAAATTTGATGTAAATTCACTTAGCGCATAGGTGGTCTTACCTACCAGTTTGTCGATACCTAATGGCACTCTTACATCACTTGTAACGTCAACACCAGGAAAATCTAGCTTTAACTTGTAATTTTGATCAACTCGGCGATACTTTGACAACTAATGCTCTGGAAGATGGCTCTTTCGCCTTTTATGCTGACGGCCGAACGTATGCAGCTCCTTATTATATTAATTGGTGTTATATACAAGTCTTGACCGAAAAAGTGATGCTTATAATTGTTTTATAGTGGGGTTTTCTTGTTTGTATTTAACCCCCAGCACCATTTTAAATTATTTATAAAATTACTGTTAGCGGTATTTTTAATATAATTTCGTCGTGTAAGATATCAACTATTATTGTGTTTTTCTTCAGGTTCTCAAATCCGTTGGAATTTTTTTCAAATCGAACGACCCCTTACTGATTTACAAATCAACCATTTACAAACCATACGGGATTCATCTTTAATCTATTTCTAAACAGCGTTGCTCTGTCTTTTGAGAAAAACCCATCGTGTAACCTATCAAATTAGTATAGAATTTCTTGGGGAATCGAAATCAATTGTCACATCTTTTAAAATTAGCTACAACAAAGACCCGCATAGTGTTTCAATATTCAAAAACCTAACAGTAAAACACCTCTGTATTTTAATTTAGATTTAACTTGATAATACAGCAATTTTTTAAAAATATTTATACAATATTTATAGTTATTACTATTTCTATGCACCCGTCTGCACGGACGAGCTCATTTAATTAGAGGGGAGTCCGCATTTACTTTAAATAAAAATATTCAAGTCCATACGTTTCACTAACATGGAATATCAAGAATGTAAGTGGCGCGCGTAATTAAATGCAATCTTGAATCAGGTAATTAGATTGCTATACCTTTAGGGCAAATGTTTTCACTGTGAGAAAACTAGTAAAATTTTCTAAAACTTTCCAATGCTTTGGTTAATTATTGTAATTCGAAAAGGTATGACTAATATCCTTGACGTATTAATTTTTCTACTATTGAAAATTTTGGAGTAAGACAACATTTTAAAACTTGCATGTTTAAACTGCAATTTTCTATTGCTATTCAGCAACTTTACCTGCAAGACACCTTTTATATTATCGGTTTGTAAACGTTGAAGATATTAATATTTACATTAATTTAAAAACTGTTAATCATTACTTTTCTAGAATGAACATCTTAAGTATCTCATGCAGTGTGTGAAAGCGTTTTACTATGAAACTTCGGACTGGAACTAACCATTAAAGTTTTCTTCTTTATCTGTATACTTATCTAAATTTTTCTATATCGCCCCTGATGCATCTCGGTGTGCACTCATGCACACCCCTGCCCATGTGCATCCCTGCCCATGCGCATTCCTGATGGAAAGGTCAAGTTGTTCAAATTTAAACCTTATTGGGGTCATGTTATACGAATTTATAAGAACCTAACCCAGATTGTTTGAAAACAGTATTTGTAGACAAGTTGAGTATATGGAAGAGTACAACAGGTTTCTATTCCACGAATTTGCGAGCGATGTCTAAATTTTAAACTATAGATTTTAAAGAAATTTCTGTCACTATAATCCAGCATTTTACAATTTATCCTCTTATACGTTTCTAAATTGTTGTATTTCAACTACAGATATTAATCCTCTTTCATATGATACCGCACACGATATATTTATTAAAACTTTTTTTCTTTTGACCGAATTAAACCCCACAATTTTAATCTAAAAATATTTTTTTTCTATTTTCTGACTGTCGATATATGTGCGCGTAATAAAGACCTAGCATTGTGCCAAATTTTAAATTCCATCGTTTTCGAGAAAATCTCTGTGACGGACGGACGGAAAGACACGAGAGTGATCCCGTTATACCTTATAAGGTGCGGAACCCTGTAATTGGGTTTGTTTTTAACACTAGTTTTTTTCAATGATGAATTTTTTCTGCAAATGTTTGACTATCCAATGGGGTCTAATTTACGTTCTACATTAGCAGATATGGTCATAAAAGATTTATTTGACGAGGTCATCTCTCAACTTAATTTTGCAATGCCTTTGTGCGGGTCAATGGGTGTTTCACACTAATTAATGTATGTATAAAAATCACTTACATTTTTCACCATTACTTGTCTGAGTGAACTGTATTACAATTATACCATTGCACATAAGACGGTCCTTCACTTCCTTAAATTGTTCACAACAATTGACACTACCGCAACAAACCACTGTTATGTTAAGATACCGGCTTTATCGACCATACGAGCAAGTCGGCAGAGTGCGATCAGTTCCAAAGTTTGTTTACAACTGCCTATTTTACAAGGAAAACAGGTGAAGATAGAAATTAGCATTGATTTTAATAAGGTATTTGTGAATGCGCTTAACAGTCTTTTACTAAAAAATTTACTGACGACTTCTTAATTTTCTTTGGGAATTCAACCTCTTATATTTTTTAAAATCAACTTTATTTACGTTTCGATCCATGACCTAGGTTTGTTGTTAAAATAACTATCGAGATTATCGAAACGTAAATAAAGTTGATTTTAAAAAATATAAGAGGTTGAATTCCCAAAGAAAATTAAGAAGAATGCTAAACAAACCACAACAAACATACAGGGAGTATTTGCTGACGACATTATAACATCAGTGCCCTTAAATGAAATTGACGAAACTGTCAGAATTTTTAATAGTTTGATGGAATATGAAATTTAGAATTAGAAAAAACCATTTGTTCCATTTTTAGATACTTTATTAATAAAAAAAGAAAGACAACACTATTATTTTAGACCGGTATCAAAAGCCAACAAACTCTGGAAGATATCTTTCATACCATCCGTATAAGATAAAAATAAATTTTATTTTAGGCTTAAGATATTCGATGATGACGTGTGAGTTGGGTTTCTGTAGACCGTTTGGCTAAGTTGTTCGTTATTTTTTTTCCTCACTAGTACATCCAGAAACAGTAATTGTAATTCTCTTCTTCCATGATAAACTTTATTTTTGGATATATACCGTTAAGGTGTTCTAGGAAACCATTGAGTTGCTCTCTTCCATGTGTCCAGACCACAAACGTGTCGTCAACATATCTCACCCATAATTTGGGATTATATATAGCTGTTTCTAGTACACGCACCTCAATATCTTCCATGAATAAATTAGCAATCACTGGTGATAATGGTGATCCCATAGGTGCTCCTTCAACTTGTCTGTAGCGTTGTTTGTTGAAGGTAAAATATGTGTTGCTGAGACAATGCTGTGTAAAGTCGATGATATGGTTTTCAATGTTGTACTTCTCTTTCAAAACTATGAGTGTGTCCTGTATCGATACGTTGGTAAACAATGATACCACATCAAAGCTCACTAGTAGATGTTGTGTTTGAACTCTTTCAGTACTCAGTAGTTGGATAAAATGTTCAGCATTCTTAACGTACGAAGCTGCTATTTTAGCAAGTGGTTGTAGGTGTTTTGCTAAGTATTTTGCTAGTGGCTGTAAGACCGATCCTATAGAACACACGATTGGTCGTAACGGTACTGCTTCTTTGTAAATTTTGGGAAGACCATATAGTTTTGAGCACCTTGATGATTTTTTTTGTGGAATTAGTTGTTCTTATTCTACCTTGTCTATAGGACTTTTCTTGACTTTCATTCCTGTGGTCCTTTCCAGGTTTGTTGTTGGATCGGTGTTGATAGGCTGGTTTGCTTTGTCATTAAGTAGAGCGTTCATTTTAGTGTGGTAATCTTCTGTATTGATTATTACTGTTGTGTTTCCTTTATCCGCCAATAGAATAATAATATCTTCATTCTGTCGTATACTTTTCAACGCAAACCATTCTTCCTTTGTAAGGTTCTCTTTTGGAAGATGAGATGTTTTTAAGGTATTTTAAATTGTGTGTAAGTGAATTTCTTAAATTATGTGTGTAGAAGGAAGATATTTTTGAATGTATCCAGGATTGTTCATACAAAAAACTTTCTTTATAATTATAACTGTATTGTTGAGATTTCTTTCTTTTATTTTATTTTCGTAAACTCCACATTATATTTATCACTGAACTGGCAAGAAAAAACGGGCATATTCAGGTAAGAATCCACATATCATTTCTATTTTTTCAACAAATAGTCGTTACATTTTTATTGATCAGATCGACTGTACCCTAATATTCACAGCAATATATATATATATATATATATATATATATAGAATAAACATTCAAAAAGTGTGTTAAGATGTCATCGAAGACGCACGCAGAAATATGCATTATTTAAAAGCGTATGTGATCTAAAAGAATCACAGTTGTTCGAAAATTCAATTTATTAGGAAATAAACAAACGCCAAATTTATTCGATTTAGATTAGAATAAGACCAACAAACAATACTACGTGATCGATATGAACGAAAATTCCTGGGATTTCTGAAGTAGATGTAAGGTATAACATTTAAATTACATGACTTAGAGCACCGCGTCATGCAATTAAAATACATACAATTGGTAAACTTTTCAAAATAACAAGTGATAATACGCTTGGCCTCGCCTAGCATGTGAAGCCAACGAATCACAAACAAAAGGGGGCCGATCCTATAAATATCTTGAAAATTGAATATCCAGTTTGTATACTTTGAAACTGGGCAGTAATTATACTTGAAAGTGCTAAATATTTACCTGAATAATAAATTATATTAACAGTGAAATTCTATAGTGTATAATTGTGCCGTACTTCTAAGACGTAAGTAGATAAGATTTAGGAAATTATACCATTTCTAATAATAAATAAAACAGGGCTCTGAATTACTATCTCAATTACCATCTCAATTACCATCTCATTGACCATCTGAATTTCAATCTGAATTACAATCTGAATAACATTCGAAAACTACCATTACAATCTTAAATTGCAATTAAAATAATGTTACGATTCTTGTATAACTTTAAATTACGAGCCATTACGATCAGAAATACAATTTTGAAGAATGCTGCCTGTTTAAGCAAATTGATGGTAAATATTCTATTGCGGAAATAAAACTCCTTTCATTGGAGTAAACGCACCAATAACGATTTGAATATCGACTTCAATTTTTAGGAGCACCTATGAAACCACTACGGGTTAGAGATTTTGATATATCAAATATTTTGGATATGATTTATTTTAAACTGTTTTATCTCAATCATAATTTAAAGTGTAAAAGCCGACAAATTGGGGGTTTCTTGCGTAAATTTTATGAAAAGTTATAGACAGCTTGAAATGTTTCAATAAGTCTTTAAAGGTAATAAAAAATCTCGTTTTGCTGCCTTGTTTTTCTAAAAATTTGACAGATGTATATGATTTAAAAAAAGAGAAGATATTTAAAAGGGTTGTAAATATTCAATCATTATACTGTGTATTGTAGAAGTGCTTTATTTAATTGAATCAGCTAGTCGAGGCAAAAGAAAATTATAAATTAACATTTTTACAAGTGCTTGAGTGGTATAAGGGGTGAGATATTACAGCATTTTATATACGCCTAAGCCGTGGGGCGAGTTAACACAGCAAATTATGTGCACCCAGCGTAGGGGCTGCGAGTAACAGCATAATTATATCGACCCAATCGTGGGGCTAACAGGGGTTAACACAGCATAAATTATGGCACCCAAACGTGGGGCCCGATATAAGGGATATAACTAAGGTATATTATTTTTCCTACAGAAATTATCATAGCAATATATATATATATATATATATATATATATATATATTATGTATGGTGATATTAAATAAAATTATGCTTCAAAATAGGAGTTAAAGGTTAATAAGTGCACCCTTAATGTGGTGTTGGCCTTTAAAATGATTTAAATAAAACAAATTTTAAAATTAATTATGCCACGGCTTTTAAAAACTCGCTCAGGGAAACTGAATCTATTATTTATGCTCTGTAAGAAGACGTGAGTTCTGTGTCCCCTTACAGGTATAGAAAACACAGGCGCATAAAGCGTTGTTTAATCAAAACCACTTAACCTCTTTTTAGTGCTTGCGTCTCGTGATTATTCAAAGATTGATAAATAGACCCAACAATATTTAATTTAGGTAAGCGTTTGAAATTCAAATTATTCACAAATTACTTTAAATGATGTGTATATAAAGATAACTTCAAATACCTGCAACTCCTTTGAATGTGTCTGGGTTGTACATGAACTTTGATACAGGATACAACAAGATCGCCTTGAATGCTTGCAGTGAATACCTGTTAAAAGTACGTTTTAGTTTTATGTTCAAAATGGACTTGACTTTAGTTTTAGGTTCTACAAATAAACTACCACTTCATCAACTGTATGCTTAATCGGCTCTATTACTAAGAACACTTTCAATACTTTATCAATATCAATGAGACCGTAATCCTAAAAGGCTGGACCCTGCTGTAAAATATCTCACTTTCACTGGTGCAACTCTTCAATAACACAAGAGATGACCCGATGTTTGGTTTAATTGGAAATCCTCCTCTGGAATTTTCTTGGTTGTATAACCTTATCACTTATTTTGTATAATAATTCAATTAAAATGCATGCACTTGAAAACATATATATTAATTTTTTGTAAATTTTATTACAGGCTCCTGAAGCCAAAAACATCTATATCGTATACAAAATTTTAAATCAATCATTTAATTCCAAACAACCATCACCTAGGAAAACTAAAACATTTACATCTAGCCTACTAACTAATAATTACAAAGGATGCATTCATTATTTTATCCTTAACTATACTTAATTGCTGTTTTGGAATAGATTTGGTATTATTAAATTTCATTTTGACATTTCATAAATTTTTATCACTTTATAATTAAAATATATTAAACTACTTTCATTTCAGGTACATAAAATTTATAAATGGAATAAAGTATCCTGAACAAATTACAATTAATAATTCTATCAACAAAACCTATACACATTCAGTTGAAGTTACATTAGATACCCTTCGTATTGAAAAACAGTTTGAAAAATGCCTTTTCAAACCTCAAACGCTGCATCACTAGTACATAATATTCTATATCTGCGTTTAACAAGTAATTATTCATCAATTTTTGATTTATCGTAGTGTTTTAAATTTTAGAATAGCTTGATAAAAGTGGTAAATTAATGTTTTTATCCTTAGTACTAACAGCTACCTTTTTAAACCCTTTTATAATGTCAAATACTAAAATATATATATATATATATATATATATATATATATATATACGCTGCTATGATATCGCCGCACGCAGATGTAGTTAACGTTCAGTTTCCTGCTACCCGCCACCGCTCTGTGTCACTAAATAATCTCAACTTTAAATTTTAAACACAATTCTTGCCTCGACTAGCTCAGCTCAATCCACATAGAGTGCACGATACGATAAGAAAGAAGTTTCTGCTCCTCCACCCCACATCCTGTTTCTCTACCACTTTCCTACTTGAATGATATAAACGATGTAAACGAAACTAACCAAAATTTGTATAATGACTAAGAATATATACACTTTACAGCTTTATAACTTTGATAATGTGATTCACTATTCAAAAATAAACTTCTGAATCAAAGTAACATTGTCAATTATTGTGTTCCCAAATTGTAACTCCCTTAAATCAATTTAAAGCCAGCAAAAATAACACTATTTACTACTGGAAATATTTTTGAACGTTAAATGACCTTTCCCTGTCGCTCTACATAACTTTTAAAAGATTTTTGATGACCCTTTACATAAATATTTTAATGTATGAAAATTGTAAATGTTTAAAATGAAATAATGCTTTATGCTATTAAAATTTGTTCTTATTTCTTACCTGTGTTTTCCCTGCATGTTTCCCATTCTTCGAACTGTTACTGCGTGCGGTTGACCAGTACCCCTGGATTGTTTTCAGTTGCGTTCACTTGTTGATTTTATAATACAGCTCGACCAAACATCCATTCAATGTTTAGAATAATACTCAGTTTACTGCCTCCATGCAAATTTAGATTTAGATTTGTATTTTAAAATTCCAGACCAATGTTTAGATTTTTAATTTAGATCCTTAATTACCTGATGTTTGTTTGGATGATTAATGAAATGAAAATTTAGACGGTAATTTAAATGATAATTTAGATGGTAGTTTATAGCCCTAAGTTATAAATATTCAATTTATGTTTAATTAAAAATTTCTAACTTACGTTTTTCAGTTAATGGCTAACCTTTTCTCTTATATTTGCACTATTACTATTATTTTTAAACCTTTCTATCACGACTTCTACAAAATATAATTATTTAATTTTATTATGTTTACTTCGCGTGATTTTCTGACTTGAACTGCTATACGGCGTGCCTTGGTTGAAGAAAGACTGTTTATTAAATTCCTATGGTGTTTAAATCAACGCCTCCACCTGACATCATTGGTTTATCTGCGTCCTTCGGTCAAAGTTTGAGGTGTGCTCTAGGTTATTGTCCATACCTTGGGCTTTCTGTGGTATTAACTTGCTAATAGCTTGTTGAATTGCTGGCGTCGGTCGCGTATACATCCAGTTTGTACAGTGTATTCCTAGAGCCATTGTACTTTCAGCCGTCACGCCTTGGTTTGATGTAAGAAATTATAATTCGGCCTCGCACGTAGGCAACGTATGGCTTTTATTTTTGTCAAGATAATTTTTAGGTTTTGTATTGACTCTATGTTAAAGATCACGTAGGCGAAATTTTTACACTGAACGTAAATTTAAAATGCGTTTATTTACTTTTTTGCCCTAATGCGTACTTATTTTAATAAGATTCGTTTCATAATTTTCTTGCTTCAGATGCCCCTAATGCATATTTCTTTAAAGTTTATGAATGCCTTGCTGGTTTAAAATGAGTTTGATTGCGTACAGAGTTATTTATCTTACTGAATGTGGTTGTATTATTGAAGAATGGGCTTCCTTTCATTGATTACGGTTAATTGTGATTCTTATACAGTGCGTTTGATATTAGCTTTTTGCATAATTGGCGAATTACTTCCATTTTATGATGAAATCGTTTAGTTTTCTAAACTTTAGTGTTATTTACATGTAGTGTACGACCTTTATATATATATATATATATATATATATATATATATATATATATTGCTGTGATATGCTCCTGTGAATGCGGGAACTGGGTCCTTTCAACAAAAAATTCTAGTCCCACAGATTGGGCGTCATAAACTGCTGTGATCCTCTTTTCGCCTCGGCTGCTCACCTAATTTTATAAACCTCTCATTCATAAAATTAAACAACACATTCCTACCACAAACATCAACGTTAACTCTATTTACATCAATATTCAGAATACATTAAATTTTCAAATTAAATTTCAGCATAAAATTCAGTTTTAAAAAGAATTTCAAGATTAATTTTATTATCACTTTAACGTGCATCCAGAATTAAAGTCCTTGTTGGATGCCTACTAATTAATATAACAATATAAGCAGACCGGAGTCTGAGTATAAAGGGAGCATCTACCGCCCCTTTACGTTAATTAACCAGGTTCGTCTAATTGAGCTCAAAGACATACCCATATTTTCATCATAATTCAGAACATCAATACTAAATACCCCTTTATACTTAAACAAGCAAATTTCATCTTAAAATTAAAATTTTATGGTTAGTACAATTTCACTAATGTCCATTTAAAGTAAATCAATTATAAAGTTATTCAACACACACAAAATGTCAAACAAAATAGTATAATTTACCTGAAGGTTACTGTCCTCGTAGCTTCAATGTACATCGTCCCTTTAGTTAATCACACCATTCCAACAGGATTATATTTACGGCTTCTAATTCTCAACGCTTTTAAAATTTTCTCCATCACCATTTATTTAAAGTTGTTTCTGGGCTTTTCCGGAACTCATCTGTGTATATCTGACCCTTGTTTCGTGGATCGAGACACGTATTTGAACCATTTACTTATTAACACCCCGAAAATAGCAAAGAAATTCATGCGTCTTTCACCAATATACGCCAAAACTGCCTACTTTTGTGTATACATTTGTCGTTGTAAATTTTGCTAATTGGTACAGTGATACTAAATTTTATTACCTTGTATCTAAGTGCACTGAAGTACCTTCATGTTAGCACGTAAATAACAAACTATTTTGAATCACTAAAATATACGAGCAACATTTTAAATTATTTTATCAAACTAAAATGCACTGTTTAACATCTTGAATCAAGTCGCGGATGTAAGAGCTTTTAACGCATCGAATAGTCAAAAGTCTAAGAGGCCTAAATTCATATTACCACCTCTATATATAGCGAATAGCCGGCACGTCGCTTTTGTCCTCAAAACAGACAATTCTTAAGAATTTCTCATTCTATGTTCCCAGTCCGTCGCTCGCGCGTCGGTTTTTACGAATTTTTCACTCGCCCCATTTAAATCTCAGAAATTCTCACACGGCACGCAAACATGTCCGAGAAAAACTAATTAATTTTGTACAGAAATTGTTGTTTCTACCTCTGATATTTGCATCCTATTTTCAACCAATTGTGACCCTCGTGACGTTGCTTAAATCACGCCTTTACTATATGTGTCTTTGCTTGACGCATTTCTCTTTCCTTTTCTAACCTGTTCGTATTGGTGCAAATTGATATTCTTTATTATCGATTATATTTTAGTTCATGTGGACTATCTGGGTTAAATAACCCCGTATCGCACATTCTCGTGAATATTAAGCCCCGGTTTCTCCAAGATTCTTTGAAACCATTTGTTATCTACACAATTTTCGCCGTACGTGATATTTAAACTACGCAGGTGTTCAAAATAATATTAATTCTCAGAGCTTTTAAATAAACCCTGTTTTGTATTTCGTGCTAAAGCATCTGACCGTTTCCAATATCCTTAGAATCGACATGTTTATCTAAACAAATTAAACTGAAATTGCCTTTTAAAATACGCAGGTGTGTTCAAACATCCTACTTCTAACTAACACTTCTAGGATTTGCTTTTATTGGGTTTTTACAAGTTTCTATAGATATTATCTGTTACTAACGATTCAATTAACTTTAATTAAAATTGACTTCTATCCTTTCATTTTTAGCGAATACAAGTTAAATATTAATTATTATGTGTACACTTTGTTTTACTACCGGTTACTTAAAATAGGGTTAATTAATATAAATTTTGCACGTAATTTCCATTTGTTTCCTTATTAGGAATAAATAAATTACACGCAGAGCTTTTTTTTTTAATACTGTTTCTTTTGATATAAAGCGTCTTGTACATGATTTTAAATCTCTTATGTTTAATGAAACTAATAAATTTTTATGCTTCACGGTTTTAATAACGCGTATTATCTAATAATATTCATTATACACGGTGATTAAAATTATTTGATGTGATTATTTAATTTTCTACCCTGGTCTAAATATGAGTAATATATATATATATATATATATATATATATATATATATATATATATATATATATATATATATATATATATATATATATATATATATATATATATATATATATATATATATATATATATATATATATATATATATGTGGATTAAAGAGGCTCGACGTTGGAAGCCTATAAAAATATTGTGTATTAAAGAGACCCGACGTTGGGAGCGAATGAAATTGCTGTGGATTGCCCGCAGCCGTGTAAAGATTGCCATGGATCAATTATAAACGAGCCTAAATAAAAGACTGCTTCAAATTTTCCAGCTGCTAATTGTTTCTGCTAGCTTTCTTTAAATAAAACAACTAGAATCAGACACCAGATTTATAATAATAATACGAAATATTCTTTTACAAACAATGCTAATTACTACATTTACAATAGCATTCTCGTATCAACAATATCTTAAATATCATATCTATAAAAAAACCATTCCTTCTCATCACATCTTATATACTAAAAATTCCCCCAACAGCTTTGTTTTACGAACACTATCCCAAATATAACATCAAAATGATATTTAGCTTTTGGATATTTACTTACTTATATTAAACATAGTCTAAAATCTCTTTTTATGACTTACAAATCTTAATCTCTTAATTTTCATTCATAAACAACTACCTAATTAATTCCTACTATGTACAAAATTTATCAAAATATGTCGTGCAATTTAATAACCTCCCCTTGAAAGTCGGATATAAACATATCTGATCAGTTAGGTTGAATTTTCTTATACACTAGCGAAAACATGTACCTAAAACTTGCCTACTCTTCTAATCAAATTATCGATTTATACATTCTACTCTCACTCAAAGACTTGCACACAAAAAAATCTTAACTAACCACTTTAGAAATATGAACCCTTTTAAGAATTTAAGCAGGATATTGTTATTTTACCGCGACAAATCTGCTCATTGTTACCTTTGTTCAGCGCGTAATCATTAATCTATGTTCCAAAATCGTTCAAATCGTTTCAAAAATACCAATAAATGCTAAAAAATACCATTCCGATCATATATGCTTTTATTTCAATTAAGAAATTTATCTTAAAGTAGTTAAATTATTATTTAATTATTTATTTTCTATTTTGAAATCATTGTAAGTACTTCAAATAATCTACTTTTGAGTATTCAAAAACACTTTTCCGTCGCTATTTCAGTAAAATCGTCTATCTTTTATAATTAATTTTCACTACTGAATACAGCGACCTTAACTGCGTAATGTATCATATGATTAACATCGTAAAGTTTAAATAAGGACTAATCTTCGTTCTCAACATCTATCGGGTTATTTAACAGCGACCCTCTGTGACGTCAGCATCTAGATCCTTCTCGAATCTTTCCTGAACCTTCTAATTGGTTTGTTCTTAAAGGTGAGTGCTGCAACATTAGAAGATTAATCGTTTTGTTGCTTCGGGATGTACAGTAATTGACGTTGTTTACCTATATTATCGCTATTCAAGAATTTATTGCTTTAACTAACCTTTAGTTTATCGCTTTCACGAATTTTTGTTGACGCTCTCGGCTATTTGCGTCATTTATTTGTTTTATTTTAGTATTTGATTGTTCTAGAATACGGTCAATAAACGTTTTCTTTAGAGATACGATTGATGTCTAAAACTTAATAAGCTTTCGTCGTACGTTCGTTATTAAATGAAAAATCCTTTTCTACATGAAAATTATAATATTATACCCGCGGCGTTACATAAATTGAAGATATACAATCCTTTGAAAAATGCGTGTTTAAAAATCTTTTAGAATATGCCCATAGATTTACGCGTATTTTATACATAATTGAGTACTTCTCTAAATACGATGCCTCCATAATAAAATGTGGATGAAACTCTTTTGATTAATCAACTAAAAGTAAAATTCTTTTAATGACATGATCCTTTGGTTATTAAGTTGTACAATAAGAATGAAAACTCTTTTTAATTATGGTTTTTATGCATTTGCACTTCCTGTACCGGGTGTTTTCACTAGCACGTTTTTTATACAAATAGATATCTACATAATTGGGCTTTTTTCTAAACTTTCTCGAATTTTCTCGAGTTCTCTCGGGTTTACGGCGTTGGATGCTTATGAGATGATGCAATATGATCTCTCAATAACCTTTAATCACATCATTTTATATATATATATATATATATATATATATATATATATAGCGTGTTAATAGGGAGATTAATAAACATAAATAAACAAGATTAGTACAAAGAATAGTTATAGTTAATACAGGCCTTAATATTAATTTAAGATTATTAGATATTGAAAACTTTAGTAATTATCAAAAATTATTTTTTTAGGAGAATGTTTCCTACGCTAAGGGTATCGTTTACGGGTATTCGTCCGGAACAAAGGTATGCTGTGATAATGGACATCGTTCCAGTTGACAATAAGCGATATCGTTATGCATATCACCGTTCATCGTGGCTGGTAGCAGGAAAGGCCGATCCTCCTGCTCCTTGTCGCTTGTACACACATCCAGATTCCCCTTTTACGGGAGAACAGTTACGAAAACAGGTTATATCGTTCGAAAAAGTGAAGCTTACTAACAACGAAATGGATAAACACGGACAAGTAAGTAGAATACTGTTTTACCAATTAATGCTAAACGTTTAGTGTAATAGGGAACCGATATAATCCTGAAATGGTGCCATTTTTTATCATATTTTATATTAGATTATAACATTGTCTGCTTAGAGCCTACTATCTTATATGACTGTTATTTTAATTTAATTTTTTGCATTGGTTTGCTTAAGATTTTTTCAAATGGCTTGGGTATTACCAAACAAATATCTATATACGTGCAAAAAAAGGTTAAAGTTGAACATAATGAAGCATCATATGATTGAAGGTTGTACCACAATATGCGATAGATTTCTTTAAGGCTGTTGTATTTTATAGCCCTCTCAAATGCCACGTATTGAGTACTAAATTTAAGCCATCTACTGTCAAAGACAAAAAACACAAATATTGGTTCAGTGCTATATCACTCACCATGCGCCGAGAACTAGATATTAATTTTTTCTAAAAGAAAATATCAACTTTAAGATTTATTTTAATAGGCTTTTATGTAAACTGCACATGCAAAAATTTGCTATCAAATGGGGAAGAGGTCCTTAATGTCACTGTGTTTTTCCATCTTCTTGTAGGGTGTGAAAATTACACTCAAATTAAATAGGGCGTTCCATAAATGAACTGGCCTGTGATGGTCATTGGAAATAGTCGCAGTACATTTTAATTAAATATCTCTTATTCCCTAGAGAAAGTTATTTTCAGGTAAGTAACCAAAAAATAGAGCGAATTATCGGTTTAGAAATCAAAAAGAGATAAAACTTATTCATGAGCAGATGCAGATGATGACCACAATTTAATTACAATTACAACAGAAGTTTTAAAAACCTGAAAAATTATCTACATCAAAGAAGTGGAAACTGTAAGAAGGAGTAGTATAGTACACTCTCCACAACGATATGACAAATGATTGTATAGCAAAGAAAACAAAGAAAATGTAGAAGAGGAGTGAATTACTGTTAGACAAGAAATTTATGCATCGGCATCGGCACAAATAAATGCTACCAGAATCAAGAATGTTTGTAAAAAGCGTTAGGTAGCAAGGAAATATTAACGCTTTAAATTAAGAACCCTAAAAATGAATTGGAGTGCGAGATAAGTTTTGGGCCGCTGGGAGCTTCTTTTTTAAAAAAGATTTTATTTCCAAAACACTCCTATCAAGTGCATTTTTATAATAATTACAATGATGATTTTTACAAATTGTTCGTTATATTCACTAACGACTTGGTTTCAATATAATCAAAGTTAATATCACTAATTAATAATTAAAATCAATAACTAATAATACAAATGAGTAGCTTTGAACAACTAACAATGTTAAAGTTATGGAGTTCTCAGACTGACTGGCCATCTTGGGCTCTTGAGAGTATTTATCTTATCCCTGCTCTTACATCACTTTGAGGAAAATGCAGATCTCATGTCTGCTATTTCTTGATACAATACAAATTATTACATTTTAATAATCTTAATTCTAATAATTGCTGTCTTATTGTCTACTGTGACCTGCACCTGCAGTACCATATTGCGTCTGTAATACAAAGTAACTGTTTCCGTTCTGGTTTATGAACTTTCATTAACCTTTTATAATGTTCTTCAATTATACAATGTAACAATAATTCCCATTCTGAACGGACCTAAACCTTGACGACGTTCTAAAATAGTAAAACAGGTAGAATGGCTTGCGCTTTTTAATGAGCTAACGAGTCGAACTATAACAGCTTTTTCGGTACTTAGAGTGGCAGAGACCATAGGGGTCAGTATGACATTCTAAGACACACTACTGCGACGTGGAAGGCAACAGGAAACCACCACATTACCTCCCAAGTACGCAGCGTACAGAAATTATTAGTAAACATGATGGCATCCTCTGAGGTAAAAAATCCGGAGGTAAAATAGTCCCCTATTCGGATCTCCGGGAGGGGACTACTTCGGGGGATGTGATCCGAAAGTATAGAAAAAGATCCTTGAACATTCTGCGAGTCGGAGCGTGGAATGTCAGAAGTATGAAACAAGTAGGTAAGCTAGAGAAACTGAAACTCAAAATGGACAGTTAGCACTAGACATAGCAGGAATCAGCGAAGTACGCTGTCCAGAGGCGGGGGATTTTTGGAGTGGAGACTTTAGGGTAATTCATACAAGATCACAGGAAAGAAATTCGGGTGTGGGAATAGTTATGCGAAAAAGATAGGACGACGTGTAGAAAACTACTTACAAAAGAACGAAAGAGTACTCATTGGTAGATTTAAATCTAAACCAGTAAATACAGTAATAATACAAGTATATATGCCCACCTCTAGCTACAGTGAGGAAGAGGTAAAGGCGATCTACAAAGACATTGAAGACACACTAGGATACGTAAAAGGACATGAAAATTTAATAATTACAAAGGATTTTCATGCAGTGGCAGGTGAGGGTAGAGAAGGAGCGATAGTAGGTTTATTTGGTTTAGGCACAAGAAACGACAGGGGAAATAGGTTGGTAGAATTTTGCGACAAGAACAACTTAACCATCACAAATTCATTATTTCAACATCATGCTAGAAGACGATACACGTGGAAGATATAGGAAGATATCAAATAGATTACATTATTGTTAGACAACAATTTGGAAATCAAATAAAAGACTGTAGAAGCTACCCGGAAGCAGATATAGATACAGACCACAACTTCGTAATTATAAAGGCCGCACTTTAATTTAAAAATTTGAAAAAGAGGCATGGAAAAAGGCACTATGACTTTGAGAAGCTATAAGATAAATATATCCATGAAAGATTTGAAAAAAAGTCAAATGAATTGCTAAAAGATGTCGGGAAAATTTCTGATACTAAGGAAGTAGAAACGGAATGGAATAACATTAAATCCACCCTAGACATGGCGGCCAAAGATATTATGGGGTATACACAAAAAAAAAAGAAACCATGGATAACAAAGGATATCCTGAATTTAATAGAAGAAAGGCGAAAATACAAAAATAGACCAGACGAAACAGAAAAACAGAAATACAAAGCCATAAAATGGAAAATTATTCGCAAATACAAAAAAGCTAAAGAACAATGGATTGATGAAAAGTGCAAAGAGGAACAAACTAAGATGGAAATAGGAAAAACAGACGTAGCTTACAAATTAATTAGAACAAATTTTAGGGATATAAAACCATATAGCAAAAATATAAGAAACGCGGAAGGAAACGTCATTATAGAAAATGTAGAGAAAGTAGCTAGATGGCAGGAATATATAGGGAATTTATACTCAGGAGAGGAACTAACAGCATTAGAACAGGAATCAGACATTGAAAATGGTGACCTGGGATATCTTATACTTAGAGATGGGTTTGAATTAGCATTAAAGAGGCTGAAAAATGGTATGGCGCCAGGTATAGATAAGGTGCAAGCAGAAACTCTAAAAGCCGCTGAACAAGTAGTAACAGAACGTTTCTTCCAACTTGTAAGCTATATGTATAAGACAAACGAGATACCCAAAAATTTCAAACGTAAAAGGAGCGCGGATAGATGTGAAAATTTTCGAACAATAAGTTTGACAGCACACGTGTCAAAAATATTAACTAAAATTGTACAAAGACGAATGGAAAACTCGGCTGAAGAAATACTGGGAGAAGATCAATTTGGATATAGGCGCAACAGGGTAACACGGGAGGTTATTTTAGCTGTAAGGATGATAATGAAGAAAACAATAGAAAAGAAAGAAAGCGTGTATATAGGGTTTGCAGATCTGGAAAGGCATTCGAAAATGTAAAATGGTAAAAAATGATCGAAATACTCAAAAAGATTTGAATGAGTTTTCGAGATAGACTGATATTACATAGCTTATATAAAGAGCAAGCGGCGGTAATAGAATTAGAGCAAGAAAGTAGAGAAGTAAATATTAGAAAAGGGGTGAGACAGGGATGTGCCCTATCCCCATTAAATTTTAAAATGTACATAGAAGAGGCAATAAATACTGTCAAATGCAAGAAGGCATTTGGAATTAATATGCAGGCACAAAAGATTGATATGCTTAGATTTTCAGATAATACAAAGGTATTAGCATCTAGCAAAGAAGGGTTAGAAGCTGTTCTTAATGAAATGGAAACAGTTCTAACGGAGATATATGGTATGAAAATTTACAAAAATAAAACTAAAGTTTTAGTATGTAAAAGAGGGGAAAATAAATCTAACACAAGAATACAAATAGGTAACGAGAGCTTACAAGAGGTTAAGGATTTCTGCTACCTAGGAAGTCAAATAACGCAAGATGGGAAAAGCACAAAATATATAAAACAAAGATTAGCACAAGGTCGTGCTACATTTAACAAGAAAAAGCAACTACTGTGCACAAAGACCACAAACATAGAAACAAGGAAAAGATTGCTTAAAACATATGTGTGAAGCACAGCACTGTATGGTTGTGAAGCCTGGACAGCAGGAGAAGCAGATAAGAAAAAAATAGAAGCCTTTGAAATGTGGTACTACAGACGTATGGTGAAGATATCATGGACAGACAAAGTTAAGAACAAGGAGGTGCTAGAAATGGTAGGGGAAGACAGAACTATGTGGAAAACAGTAAAGAATAGAAGAGATAGGATGATAGGCCACATACTAAGACATGAGGGAATAATGAAAAATATATTAGAAGCAGAGATAGGAAAAAAAGAAGTAGAGATAGACGTAGGTTAGACTACTGCACACAGATAGTGAAAGATGTAGGCTGTGAGAATTTCAGGGAAATGTGGAGGCTAGGTCAGAATAGAAATCAATGGAAGTACGCTTCCAACCAGACGCAAGATGGAAAAACTAATGACAAAAATAATAACTTGCAATACTCTCAACTAATGTTAATTGTAAGAAAGGATTTACTGAAAAACTATTAATACGGCAAATGTCTAAGTTTTGGGGGATCCTTGGCAGCCACAGGCTGCTTAACCCCCTTCACATACCACTGAATCTCGGTGATATAGGGCATATGATTAGAAAACAATAGTAGAGAATCGAGCTGTATATATGCTGTTACTCATACCAAGGTCGTTAATTAAGAGGAAGTTGCGGGAGAGATCGATTAGTCAGTGGGAGGAGAGGTGGAATAACGCCACCACAGGCAGATTGACGCATAGGTTCATTACAAGCATAAAGGCTAGGGACAGAATCGAGATTAACTTCGACCATAAAATGGTGCAACTTGTGACGGGTCACGGGGCGCTGAAGGCATATCTTAGGATGTTTCGTCTTGGATATGACGACGGTTGTGAGTGCGGCGGGGGATCGGAGAGCGCTATACACGTGCTCTTTGATTGCCCCATCGAAGATTCTAATAGGGGGTTAGCTGACAGGAAGTTAGCTATCGAAGGCCTAAGGTGGCCTAGGAACCTGGAGGAGGTCCAGGAAGTGGCTGACCAGAATGCGTTCTGGGTGGTCCTTAAGGAATTCCCAGGTAGGGTGGTTAGGCTTGACGCAGATATTAGGGCTTAGGGAAACGGCGGGACGTACACTCGGTAATGATAAAACCGGCGCGGAGACCAATTTGGCAATATTACCGCAGCGGACGGCATAAAAATAATAAATAATATAAAAATAAGTAGAACGGACCCCAATCAATTGCTATAAATCAGATAAGCTCGAGCAATAAACAAATAAATTGATAAACAAAATAAAAACCAAAATAATAACGAGTAGTATTGGTACCCGAGGCAGAAGAAGAAGAGAGAACAATTCCCGAACGTATAAAGTGTTTTTAGATATAAATAATTTTGATTAAACTAAGTGAAATATCTTAAAGCAGGCGATTAGCAATTGTTTATTTTTTGGCAAACTAAATGGCGTAAGACCAGGGAATTAAATTATATGTCTTAATTAGGTTAGTTATAAGTCGACCGCAAGGTTGCAACGGTAACCAGAACTGCAGCTCACGTCATTTTCATGGCGTTTATTTCGCGTTTTGCTATTGCTCTGTAGCTTCGAGCATTTTCTTGAATCTAAACTCAAAACTTATGGGAGCCAGCTTGATATATATTAAATTTATCGGGCGATATCAGTCCTAGTGTCAGCAAATTGATCGCGTTAAACCTGATGTAGTACCGTCTAGGTGGAGCATCGGGGAAATGGCCGCAAAGCAAGCGGCCCCTTATTCAAATTATAATGTATATATGCTGTTGTGAAAATTGCAGGAACCGTGTAGGCTAGCTCAGAACATTAATAAGCTGAGGTACAAGTCCGACCAGTTTCAAGATGTTGAACCCAATGACAAAAAAATAAGTGCTCTTAAATTTGATGATTATTATAAACAACTATAGGTGTTGGTTGTGAAATATTTTCAATGTTGATTGTGGGGTAGGATAAATTAGAATATCTATTAATTCGAGACAGGTTCAAATGCTGGGGGAACTTGGCAGCCAAAGGCTGCTTACCTCCCTTCAGATACCACTGAATATCGGAGAAATAAGGTATATAACTGTAAAACAAAAGAAGGTGACCGAACTGCATCAAACAAGAACAGCAGCTATGTTCAAAGACAACGAACATAGATACAAGAAGAAAACTGTTTAAAGCATAGTGTGGAGCACAGCACAGTACATCTATGAAATAGAGGCAGTAGGAAAAGCAGACAGAAAGAGATAGAAGCCTTTTGGAATGTTGTGCTTCAGATGTATGAGGATGGTAGCATGGACAGACAAAGTTAATAACAAATAGGTTGTAGCAATAATAGAGGAATAAAGATATCTGTGGAAAATGAAAAAAATAGGAGAAATATAAGAACAGGATACGTTCTAAGGCATTTCTGGGGAATAGTACGAGATATACTACAAGCAGAGATTGGAAAAAAGAGGTAGAGGTAGACCGAGATCAGACTTTAGCACACAGATAGTGATAGATGCAGACTGCAAATTTCAGGGAAATGTGTAGGTTGGTTCAGACTAGGAAACAATGAGGGTACGCGTCCAACCAGTTCTAGGACTGAAAACCTAATGATGATGACAATCTAATGTTTTGTATTGCTATGCTGAGTGAAATCTCTTATTTCACTATGATTTTAATATTTTTAACTTAATTTAATATGAAAAGATATTATAATTTAGAATGTTCTGTGTGGGCATGTGTGCCTGTACAGGCTGTACCTGTAACTTATTTTGTGAATTTTTTAATTTTTTTTTGTTCATTGGAAGTTGTCGGTATAGCTGATTTCTAAAGCTGGTTTAATATATAAAATAAAGAAAATCAAGGTTCTGACCAAAGCTTTCAAGCCCAGCATTAGCATACAATATCAGATTTCGAATATTGCGTTTTGTTGATTGTATTTTTGGTTTGGTTATATTGTTTGTTTGTTATTAGGCCAGAAATTTCCACGGGACGACCTAAACTTTTTATATCTACGGAAGCCAAGGATGCTTACATCAACGTATGAATAGCGTTGCGTGTCATTCTTACTTTACCGATGTCAGTCGCTTCTGCAGAAAGAAGTTTTTTAAAGTTAAAGTTGATAAAGACTTATCTACGATCATGTTTATCTCAAGAAAGACTAACAACCTTGCAATTTTGTCCATAGAAAATGAACTGTCCTTGTCCGTAAATTACAGTGATATTATTTATTTGTTTGCTAATATTAAGGCAAGAGAAGTCCACATCTAACTAAACTATTTTATTCTTTTGTAAAAGTTGCTTTTAGGTAATAAAAACTTTAAACTACATAAATGTATATACGAGGGTCATTCAATAAGTCCTTAGAAAAAACATTTTTTGAGTAGATTTTTTTTTCAACAAAATCTCCCTTCAACTCTATACATTTTTCTAAGCGTTTTTCTAAATTTTTTAAGCCGTCTAAAAATAGAATTTCGGAAGCTCCTCAAAATAGGCATTTGTTTGGACGATTACCTCTTCGTTAGACGTAAACCTTTGTCCGCCAAGCCATTTCTTCAAGTAGGGAAATAAGAAAAAGTCACGGGGGGCCAAATCTGTCGAATACAGTGGATGTTGTAATAATTGGAACTTTAAATCCATAATTTTGGCTCTCGCAACTGCGCAGGTGTGCACTCGTGCATTGTCTTGATGAAAGAGGATTCTTTTCCGTTTCAAATGAGGACGTTTTCCTTGATTTCTTCGCTCAACCGGTCCAATAACGACACATACTACTCTCCTGTTATTGGTTTTCTATTTTCCAAGTAATCGATGTAGATGATTCCGCGTGCATCCCAAAAGACTGTGACCATAACCTATAGTCGGCCGATTTCACCGTCTTCGCCTTCTTCGGAGCCGGTTCGCCTTCAAAAATCCACTGTATTGACTGTTGTTTTGTCTCTGGAGTGTAGTGATGTATCCATGTTTTGTCGACAGTTATGTATCGACGTAGAAAATCCTCAGGATTGCTACAGAAAAGCGCCACAACAGGCTCAGAATCGACCACACGATTGCGTTTATTCTCCACTGTGAGTAAACGCGGCACCCATGTTGCCGAGATTATTTCGCAGTTAATTTTTTGTGCAAAATTGAAGCAACTGTGCTTTGCGATATGCCTGTGGCTTCAACTATTTCGCGCACTTTTATTCGTCGATCATTTAAAATCATATCGTAGATTTTGTCAATCATTTTGCTGGTAGACACTTCCACAGAGCGTCCGGAACGATGTTCATCTTTGTGGATGTACGGTCACATTTAAACTCATTCACCCAATTGTAAACAGTTGCAAACACAGGAGCGCATGTGCCATGAACGTCCTTCAACTCAGCTTTGATTTCTTTCGCCGTTAACCCTTTTAAATACAAGTGTTTATTCACTGCTCAAAACTCACTTTTATCCATTTTTATAATCAAATGAAAGTTTTTACTTCAATCGACAACAAAAATGAAACTATAACAGCTAACTAGTTAAGAGTGCTGTTTACTACTAAAAATTTATTTTCGGTACTACAAACGCCATCTCATAGATTTTCTAAGGACTTATTCAACGGCCCTTGTATAAACTCCCGGTAGGAGTATTTAATCAAAAGCTTGCACACACATATTTTTTGGCTTAGGCCGGCGTTAACCTTGGCTTACAAATATAGGTACGTGAAGTTAGCCGAATAATGTCGACAGGAATACTTTTAATTAGTGTAATTGTTAGCGCCAGGTGTAATGGTTAGTGCTTTGTTAATGCTTTTTAGTGCCCAAATATGAATACCAGCGGACTACTCAAAAAATAGTAATATGCAGTTAAAGTTATTCTGCCAACTTCACGCCTAGCGGAAAACGGTCGGCAGGAATAATTGTAGCAGGTGTAATGGTTAGTGCTTTGTTAGTGCTTTTTAGTGCCCAAGTATGAATGCCAGAGGACCACTCAAAAAAAGTTATATGCAGTTAAGGTTAGTCTGCCAACATGACACGCGGTCAAAAAGTGTCGGCAGGAATAATTTTACTCGACGTAGTGGTTCGTGCTTGGTTAGTGCTTTTTAGTGCTTAAATATAAATGGCAGCAAACTACCAAAAAAAATGTTATATGCAGTTAAAGTTAGTCCGCCAACATGACGCTTAGCAAAAAAGTGTCGGCAGGAATAATTTTAGTCGACGTAATAGTTAGTGTTTTGTTAGTGTTTTTTAGTGCCCAAATATGAATGCCAGCGAACTACTCAAAACATACTAATATGCAGTTACAGTTAGTCCGCCAACTTCACGCCTAGCTGAAAAGTGTCGGCAGGAATAATTGTAGCAGGTGTAATGGTTAGTGCTTCGTTAGTGCTTTTTAGTACTTAAATATGAATGCTAGCGGACTACTCAAAAAATAGTTATATGCAGTTAAAGCTATTCCGCCAACATCACGCGTGGCGGAAAAATGTCGGCAGAATTGATTGTAGCAGGTGTAGTGGTTAGTGCTTTGTTAGTGCTTTTTAATGCCCAAATATGAATGCCAGCGGACTACTCAAAACATAGTAATATGTAGTTAAAGTTGTTCCGTCAACTTCACGCCCAGCAGAAAAGTGTCGGCAGGAATAATTGTAACAAGTGTAATGGTTAGTGCTTCGTTAGTATTTTTTAGTGCCGAAATACAAATGCCAGCGAACTACTAAAAAAAAAGTTGTATGCAGTTGAAGTTAGTCCGCCAACATGACGCCCGGCGGAAGTGTCGGCAGCAATATTTTTAGTCGACGTAATGGTTAGTGCTTCGTTAGTGCTGTTTAGTGCTCAAATATGAATGCCAGCGGACTACTCAAAACATAGTACTATGCAGTTAAAGTTATTCCGCCAACTTCACGCCTAGCGGAAAAATGTCGGCAAGAGTAATTGTAGCAGGTGTAATGGTTAGTGCTTCGTTAGTGATTTTTAGTGCCCAAATATGAATGCCAGCGGACTTCTCAAAATATAGTTATATGCAGTTAAAGCTTAGTCCGCCAAGATGCGCCCGGCGGAAGTGTAGGCAGCGATAATTTTAGTCGACGTAATGGTTAGTGTTTCGTTAGTGTTTTTAGTGCCCAAATATAAATACCAGCGGACTACTTAAAAATAAGTTATATGCTGTTGAAGTTAGTCCGAAAACATGACGCCCGGCCGAAAAGTGTCGGCAGGAATATTTTTAGCATTCATATTTGGGCATTAGAAAGCAATAACGAAGCATTAACGATTACGTCCGCTGAAATTATTCCTGCCGTTACTTCCGTCGGGCGTCATGTTGGCGGACTAACTATACCTGCATATAACTATTTTCTGAGTAGTCCGCTGGCATTTATATTTGGGGACAAAGAGCACTAACAAAGCACTAACCATTACGTCGACTAAAATTATTCCCGCTGACACTTTTCTGCCGGGCGTCAGGTCGGCAGACTAACTTTAACAGCATATAACTTATTTTCGAGTGGTCCGCTGACATTTATATTTGGGCACTAAAAAACACTAACGAAGCACTAACCATTACGTTGACTAAAATTATTGCTGCCTACACTTACGCCGGGCGTTATGTTGGCGGACTAACTTTAACTGCATATAACTATTTTATGAGTAGTCCGCTGGCATTATATTTGGGCACTAAATAGCACTAACGATTACGTCGGCTAAAATTATTGCTACCGACACTTTTCCGCCGGGCGTCAGTTTGGCAGACTAACTTTAACAGCATATAACTTATTTTTGAGTGGTCCGCTGGCATTTATATTTGGGCACTAAAAAACACTAAGGAAGCACTAACTATTACACCTGCTACAATTATTCCTGCCGACATTTTTCCGCTAGCCGTGAAGGTGGCGGAATAACTTTAACTGCATATTACTATTTTTTGAGTAGTCCACTGGTATTCATATTTGGGCACTAAAAAGCACTAGCGAAGCACAAACCATTGCACCTGCTACAATCATTCCTGCCGAGATTTTTCCGCTTGGCGTGAAGTTGGTGGGATAACTTTAACTGCTTATAACTATTTTTTGAATAGTCCCCTGCCATTCATATTTGAACAGTAAAAAGCACTAACGAAGCACTAACCATTACACCTGCCACAATCATTCATACCGACATTTTCGCGCTAGGCGTGAAGTTGGCGGTTTAAATTTAACTGCAAATAACTATTTTTTGAGTAGTTCGCTGGCATTCACATTTGGGCACTAAAAAACACTAATAAAGCACTAACCATTACACCGGTTACAATCATTCCTGCCGACATTTTTCCGCTTGGCGTGAAGTTGGCGGGATAACTTTAACTGCTTATAACTATTTTTTGAATAGTCCCCTGCCATTCATATTTGGACAGTGAAAAGCACTAATAAGCACTAACCATTATATCGGCTACAATTATTCCTGCCGACACTTTTCCGTGAGGCGTGAATTTGGCGGAATTACTTTAACTGCATATAACTATTTTTTGAGTAGTTTGCTGGCAGTCATATTTGGGCACTAAAAAGCACTAACGAAGCACTAACGATTACGTCGGCTAGAATTATTCCTGCCGATACTTTTCAGTCGAGTGTTATGTTGGCGGACTAACTTTAACTGAATATATAACTTTTTTTTAGTAGTCCGCTGGCATTTATATTTGGGCACTAAAAAGCACTAACGAAGCACTAACCATTACGTCGATTAAAATTATTCCTGCCGACATTATTCCGCTAACTTCACGCACCTTACAAATATGCCTACCTAAAGTGGATTTTGAGCAAAAATGCGTCGAGGTAAATGTGTTATATTCTGAGCTGAAATCAAGACATGCCTTTTGACTTGATTGTTCAAAATTCATCGATTACTCCACACGGTAGCTTATCTATTGCAATTCTCTTTCAATTGCAAAAATACTAATGATAAATTAGTTGGTCCTTTAAATGTTCCAGGAGTAAATTTTGCCTTAAAGCTGGTTTTTCGCGAAATTTAGTCACAATTCCTTTTCGAGGAAATTTTCGAAGATAAAGCTCCAAAACCCACTTCTGGCAAACATATTTTGTCGTTAAATCCATTTCTTAACAAAAAAAGGGATTCGTTTGCGTTGGCGGTCTATTGCAACATGCAACAGCAGCGAGACACAAAAACACCCATTGCTCCTTCTATCCAAGCATCATGTGGTGTTGTTTCTGTTACGACAAGAACATCCACCGGAGCTCAATGTGTGTTGTCTAATTTCCAGTTCAAGTATTAATCATTGAAAGGGCTTAGAGTCATCAAGAGCATAATACGAAATTGTACTATTTGTTTTCGTTTTCGAGCGCAATTTGCGCAACAAATCACGGCAAATTTGCCAAAAAACTGAATTTTCATTTCCAAATTCTTTGAAAATGTAGAGTTATACTACGTTGGTCCCTCTTTCGTTAAAATGTGCAAACTTCAAAAAGCTACAATTACCAAACGCTACATGACGATTTTCGTAAGTCTCCAATTTGAGCACCGAAACATTTATGAGAACGCTTAATCGAGTTATATCTCAAAGGGCTTCGACTATTTTTAGCAATAACCCTACAAATTTTCTGGGAGCTCGCAACCAGCTTAAGGAGTTCCAATGAAGTTAAAGGTAAATATTTCATCGTAAATTAAATTATTTTAAATGCCACTAAATAAATAAAGTTCTTTATCAAAAGTTGAAAAGCAACTAATAATAATAATCATCAGTATGCATATGGAGTTATAAAAATTCTAATTTACAGCCTTTATAAACCTTATCGATTTGAATCTTTTTCCTTGTCACATAAAAAATAAAATATAAATTCAAAAGTTAGTGAAATACAATAGTCTCACATGTTTAGTCCTAATTTGTTGAGTGTGTTTAATCCGTCAGATCAAAAATGCGATTATAAAACTCGCAGCGTGCGACTCTTCCCGAGTTAATAATTCAAGACTGACGTCGAAAATTAGTCAACGTTGTTAGTTAGTCTTATCATTACATATTACAAGGTTGCCAGGCTTTACATTAATTCGCTTTTACGTGGAAGGAATTTTTTAATGACACGGTGTAGAGCAAGCACCTCTGAAGTGATATACAACACAAATAATAATTAGCGTAAGGGAAGTTTGAATATATCGATCATGATAAGCGTATGATGCATACATCATGAGGCAAATTCCTGTACTGTCTGTTAATATCGATATTTATAGGCATGATTAATTGCGATTTTCCAATCTCGCTTACATTGTTAGGATTTTCGCCTTGATTTTGTTCCGAAGACAACGTTGATGGTTGTTGAAATATAATTAGCAAAGTAATAAAAGTTCGAATTTTTCTGTGACATTAAGGAGCAAAGGTATAGGAGATTACAAGAAAAGAAACAGAAACAAAAGTGAATAACCGTTGTAAGGTATCCTAAATAAAACTAACTAAATCTTATAAATTTTGAAATCTTGAATTTTTGCGGGTGAAATGAGCGTTACGTTCTTAAATTTTGATTTGCCCTGAAGGGGCGGAGATCCTGTAACAATATAAGTGTGGTTGGCTCACTGGAGTGGTGCAGGAATAGACTACTATGGAAGCAATTATAAAAGAAAATAGAAAAATTCAAAACAAAAATAATAAAATGATAATATAATAAATAAAATGTCTGAAATCAAAAACTGGTTACACCAATCATTTACCCTGAAAGGCTTTACTCTTATCATAATCGCTTTCACTTTAATCAATTTCCTGCTACATAAATGCACACCACTCACATTTAAAAATTAACACACATACATTGTAAAAAGTTACATTAAAGCTCATAATATTACTCCCTGTTTAATTCCAGAATTTTCAACAACCATAGCTGTTTTTCATTTATTCGTTCTGTAAATACCAGTCCCTTGACACAACATAATACAAAATTCAAAATTAATGGCCGAGTGAACTATTCAAACCACCCCTTTACTTGGTCCTGACGACGTGAATATGTGAATATGTGAATTGAAAGTACCTTGCTCGTGTAAGCAAAGTTCAATAATTAGTTGCACACTGCGTTTATTATCCCTAGGGACTATCTATATTTATTTTGTTTTGAAGCTGTTTCGTTCAGTTTCGACTTTTTTCCTCATAGGCGGGCTACAGCCGTATTACATACTTGCATGATTACATTTTAATCCGTTCTTATCATATACTGGAGAATAATTAATTCATTTTTCCGTCGGATGTAATTATTGTCATTTAAGTCCCCCTCTCTCTTACGTTCTCTCTGGTGTTTTTGTCATGGTACAGTCTTCCTATTAGGTTTATATAATAAATCCAGAAAAAGTACTTGTGCTGTCATGTGATTTTTTTAGGTAAACGTTCGTGTTTCCTTCTGCCGTTAGTAATATAAATGAATACATTGTAACATATTACCTTGTATGAAATGATTAAACCACCTGCAACTGGGTTTAGCTTCTTACATTGGATAAACATTAATAATATTTGGGGTTTTCTTTGTATGGCAACTATTCACCATTGAATTTAATTTATTTTACTAAAATTTGTAAAAATCTGTCCTATATGTGAGATGCATACTAACGAATTCACCGTTATTTACTCCACAATTATAAAGCACTTTTAAAATAACGTGACTCTGCTAAGAAACTTGACTGAAATAAATGTTTTGTTTGCGGTTTAAATTAATTTATGAACTTCCGTTCCTACATGTATTTAGCCGAACCAAAACGAAGCTCTTTTGGTTTTTATGAGTTTAATATAACTAACAATTTTTTAGCAATGCTTTGCTTACCGAATATTATTGTTCATCCATCATAAACAGGTCTTCAGTCCTGAAACTGGTTAGACGCGTACTTCCGTTGTTGCCTATTCTAAGCTAACCTATACCTTTTCCTAAACTTCCCACTGTCTACATCTTTCACTATCTGGCATCCAGGTATAATTATATCTCTTTTTTTTCATACCTCTGCTTGTAAAATATTCCGCAAGATGGGTTTTGGGCTTTTGGAAGTTTCTTTTTAAAAAGGTTTTATTTTCAAACAACACTCCTATCAAGGGTATTTTATTTTTAATTGTTTAATTACAAAAAAAAATTATGTTTGATACAACTTAGACGTTTATATTCACTAAACACTAAGTAATTGAATTGACAAAAAATACGCTAAGTTATTAAATCAATAATTAATAATCAAAAATTATGATGAGTAGCTTGAACAACCAACAATGTTAAAGTTATGAAGTTCGAAGACTGTCTGTCAATAACAAATAATTGCAAATGAGTAGCTGAACAACCAACAATGCTAAAGTTGTGAAGCTCGAGACTGACTGGCCATTATGGTGTCCAGAGGGTATATACTATTCCTGACTTTGCATTGTCTTGTGGGAAGTGCACATCTCATGTCTGCTACTTCTTGATAAAATACAGTGTATTATTTCTTATTAATCTTAATTCTAACAATTGCTTTCTTATAATCTATTGTGACCTACACTTGCAGTATTATGTTACGTCTGGAATACAAAGTAGTTGCTTCCTTTCTCACGTCTGATTAATGAACTTCCATTAACCTCTTATAATATGTCCTTCAATTATACAATGTAACAATCTATTTCTTAAGACTTAATAGTTTCATTTAAATATACATATTTATCAATTCGGGAGAAATTTAACTCGCACTATTCCCCAATTGTCTTACAATGTCTCCTATTCTTCTATTTCATCTATTTTATGTTTTTCGTAGATATTTCTCTTCCACTATTATTTCTAAAATCTCTTTGTTATTAAATTTGTCTGTCCACGCTATCATCATCGTACATCTGAAACACCACATCCGAAAAGGCTTCTATTTTTTTCCTGTCTGCTTCTGTTACTGTCCCTATTTTATAACCACACGGTACTGTGCTTCACACATATGCTTTTAACAATTTTTCTCTTGTTTCTGTTTGCTGTCTTCGAATATAGTAGCTGCTTTTTCTAGTTAGATACAGCTCGGTTCCATTTCTATTGTTTTCTAAATATGTACTCTATTTTATCGATATTCAGTGTTATGTGAAGGGAGTTACCCAACCTGCAGCTACCAAAATCCCCTAACACTTAGACATATGCCGAATTAAGAGTTCTTCAATAAATCCTCTCGCACAATCAATATTCTTTAAGAACATTGCAAATCCAACACCTGCAACAGTTTATAATAACCATCAGTTTAAGAACAATTATTTTTTCGACATTAGGTTTTCGCCTTGCCACTAGTCGGACGCGAACCTCCATTTATTTCTATTCTGAGCTAGCCCACACATGTCCCTGAAATTCCCACAGCATAGATACAGTTAGGTTCCCCTTCTATTGTTTTCTGGATACAAACCCTAATTCACCAATATACAGTGGTATGTGAAGAGGGTTAAGCAACCTGTAGCTACCAAGATCTTCCAACACTTGTACATTTGCCGAATTAATAGTTTTTAAATAAATGCTTTCGCACAATCAACATCTGTTGAGAATTTTGCACACCTGTAGCTGTTTATAATAATTATCAGGTATAAGTACAATTTTTTTTGCCCTTAGGTTTTCCGTAGTGGAACTGGTTGGACGCGTACCTCCATTGATTTCTATTCTGAGCTATCCTACACATTTCTCCAAAGTTTCCACAGTTTAAATCTTTTACTATCTGTGTGCAATAGTCTTAGTCTACGTCTACCTTTTTTTTCCGATCTCTGCCTCTAATATATTTCGCACCATTCCATCATGCCTTAGTATGTGATCTACCGTTCTATCTTTCCTATTTTTTACTGTTTTCTACATATTTTATTCTCACCTATCATTTCTAGAACCTCTTTGTTCTTAACGTTGTCTGTCTGTGATATCGTTATCACACGTCTGAAGCACCACATTTCAAATCCTAGTTTACAAAATCTTGCATATTATTTAAATCTGCATTTAGAAACCAATGTGCCTCCTCGGTTTAATTATTCCATAAAATTCTAAATAGTTTTTTATATGGAAGCATTTCCTATCTTCATTGTGTATTAAAAAAATCAAATAATTGCATTTACCAAGTTTCATATTTACTCAAGTTACGTTTAAAACTAATTTCTGTATTTACTTATACATGGTAATCATTAATTACAGTATGCGTATTGCATACTTTAAAACAATTGTTTCGAAATTCTTTTCTCAAAATGACATTTTCGCGATTGAATTTATGAATGAACTCTTTAATAAACGCCTTCGTTTATATACAAAAATTATCTATTTTCTATATTATACTCGTGTTTACGTGATTATATTGCATTCCCACCTGACGTAATTATCTCAGAATTTCTCATTAGCGTTCAAATTGTCGCGTTTTATTACTTTGTTAGCGCATTCCACTTATTAGTGACGTGCGCTGCTTGTTTTTGATAAATACCTGAGGTTATTGTGGCGTCGCATACTAAAGCGAAAGATAATCAATAATTTTTACTTATTTTATCGGATTTAACGTTCTTGCTATTTCTTAGAATAAATGTTTATTTGTTTAGGTATTTACGTTGTTCTAAGTGCGGATTACGCATTTTCTATATTTCTAGTATTCTAGAAAATTCTTTATTTAATTTGAGTTTATGTAATCCAAAAGTCAATTTATATGATTAAATTAAAGCTTTATAATACAAACGAGGTACAATTCTATAAAAATATTTGTTTTCACGAATAAACGTGTTTCACTACACATAACTGTTTACTTTTAAGCACGGAAAGGGCATTTTTTTATTACAATGAATGGCTTTGTATTTATTTTAGAGTGATCGATTTGCATTCGTATTTAATGCGTTTTAACGTATCTTAAAATTAACTATTTTTACATATACAGCTTATTTTATTTGCTATGTATTTACAATAAGGCTTATATCATACAGGGTGATTACTTATACACGCTCAATTGCATTTTTGATTGCCGCTCTAATAAATACGCTTTTATTATACAGGGTGTCACCATGAATTTACGGAAATTTGTATTTTTTTTCGGATTTTTTATATCTTGGTGGACTTTATTTGTAGAATTTTGGTTTCAATGACCTCTCGTGCCCGCCTATATATATATCTGTGGTTTTTGAATGTTAAACAGCTTTATTAATTCATTTGATATATTTAGGTAGTAATTTAGTATGTAAAAACAAGCATATGTGATTAGAAACGCTTTGCAAGTTATTCTAGGGTAAAATTTAATAATTTTCTGAAAAGTTTCAGTAATTCAAAAGTTAGTTTCGCTTAATTCGTTTAAATGTAAACGTTCGAGAAGTATAGCAAGGGTAATACTTAATATAACATTTCAAAGGTCAGACTGTAAATAGGATATGTTTTTAAATCGTAGTTCATTAATGTAGAGATAATCTGTAAAAAGCTTTAACATAATCGATTTTATAATTAGCTTTAGGAGAGACTTATAACAAGGAAAAATAGTGTAGCTTAAACAGTATATTATTTGTTGAACTATAGCATTTAAGTGTAGATAGTCAAAAGCTTTTAGCTTCATTCAAAATGTCAGTTACATTGTTTGTTAATTTGTTAAACATGTTGTGGAAAGAAATAATTTTTTAGTAAAACGAATGGGACCGTTGAAACTTTTCTAACAATTTTAAAAAGGAACGTTAAAGATAAGACACAAATAACAAAGCAGTTCTCTGAAAGGTGGCAGGTGGTTCCAGTTAACAGAAATCTATTGTTTGTGTGGAATGGGGAATGGTGAAACGGCTACTATACAGGTGTCGACACAGAACGAAGAGGAATTATTATGGTTATAGTATAGATAGAAAGAAGCTAGAGATATCGTGTATTAAGTGTTTGTTTAACTTGAGGGAAAGCAAGAATAAGATTAGAAGATGGAGAGTGAAGGATAGAAATGCCACGTATTACTATAGATATAATTGAGTGGGTCATTTTTGGTCAGAAATACAAGTTGTTAAAAAAAAATAAAGAGGGATTATTTTAGGTGGTATGAGTGAAAGAAGGAGAGATGGATTGTGGGGTTCGTTAAGATTGGGGTTCAGGCAAGGTAGTGGAAGGAAAACCAATTGGTGGTTAGACAAAGTAAGAAGATTTAGTACGTATTTTGAAGAGGGACCGATAAAATATGTTGCATTAGGGGCGTAGTTTAAATGGGCAGTTGGAGAAAATGTACACAAGATTTTAGAGCGGGATTGTTGAAATTCAAGAAAATGTTTTTGAAAAGCGTGGTCAGTTAGGACAGTTAAATGAATACGAAGAAAATGTTTTGTTTGTATCGTGCATATTCTTAGATTTCGATGGCATTTGGTGATGTTATACAAATTTTCGAGGAATTTGAAGACGTTTGAGAGTGTTTGTGTGTGTAGTGTACAAAATTTTAGGAACTGACAAGTTTTAGGGGGGTTCAAAAGTGTATATAAGTATTGGGAGTTGATAGTGGGGCACTCTAACGTTTTACGTTCTTCGTAGTGAATTAGCTTACAGCTAGAAGTCAACTTAGTAATATACAACCAATACAAATCGGTATTGAATTGCAACAAGCTATCAGTAAAGTAATTTGTAGATGTTTTAAAGTACGATACTAGTGAAGAAGCAAGTACAGACTGCTTAATATTATGTAGTTGTATGGAGAGTGCAAAGCTTGCTCAAAATGAAGTAGAAGTCTGGGGTTGAGTGATTTGGTGGCGTACCAAAAATAAACGGGATCAGTAACTAAATTCAGGGAGTCTGGATGTACCGTCATACTGGTTGATGGGAGAACACAATAGCGGTGTGCAGTTACAGCTGGTGCAATCCAGATTTGGGACGTTCCTGAAGGCGCAGTCATTGATGAAAGACAGTAGTTGTTGGAGATATCAGATCAATGAGTTATGGTGAAATTCAGGTAACTGATGTTGTTTTAAATTGTTTTGTGCAATGACCTTTGATGATTTCTTGGTAATTTACTATGAACTAAACGGACAATATTTTTATGAATTATTAATTGAACACTCTTGATATATTAATTTATTATTTTATTTATGTGAGAAACTATGTGTATAAAATTTTGATATTTAACTTATTTATGTACAAGGTAAAGGGACTTTTTGGCAATTTATTGTGCAGAAATATGCACAAGTGATTATGGTTACTATGAGCTCGTATTAATCCAGGAGTAACGTGAGGGTGATAGTAAAGCTCTGTTACTTTATTTGGATAATAAATAATCTAAGAATTACATGAGCTAGGAATGTTTTATTTTTGAGAAGGAAAATGTATGTAAGATAATTAATATGCGAATAAAGAGTTGTTGATGATGTTTGATGTTTCATGAATCTGTAAATAAATCTAGGTGAGTTACCGTAGCAGCGTTTATATTTTTTTTAGAGTAGTTAGCTTTATTTTCAGACCGCAGAAGAGCAGCCGTGGCGTATTTTAGCAGTGGAGATTTCTGAGAAATTAATGACGCCCAAATTTTGGGGCGCGTTCAGAGAGCCTGCAGCAATTAATGACGACCCAAACCAGGGGCATGAGTCATAGGACAACGGTACTACAGAAAGTTCGCAGCAATTAATGGCACCCAATCGTGGGGCTTTAGACCATGAAACTCGCAGTATTAATGTCGACTCAACAGTGGGGTTCAGTTTAGTACTAACACAAATTCAGAATATATATTATACTGTCCAAAAGGCGCGGGGGGCTTATAAATGGGTTAAATAGGGCGTTGCAAGGACTCGCTAGAATTGTTAGGGTATTTTGTTTGAGGTATTTTGGTTTATAAATTAATGACAACTATTCCACGTTTATTAATTTGAAAAGCCTTTGAAACTGTATTGCATTCAACAACGTATACCGACCATAGACCAGGCTAAGCTAGTTGATATTAAAATTTGCATTGTATACGTCTTTTTAATTGTTATGGTTGCATATATATAAAATTGAATTTGTAGTTAGCATATTTTGAACCATTTTGATGTAAAATTAGTATCAAAATTGTGTCGTATTAACATTATGAAACCAATAAGGAACTTTATCTATAGTCTATTCAGAAAATGAATGTATCTAAAGAAAAAAACTGTATCATTATTATCAATGAGAACTAATCATGAATTGCATAGTATGCGTGTATGTAAGTGTTAAGGCAACGGAAACCAGGGGAAACGGGTTGTATTTATAGGGAGTTCAAATTTGTATTACTGCATAATAGACGTGTTTTTGTGATGTTCTGAGTTTTATTCCTTTTGAAAAGCATTACGAGTAAAATTGGAGATTAAGATGAAACAGGCGTTAGCAAATAGTGTAAAGAAGAGCAAGCTGCTGTAATTATTGTATACGCAAAAGAAGTTAAGAAGCAATGTCGCTATCTGTAGATAGCAAGGCAAAGAGAAGTAGATTCATTGGTACTGGTGTTTAGCAAAGAAGAGCAATTAAGCTGAGATTAACATTGGAGGGCAGTCTTGAAGCTGGTATTCATACATTGAAAGATAGAAACGTAGAGTATTATTTCTGTATTTATGAAAAACTAATTGGAATAGGAATTTAGCGTCGGCACGGTTATTATGTAAAAAGGAAAGAATCCTGGAATTGGAGTTATTCGATTACAAAGAGCAGTCACTTAAGAGCGACTTGACCGGGGATTGAATTAACATCAGAGTATTTGTATCACATTCATTTCGTAGCAATAATAGTACCTTTATAGTTAGGAATTTGCCAGTTGCTCGAAGTTACTCGATTTTCAGGAGATCACTTGGCTTCAGGACGGCTGGAAGGTGGCGCCGGTATCTGGATTTCAGATATTGATAATTAACATTTAAGCAGTACTTTGATTAAATCTATAAAGTAAAATTATTGTTTGGGGATACTTCTGACTTCAGAAATCTATTTAAAAACTCCTTGGATATTTGTTTAGTTGTCTGGTTGATAGGGGTTTGCCTAGGACGGACTCACCCTGGGTAAATTCCGCTGCGTGGTTTTAGACCCTGAGAAAATATCTCAGTGCAGCAGCTGTGGTAAATATTCATTAATAATTGGTGGCGTAACTCAACCAGGTAATAGGGGTGAAAATTAATCAAAATTTGGGGTGAGATAACGGACTGGTGTGGTAGACACAATCCGTTTGACCGTAATGGCAAAGTACATAGCTCTTAAATAAGAAAAGGAGGGGGAGATCTATACACGACTTATCACTCATAGGGTAAGACAAGTATTATATATATATATATATATATATATATATATATATACACAAAAGCTTTTATATTTGTAGCATAAAAATCGATTATTGAAGAGCGTTTATTTATTTAGCAACACATATTCAAAGCGTGAATTAGTTATTTGTGTAACATAGGGTAATATAAAGCGGGAACATGTATAATATTTCTAGGAAGGTTTAGCATTATAAACAGGTTCTTTGTATCGAGGTTTAAAGCTTGTTAACAAGTATTGGATTCCTAGTAAAAGATCGTTGAGAAACAAACACAGATAAATTGTTGCACGCTACGTACCAAAACAGATCAATAATATAAAGAGAAAGACTATATTTTACATGAAGTAGCAAAGAAGGGGAGATAGCATATGGTTAGTGATCATAGACTTTAAAACGTCTGTTAGATAAAAAAATTTAAAGGCAAATAATAAGGTATTGGTTGGAAAGAGAATCAGAAATCCAGTAGAAGGTTGCAAACAGAGTACGATTGTTAGATTAGGTAAATAAAAGCAAGATATACGATAATATCAATCGGTTAGGTGGAACAGAGCTTATGAATAAGGGGGATAGGAACAACCAGATATAACATACGGGTTAGACAAAGATAAGGGAAAGGCAGAACTAATATTGAAAATTAAGTATGGGAAAAGACAACAGATGGAAGATTTTAAATGCAGGTTAGAGGGAAATGACAGATAGCGCGTGCATTAGAGGCTTATTTTGGAGGCTAAATTGGGTGGCAGTTATCTGAAAATTTTGCGGAAAGTGACAGCCGTTGACGATTTTAATGAGGGGTTCTTCGTAAAACGATCGTCTGTAATTGAAAATTCCAAGATTTTTGCGACGGTTTGAAAACGGTTGAAAATTTTACCTAGAATAACTCAAGGGTAATGGTTAGTTTGTGGAATTGAGCCACCGTTTGTTGTTGTGCTGTGCATGGGTTTCTGGAACTGGAAACGGTTTGAAAACGTTACTAAGAAAGTGTGTTATAGGGGTGGTGAGAATAGATTCAAGGAGGTAGGTTTGGAGGCTATATAAACTCAGAGAAGATAGTAAAGGCTGTCTCTTTTCCTTTCGATCTTTAACCAAGCTACATACAAGTGTAAATGAAAATAAGTGAGTTTAGATTTTATTAAAATTTAATAGGCACAAGTCGGTGCAAAGTTATATGGCAACTGTGAAGTCTATAAAATTCTGTTAATAATCGAAGCTGAAAACGAAGTAAGTAAAATTTTGTTTACTTGTGGTTGGAGGGGCTTGGTGTACTCTGGGTACAAATCAAGTATGTGGATGGACAAGTAGCAGATGTACGGGAGCATGGAAGTACCGTGCATTAGCCGCGGAAAAATCTGGGTAGAAGCGTGCCAGGCCACCTGGAGTAATTTTTGAACGTGCAGTCGAGTGGGACAACCACGTTGGAGATGTTTTCCACGTAGAGAGCTGGTGGTAAATTCAACCTTTGTAAAACTTTTGCTTATTGTGTTTCTGTGGGTGATTATGACAATTTGGTGATTATTGGTGTATTCTATTGTATTGTAAGGACATTTTATTTGATGATTTACCATGAGAGAGAAGTATATGAAAATTTATTTATGTACTATTGGGCGGTATAAAATGAAGGTGTGATTTTGGCTGTTTGTACAAAGTAAAAGGGTTTTTGGTAATTTCAGATAAATTCAGGTTTTTACTATGAGCTCGTATTAGACCTGGGAATTTAAAGTAAAGTTTGGGGATAAGCCCATTTACTTTTGGTTAATAATTGATGTAATTAGAAAAATTTCCAAATTATTTTATTTAAAATGACTTCTTTTAAAATTGATAATATGTATTAAATATTCAAGATGTATGAGAAATGTAAAATTGAAAATTTTGAATAGTAACTTGATGTTCAAATAAATTGTGATGTACTTTTAGCCGTCAAATTTTATTTATTTAAATAGTAGAGTAGGATTTTTAGAGGACAAGAGAGCAAACGCGGCGAATATCCCTGAGGAAGCTGGAGGTTTTGACCTCCGAATTGGAAAGCATCTTTAGAGGGTATTGTTATAATATAATATGAATTGCAAGTCTAGGTGGTAGAGCTTCATTTTCAGGTAGGTGCAGGTAATTTGTGACAACACAAATTATTAAGGGCGTTCCATCCAGGTAACCTACAGAAAATTTTGACGGCCCAACCTAGGGCTCGATGGTTTTCAGAGTAAACATCACAGCATTATGTTGCCCAAAGTGTGGGGCATGCAAATTTTAGGACTTCGTTCTGAGCAAAGCTTCAGGGCATTTTGTCGACCCAAGCGAGGGGCTACAATTCAAAGGAGTAACTGCACAGTAATATATATAAGAGCAAGCCGAATTATAGTGTGATTCACACAATTTTTCAAGATTTATTACAAGTTAAAATCGAAAGGTCCTACTAAATCTAAGCGTTACAACACATTGTTCAATTGATATAGTGCGCTACGCTCCACGAAGAAGAGATCAACTTCTTGGCTATCTTTTCTCACAGAGCTAGGACTATTTCTCCAACAAATTTAACTAGTTATTTTTCTTAAAAAAAATTAATAAATAAAAAACGTAGTAAGATAACTACTATATATTAAAACTATCTTATAAACATGTGCTTAATAAATTTAATACAGAAGAAGATAATCATTTATATTCAAAAATATTTAGGTTACTAACGCAATCTTCAGAACAATACAAAAAAGTAATGTCGTTTTTTTCCAAAGTAGGACAGTGTGTTGTATCCACTTAATTTAAAATATGCACAAAACAGAACTATATTGTAGCATTATATACAGAACTTTTTTATAGTGCTATATTTTAGACAAGTTATTACTTGCTGCGGAGAGATTCCTTTCCGCTTGAAATCTGCATAGATATTTAGTGACCGGCGCGGTTGGGTGGCCCGACTCCCACTGTACGATACTTGTCATTACCTATATATACTTATATTTTACTCAAGACATAAAAATTGCTACCAATTTATTTATTGCTGTTTATTTTAACTTTCACAAGGAAGATGGTTATTTGACTTCATAAACCTTTCGCAATCGTCCGACGTTGTCTAGGCACCGTTAAATTAATTCATTTGTCGCAAATTCTCAGGACCCCTGTGGATCCGTAGGAACCACTTTTGGATTCACTGTTTTATATTAAGACCATGCGCATTTTAATACCTTGCTGAAAAAAGACATTGTTTTTGGTTTAATTTATAAAAGTGTTAATTAAGCACGACGGAATAGTAAATTAGTTATCAAGAAAATACAAATGATTCATATCTCGTTAATATACCAGAGCTTTACATAATAATTAATAATCAACATAGCCATGAATGAATAATAATTTTAAATTCCAGGAGGCTCAAGTCACCCATAAAATATTTAAAACCTGTCATTCAGCATTAATCAACAGCTTTCAGAAAAAAGTCAGAGCTATTAAAATCAGGAATTACGATTATACGATAACATATAAAAAAATCATCTTTTCGTTGCCCGGATCAAACCCTTGCTGTGCTGCAATCCGTGTGCGTATTCACAAAACATTCCTGTTTGTGCAATGTCAACAAACTGTTGTGACTGTATAATTTTATGAATATGCTACCTGGTGCGCTTATGCTCTTCGGGGAGTCTTGGGGACAACAAATTTCTCACCTCGCGTCTAACAAGACAAGTCGTTTAAAATTCACTTCATAAGATTGAAATATGAGCGTCTGTGTACGGGTTTGTCCTCAAGGGGGTCCATTCATAAAAAGACACAGCTATTCTGTTAAGAAATGTTTTTAATAGGTGTCGTATAAAAATCTGTTTAACGCTGCTCCTCGCTGAGCCTTATCCTATACCCTAAATTTTTCAGTCCTTTTTAAAGTTTAATTAAAATTAATTTTGTTGCGTTGGGAAGTGTTGACTACTATATTCTTGAGGAATTTTTAGCTTTACTTGAGTTTGTAGATGAGCGAACACGGTGTTAGTATGTTAACAGGATTAGAGGAGCAACATCCGATTTTGTGTTTATAACAGCACCTACTTTTTCTTTAGATACAATTAAAAAAATTTAGTTAGTCGGATATTAATCATAATCAAACTTTTGGACAGAGAAAAACATCCCCTTTTAAAAATTCTTTTTAAGTTTCGTTTTAGCTTTTATATCACTGTGTCTGATGGCTATGTTTTGATCTTTGAAGAATTTCTGTGCCAAATAAAGGCCATAATGAAAGACTTCTCAGCCCCTATCTAATAATGCTTCAGATTTGACTTCATGCCATTTTCTAATCGGCTCAGTAATAACTTCTTATCCTGAAAAGAATATTACAAATACTACTGGAAATAGATTTTATATAGGTTATCAGCTTCTGTCAATTATATTAAGTTAACCCTGGGCGTAATATATTACGCCTCAAATGTAGTCGCAAATTATTTCTGTCAAATGACTATAGAGATACATGCAAGGTAATTAAAAAATATGCAAAAGGCTTACCTTATTTAATAGCTGTAGCCAAGACAAGGCGGCTCCGTAACTTAGTTAGCATGCGCGTGAATACTGAGCGCAAGGTCCGGGTTTGAATACCGACAAGGTCCCCTTGAAAAATGTTAGGCGAGCATTTTTCACAAAAATTGTTACATTTCCCGCGTACGTATTCAGCGCCACTGTTGCGTTTGGCAAAACTGATACGATCCACGTTTTACAATATTGCACAATAGTTAATATCATGACATACTTACGTGGCAAATTGTATCAAATACCAAACACGTTTACAATGATACAATTTTTGTTTTTACACAAAAGTAAAGCAAAGTACTCACTTAAAACGTGCCTTGCAGTTAATCTCAGGGCATCTCCTTGTGGTTTTTTTAGGGTGGGTTGCGTCACGCCATTGTTAAATCCAAATTTATTCGTCGTCCTCTTTCGTCGTTCGTAGGTAAGGCAAGAGGGATACACGTATAGGTACTTGTCGATAAAGATAAAAAGGAACCTACATCCTAAAAAAGAGAAAAGACAAAAAACGCGACACAGGTAGACGTTAACGTTTGACGTCTCGTGGCTAATAATGTCGTGTCACCCCACGCCCTTGCCCTCTCACTCCGCGCCTGCGCATCCTTTTGCGCCGACGCAACTGTCCGAAATGACGAAAATTTAACAAGTTTATTTTAAAATAATGACGGGAATTTAGTCACATATTTAAAAATGTACAATGCCAATTTTGGCATGTAACAAAATACGCTCTCGTTTGAATGGGAGGTAAAATGGAGATGCCGTGTGTGAGTGTTGTCACGTACGCTAAAGATCCCTACCTTGCTTGTAACAGCAAGGGTTCGGCAAAATGCAAAATATCCAGGTAACAAAAACCTCGTTTCCTGGCCAATGTAGTACATTCAGGTGGAGCATTGGAGGATCAAATGTAATGTAGCCAAAACATCCTCCGCTCATTGCTTTCAGCCGAAAATCACCGTTAACGTCTTCAAGTAAATCAGGATTTTATAAAGGACCGTTTCTATGTTTGGTCCAGATTCTTGCAAGGAAGTGCGTTGAATTTACACTTTTAGGGAACATTTATTTGTGGGGGTTAGATACGGGATAAGTAAGGGATTTCACGAGTACACTTCCTGCAACTAATGCGCACTCGCGTTTAATATATCGGTACCTTACGGTAGTTGACTGTCAAGTGTCATTTAAAATGCGTCTTTCGGATGAATTCGTTATTGTCACCACCATCAACAGGCTTTTTATTTGCTAAGCGCGATAACCACACTTTCCGTTGGCTTAAAAATGCGTGTTTAAACGAATGCATACAATACAATTGTAGATTATTCTCTCACAATATGTGAGAACTGGAAACCGAAATTTTATCGTAATAACCAAATATACATACAATAGTAATGATGGGATTACAACATTCGGATTACAACATTCCTATACCTAATGTAGCCAAAGAGGCGTAACAATCGCATCAAAGCTTCATAAATCAAAAAGTAAAAAGTCTCTTTGAACGAGAGCTCAGATCAACGAAAAACCTAAAGTAAATAATGTCTGTAGACGGGACCACAGGACAATTCACTTGTTTGTTGTTGAGAACACCAGCCTGGGGGTGAGGAGAATATCCTCGATAGTGTTTAAAGCAACAATATATTAAATTATAGGTTGGGATGGTTCACTTCAGCCTAAGTGGTGAGGAGAATATCCTCTGAAGTGTTCCAGAACAACAGCTAATTTTTTTTTTAACAGGTTTCCTACTGATGATGACCACATAGTGGTCGAAATACGTATCTAGTAATTTAAATATTTTTTGTGGTTAAGGGTTTTTATTTAATTTTATTTAAATCGTGCCACAGTGTTCCTATAGATTATTAATCTTTTCCTTGTTTCTATGTTTGTTATCTTTGAACACAGTAGTTGCTTTTTATTGTTAAATGTAGCACGACCTTGTGCTAATCTTTGTTTTATATCTTTTGTGCTTCTCCCATCTTGCGTTATTTGGCTTCCTAGGTAGCAGAAATCCCTAACCTCTTGTAAGTTCGTGTTACATATTTGTATTCTTGTTTCTGATTTATTTTTCCCTTCTTTACATACTAGTACCTTAGTTTTACTTTTGTTAATTTTCATACCGTACTCTCTGTTAGAACCGTTTCAATTTCATTGAGAGCAGCTTCTAACTCTTCCTTGCTAGATGCTAATACCGCTATATTATCTGCAAATCTAAGCATATCAATTTTTTGCCCCTGCATAGTAATTTCAAATGTCTTTCTGCATTTGACAGTATTCATTGCCTCTTCAATGTACAAGTTAAAAATTAATGGGGATAGGGCACATCCCTGTCTCACCCCTTTCCTGATGTTTACTTCTCTACGTTCCGGCTCTAATTCTATTACTCCTGTTTGCTCTTTGTATACGCTATGAACTATCCGTCTATCCCTATAACTCATTCCAATCTTGCACCTTATCTGTACCCGGCGCTTTACCATTTTTCAAACCCTTTAATGCTAATTCAAATTTCTCTCTAAGTATAGGATATCTCAAGTCATCATTTTCAATGTCTGATTCCTGTTCTAATGCAGTTAGTTCTTCTCCTGCATATAAATTCCCTATATATTCTTGCCATCTACCCACTTTCTCTACTTTTTCTATAATGACATTTCCTCCCGCGTCCCTTATATTTTTGCTATATGGTTTTATATCCCTAAAATTGATTCTAATTAGTTTGTATGCTTCATCTGTCTTTCCTACTTCCATCTTAGTTAGTACCTCTTTGCACTTTTCATCAATCCATTGTTCTTTAGCATTCCTGCATTTGCGAATAATTTCCCATTTTATGGCTTTGTATCTGTGTTTTCCTGTTTTGTCTGATTTATTTTTTTTTTCGTCTTTCTTCTATTAAATTCAGGATATCCTTTGTTATCCATGGTTTCTTATTTTCTTTTTGTGTATACCCCAGAATATCTCTGGCCGCCATGTCGAGGCTGGATTTAATGTTATTCCATTTCGTTTCTACTTCCTTAGTATTTTCCCGATATTTTTGAGCAATTAATTGACCTTTTTTCGAATCTTTTTTGAATATCTTTCTCTTTTAGATTCTGTAGGTCCAAGTGTCTTTTTCCGTTGCTTTTTTCCAATTTTTAAATTTAAGTGCGGCCTTCATAATTACGATGTTGTGGTCAGTGTCTATATCTGCTTCTGGGTAGCTTCTACAGCTTTTTACTTGATTCTTAAACCGTTGTCTAACAAGAATGTAATATATTTGATATCTTCCTATATCTCCTGGCATCTTCCACGTATATCGTCTTCTAGCATGATGTTGAAATAATGTGTTTGTGATGATTAAATTGTTCTTGTCGCAAAATTCTACCAGCCTATTTCCTCTGTCGTTTCTAGTGCCTAAACCATACAAACCTACTATCGCTCCTTCCCTACTCTTACCTACCACTGCATTAAAATCACCCGTAATTATTAAATTTTCATGTCCTTTTACGTGTCTTAATATGTCTTCGATGTCTTTGTAGATCGCTTCTACCTCTTCGTCACTGTAGCTAGAGGTGGGCATGTATACTTGTTTTATTACTGTGTTTACCGGTTTAGATTCTAATCTAACCATGAGTTTGTAAGTAATTTTCTACACAGTATCCTATCTTTTTCCGCATAACTATCCCCACACCCAAATTTTCCTCCTCTGTTCCTGTATGAATTACCCTGAAGTCTCGACTCCAAAAATCCCCCGCCTCTGGCCTCCGAACTTTGCTGATCCCTACTATGTCTAGTGATAACCTATTCATTTCAATTTTTAGGTTCTTTAGCTTACCCACTTGCTTCATAGTTCTAACATTCCACGCTACGACTCGCAAAATGTTTCCGACTCATATTCTTAACTTTCCGATCGCATCCTCCGAAGTAGTCCTCTCCCTGAGATCCGAATGGGTGGACTATTTTATCTTGGGAATCTTTTACCCCAGAGAATGCCATCATTTTATTCTAATTTAGGTACGCTGTATACTTGGTAGGTAATGTGGTGGATTCCCGTTGCCTTCCGCATCGCAGTAGCGTGTCTTAGACTGCCATACCGACCCCTATGGTCTCTGCCAATCTAAGTACCGAAAGAGCAGCTGCCCTCTTTCGGGGACCTGTCTTAGTCTGGTTCCTCACAAACGACCCTAGTACTTTGGTTGGAACTGTAGTTTGGCTTTTTAGCTCATTAGAACACGCAAGCCATTTCACCTGTTCTAGTAATCTAGAACTTCGGCTAGGTGCAGGTCCATTCGAAATGGCATTGCATATTAATGTGTACAAATTTTTATTAATATCTTTGAGGTATTCTCTTAAGTTAAAGAAATTTCTTGTTGCTTTTAACAAAATTAAGACAAAATATGTGGCAGCAGCAAAAACATTAAGTCAAATTAGACAGTGCAACTGCATTAACAATAGATAATTTCTTAAACCTATCTTATTAAATACAAAAAATAAAGAAATAGGGTGGCTTTTTTCTTTTTACAATAAATTCTACTTTTGGTCATAAATACCAAAGGCTCGAAACATCAAATAGATAGATAAGTTCTCAAAAACTATTTTCGAAAGAGAAAAATATAAGTAATTTTTAATTTAAACTTTAAGACAACGGTAGAATAAAATATTTCTCAAAGATAATTGCAGTGAGAAAAATAAATACCTAACAGAAGAAACTTTGTTTCATATTAAGGGGTGTTTGGTGAGTAGTGACGTGATAGCCATAGAACTCAATTATATTGTTCGAAGGCTCATATGCTTGAAAGTGTATGTTGTGGTGATAGTATGACGACTACGGGAAGTACAACAAAAGACGTAGAACTAGAAACACAAGCAATTTGGTTCCTATTGGTAGTAGGATGACACTTCGAAGAGTTGCATCGAGTAACTCCCTTATTCCCGCAACCTTAAAAATGGAAGAATACAAGATGGCGACACAGGACTAGGTTGATCGCAGTTGAAGCATGTGACTTGACGAGTAGAAGTAGACACAGGAATAAAAATACAAGAAACTACAAAAGAAGTATTTAATCTAACACTAGGTGTAGTGATAAAACTAAGACTGGTTTCAGAAATGGGTGTAGTTCGAACAAGCACAAGGGCAGAAGCACTAGGTGTAGTAGAAGAAAAAAAGGTAAAGTCAGGTTTATAAGACAATGTAGGTTCTATCAATTTTGTTGTTTTATGAGAAATAGGAGGTCGCTAACGTCCCGCTGAAATTTTGGTACCCTCGAGTTGTTGACCCAAGAATAAAAGCTGATATCAAAGTAATAGGGGTAAGGCTTAAGGACGTTTGATAGAAAAAAGACAAGTTCTCCAGATCCAACAAAGACGTTGCTCTTTAAAAAAGCGCTCCGAAAGGCAAATAAATAAATTCAACATACATGTCACATAACCCCTAAAGATTCCGAAGGACCCATAGTCATCTGATAAATTTTGTGCATTAACCGATCATCATAGTCCGGAGATAGAAAACTGATTTGAGCATACGACAATGCCAGACCAAGAATGCACACTATCGTGATTTTCCCTATATAATAGAAAGGCTTGACCAGATAGAATTTCCGAAGCGGAAGTTACATATCCTCCAATTAATATGTATATAAAATTAATCACAATTATTATGTCTTAAGATATAGAAAGTTACATTGTATAATTGAAGGTAATAATATAAAAGGTTAACGAAGGTTTATATCAGACATGAGAACGGAAGCAACTACTTTGTATTCAAGATGCAACCTGATACTACGGTGCAGGACACAATAAAATCAGACTTAATTAACATTACCAAGAAGTAAGACATTGAATGTTATCAAAAAATAGCAGACGGTGAGATCTGCATTTCCCACAAGATGATGTGAGAGCAGAGATTACATAAATACCCTGAGGAGCCCCTGATGGCTAGTCAGTCTCGAACTTCATAACTTTAACGTTGTTGGTGGTTCAAGCTACTTACCATAATTTTTAATTGATAATTATTGATTTGTCAATTTCAATTAGTTTAGTGAATATATACGTTTTGGTTGATTGTAACAGAAAGAAGTCATTTTTGTAATTGTATAATTGAGAATAAAATTGATATAAGTGTTTTTTGGGAAATAAACGTTTTTAAAAAGAAGCTCCCAAAGGTCCAAAACCTATTTCGGAAGTAAATAATTGGTGGAAAGAGTCCCCTCTAGAGGAACATAACTCATCCGTGCGAATGAGAAAATTCATTAGGTCTTTCTCGCCCGAAAAATCTAGAACAAGTTTGGAAACTGCGTTACTTTTAGTAAAAAGGAGAAATCAGCTCAGGTTCTCCGTCAGCCTCCGATTTAGGAGGAAGGTTCTTCAGCGTCTACATTAGGGGCACTAATCCGACTAGAGGTAGTTTCCGGTGTACTCGAGGAAAGGCGGCTCCGTGGCGTGGTTGAAATGAGTCATATCCAAGGTCCCGGGTTTGAATCCCGACATGGTCAGGTTGAAAAACGTTAAGCGAACATTTTTCACAAAAATACGCCCTCGTTCGGATGAGAAGTTAAATGTAAGTTCTATGTGTGAGTGTTGTCACGCACATTAAAGATCCCTAGCTTGCTTGAAACAGCAACGTTTCGGCAAAATTCAAAATTTTTAGGTAAAAAACTAGCTTCCTGGCTAATGTAGTACCTTCGGGTGAAGCATTGAAAAATCAAATGTAGTGTACTTCATACCTGCTGCGGGGAAAATAAGTAGTTGTTGACGTTGTACCTTCGGTTGGCTTCTTCATGCAGTAAATTTTAGCAACGACGTTTAATATGTAACAGTAGGGAACTCACACGTTTGAATAGCGGGGAGGATTTATCCCCATTCAAAGTGTCGAACTACTCTTACAATTCCTGAATTGACACTTTAATCTGTATTTGCTCTGACTCAAAATCGACCTGTATAGGAAAGAATGAAGCGTTTGATCCTATTCCTCCGGAAAGCAACCTGGACGGCCTAGTGTAAATTTACCACATTAGTCTCAACATCAAAACGTCGCGAGGATAACTCATATTGTAACTCGACCTGGTACATTTAATCGATATCAATCCGGCAATGTGCTATTTTAATTCAATAAAAGAATATTGCTGCCGACAGAACAAGTTAAAATATACCTGAAGGAAAAATCGGAATCCAAACACCAAAATTGGTAGGAGCGAAATATAGAGTCTAGAAATATTAATAGAAATCAGGCGCCATTGTTTTCGGAAACTTGAACTGCCAGCAGAACACATTTCTGATAACTGGGCAGAACGCAAAACTACAGAAATTGACCAAGCTCCGGACAAGGAACAATAAAATGAACGCAATACATTTTTTTTATCAGGACAAAACGGTATACGTACAAAAAAATTCGGGACCAAACGTTAAGCAAAAATAGAGGTTTCTCAAAAATCAGTGGCAAACGTTAAGTAAACGAACGGTTTCAGAAATTGGAACTCCACGTTGGGTTTGCCATATTTTAGGTTTACAGTAATCCGTGCAGACAAAAAAAAAGTAGAGTAAGCAAAGAAAATCGCCCGCACCGAATACCGCTACAAAACAAAAGGAATCCAAAGAATTAGTGCCGTACTAGTTAAAAACGTCCTAGAGTGGAGAGGTTCAAACAGAAAGAAAAATAGGAAAACTTATGAAATGGACTTATTACAAATTTTTGGTTAACAAACATGATATCAAAAGGAATATTTTCAAAAATCCCTAATAAAGCAACATGATACCAAAACCAACATTCACGTAACTTCCTGCTAAAACATGATATAAAAGAACACCAGAATATAACATTCCTCCAGAATATACATAAAATTTAAACAAATATCAATTAGGGATTATTTTCCAGTCACATAAAATCCTAAAATATAAATAACAAGCACAAGTATACTTACAAAATATTCCAGCTTTAAATAAATACAAGAATAATAATAATAATAATAATAATAATAATAATAATAATAATAATAATAATAATAATAATAATAATAATAATAATAATAATAATAATAATAATAATAATAATAATAATAATAATAATAATAATAATAATAATACATACAGTAATGTAAAGCTGTATGCATTACAGGACAAAACCTAAAAGCAATAGCATATCCCTAAACTGAAGGTAAGTTTTATGGGTAACCAAATGCTTAATCCTATCTTAGCTTATAATTAATAAACAACTTGTTGACGTTAGCATTTCCGAAATCTTAAGTTAAAAAAGTACATTTTTCAAATTTCTCCTACGCGAGTTTATGTTTATTTTAATGGTTAGTTGAAAACAATCGCGTAATCACACTTTGCACTAATACTTTATAGTTAATTTAGAACAGAAGTCTATAATTTAGCATGCAATAACCACGCGTAAAAACTAGAGCGCGTGGTTATTAACCACACAAAACTAACTAGGTTTCTTATAAAACATCAACAAAAAAATAGAGTATTCCTACCTTAAGTAACTGCATTCTGAGGACACCATTCGACTATCTGCAGTAGTACCATCGTAGCAGATCTGAAAATGCGTACTTAGAACTGTTTACAGACCGGACACTTCTACGAAACAACTTCACTCATTTACTTGTTACGAAACATCGACTATTTCGGACTTTATACTAACGAAACAAAGAATGCTTTCTTAAAAGCAATTTTCAGTCTCTTCACGCGAAAGGACCCTACTTAGTCATCCTCTCTTGCACCACTTAACTTGTATGTATAGGTGGAGATGATCCACAAAATAGCATCGTGATTTCCCTTCAAAAACATTTCCTGTCGACCAAACAACCACATGGAAGGTATTTTGAAACATCACCTACAGATAAACAAAAATAACAAAGCGAATGGCCGCTCTACAACATAAAAAATTCCACTAATCGTGTCTGCTTAAAAACCGGACCTGGCGTTTTCAAAACGATGTCTGTTCAACCTGCTCTGCATATCTGCAACCAACATACAAGTTAAGCTACGAAAGGGATGATTATTATGCAGCGTCCTTTAACGTGAAGAGACCTGAAAATTCACGATGTTACTTAAAATACTTTCTTTTAAAAGGCGTTATTGTGGTTCAGTTGTGTCAAATCAGAAATAGTAAATGAGTGTAATTGTCTAGTGGAAGAGTTTCGTCTGGTAACAGTTGCGAGTAAGTACGCCATTTTAGAGCTGCTAGATGGTAATAACTGAAGGCTGAGAAGGCACGATGAGTATATACTGGAGATGGTTGAGTGGTTGACTCAGAATCCAGCTTACTCTCCTTCGACACAAAAAGGGACTTAAGTTAGGATCATTATGTTATTATTTTTTCTTTGATACTTTAGAGGAGACCAATTTAAATTTCTGCTTTAGTTTTTACGCGTGGTCATTGCATGCTAAATGTACATACGCGGGTTCAAAATTAACGATGCAATATAATTGCAAAATGTGACTGAGCGATTGTTTTTTAAGTCATAATCCGTAAGCTTGGGTAGAAGCACTCTGATAAAATTTACTTGATTTAGTTAAGTTTACGGAACGTAAGTTGGTTAGTGTAGAAATAACCAGATAAAATTTATTTACTTTGAATAGGGTTGCAAAAATGCGAACGTCAACAGCTAGTACTGATTAATTATTTGTTTAGATAAGCCTATTATTTTGTTATTTATAAAATTACTTTCAGCGTTATGCTATTGTTTTTATTTGTCCTGAAATGCATTTCAAAAGGTTTACTTCTTTAAATTATTTTATTGCTTATGCATTTGTACTTATTCAGGAAGTTGGTATGTGACTGAGAAATAATCCCTAATTAATATTTGCTTTAATTTTATATTTTATATGCGAGTCAACGTTTTTCTTTTATAGCATGTTAACAGGGTTTTGTAAATGTTCCTTTAGATGGCATATTTTTTTCTAAAGGCTTGTAATAAATTCATTTTTCGAAGCTTTCTATTTTTCCTTTTGGATGACCCACCCCACTCTACGACGTTCAGTTAGTACGGTAAGTCCTTACAAATTCTTATAATGCTATTTTTTTCTTTTTTGTTGTTGCGCTACTCGCTTCAGGCTGTTCTTCTTCCTTCCTTGGTTTTCGTTGCTTTTTGCTTCGCATGAATTTCCGTAACAATCTTATATTTATATATATATAGCTTATTGAAGATATGTAACTAAGCAAAAGCCTGTCGTCATCAATAGGTCTTCAGTCCTGGAACTGGTGAGACACGTACTTTCGTTATTTTCTATTCTGAACTAACTTACACGTTTCCCCGAAATTCCCACAGCATACATATTTCACTATCTGCGTGCAATAGTCTGATCTAGATCTACTTTTATCTCTCTTTTTTCTTATCTCTACGTGTAATTAATCCCGCACTATTCCCCAATTGTCTTACAGCGTGTCCTGTCCTTCTATTTCTTCTATTTTTTTTTTATTTCCCACAGATATCTCTTTGTTATTAACTTTATCTGTCCATGCTATCTACCACCATCATAATATGAAACACCACATTCCAATAGGTTTCCACCTTTTTCCTGTCTGCTGCTCCTAATGTCTGTCCATGTTTTATAGTCACACATTGCTGTGCTCCACACATATGCTTTCAATAATTTCTATGTTTGTTGTTTTCGAACATAGCTGCTGCTCTTTCCCGCTAGGTACAGCTTGGTGCCCATCTATTATTTTCTAACCATATACCGTATTTTATCGATAATCAATGGGATGTGAAAGAAGTCAAGCAACCTGCAACTACTTGGATTCTCAATAATTTAACATTCGCCAAACTAATATTTCTAATAAAGCCTTTCGCACAATCAACATTAGTTGAGAAACCAACACCTGTAGTTGTTTATAATAATCAACAGGTTAATTGCAATTCATTTTTTTTCGTCATTAGGTATCCGTCTTGTAACTGGTTGTTCTGCATCTTTGACTATTTGTGTCCAATAGCCTAACCTAGGTCTACATCTTCCACTCCTTTTTTCTTATTGCTACTGCTAATTATTCCGCATTATTCCATCATGCTTTAGTACCTGTCCTATCATCCTATTTCTTCGATTTTATACTGTTTTCTACATATTTCTTTCTTCCCGTACAATTTATAGAACCTCCGCGTTGTTAGCTTTGTTTGTTTATAATATTTCCATCATAGGTTTGTAGCACCACATTTAAAAAACTTCTTTTTCCTGTCCGCTTCTCTTACTGTCCAAGTTTCGTAGCCGTACAGCTCTATGCTCCATACATATGCTTTTAGCAATCTTTTTCTTGTTTCTATGTTTGTTGCCTTTGAACATAGTAATCGGTTCATCTTGATAAATTCAGCACGATCGTGTGGCACTCTTTGTTTTATATCTTTTGTACTTTTCTCACCTTGCGTTGTTTGGCGTCTTAGGTATAGATATCCTTAACATCTTGTAAGTTCTCCTTTCCTATTGTATTCTACTTTTTGATTTATTTCTCCCTTCTTTACATACTAGTACTTCAGTTTACTTATGTTAGTTTTCATACCTGTTAGAAGTGATTCCATTTCCATAATAGCTGCTTCTAACTTTTCCTTGCTAGATGCTAATATCGCGATATAATCTGCAAATCTAAGCATATCAATCTTTTGTTCCTGTATAATAATTTCAAATGTCTTACTGCATTTGACAGTATTCATGTCTCTTCGATGTACAAATTAAAAATTAACGCGACCAGGGCACATCCCTATCTTACCTCTTTCCTAATATTTGCTTCTCTTCGTTTATGCTCTAATTTTATTACCGTTGTTTGCTCTTTGTATAAGCTATAAACTATCCGTCTATCCCTAAAACTCATTTCAATCTTTTAGAGTATTTAGAACATTTTTTTCCATTTTTTATTGTCGAATACTTTTTCCAGATCTCCAAACTTTATATACACGAATTTTCCTTTTTCTATTGTCTTATCCATTATCACCGTCAGAACTAAAATAGCCTCCTGTATTCACTTGTTTTGTCTAAACCCAATTTTATCATCTCCTACTACTTCTTAACTAACCTGGTTTGTTCAATTTTCGTTAATATTTTTGATATGCTGTCCAACTTTTTGTTTGAAAATTTTCACATCTCTCAGCCCCTCACGTTTTTGGTTAGTAACTATGATGTTACGTTTGAAATCTTTGGGTATTTCGCTTGTCCTATACATATAGCTTTCAAAGAGAAAGAGATGCTGTTAGTGCTTGTCAAACGGCATTTGAATTTCTGCCTGTAGCTTAACTATACCCGGTGCATGACCATTTTTCAAACCCTTTAATGCTAATTCTAACTCATCTCTAAGTATAGGATATCCCAAGTCATCATTTTCAATGTATGATTCCTGTTCTAGTGTTGGTTGTTCCTGTCCTGCATATAAATTCCCTATATATATTCTTGCCATCTAACCACTTTCTCTACGTTTTCTATGATGACATCTCTTTCCATGCCCCGTATATTTTTGCTATACGGTTTTATATATCTAAAATTCATACTAATTAATTTGTATGCATCGTCTGTCTTTCCTATTTCCATCTTAGTTTGTACCTCTTTGCACTTATCATCAACGCATTGTTCTTTAGGTTTCGTGTATTTGTATTCCTGTTTTTTGTTTCGTCTAATTTGTTTTTGTATTTTCGTCTTTCTTCTATTAAATTCAGGAAAACCTTGGTTATGCATGGCTTCTTACTTTCTTTTTGTGTATACCCCAGAATATCTCTGGCCGCCTTGTTTAAGCTGGATTTAATGTTTCTACTTCCTTAGTATCATACATTTTTTCGATGTCTTTCAGCAACTCGTTTGATTTTTTTTCAAATCTTTCGTGGGAATCTTTATTTTTTAGATTCTCAAAGTCAGAGTGCATTTTTTCTTTCCTTTTTTCAAATTTTTAAAGTTATGTGCGACCTTCATAAATACGATGTAATGCTCAGTGTCTATATATGCTTCTGAGTGGTTTCTTTTACTTGATTCCTAAACCGTTGCTAAAGAAGAAAGTAATCTATCCTCTTATATCTTCTGGTATGTTCCATGTGCACCGTTTACTAGCATGATGTTGAAATAATGTGTTTGTGGCAAAAGTCTGTATATTTCCAATCAAGGCCGCGCCGTCCATAAGGACAACAAGGGCAAAAACCCACGGCGCCAAGAGTCCAAAGGCGCCGTGAGGCGCCTCACGGTAATATTTAAAACTTACCAAAATTCTTATTTTTGTTTGAGACACGAGACTTCCCAAAGGTCCCCTGTACGTTTACGCGCGCATTCGCTATGAATAACTAATTAAATTCCCTTAATTATCGGAACATCGATGTTTTGTATCAGATGTTCTCAACCGATGATGATCTACAATATTAGGGCAACACTCCAATATCGCGACGTTGCGCTAGTTGCACAATTTTATTTTTATTATGTTTATGTATTCGATAATTATCGGTTTTCGATGTTTTGCCGTAACAGCGCTCGCGCTCATCCTTATATGTTGACTAAAACGCAGAAAGTGAGTTTATTCTTGTTTCTGCAAGTTTTCTCGTTCATTCCTTCCTGTTGAATCTTGAGTCTTGAATTTTTATAAATACCGCCGCGCTTTTAAAAACAATTCATTTAACATTGAGTATCGAAGTGTCGTAAAGACTATAAATTGTGCACCTGAATTAAAAAAGTTAAGTGTTCTTCTATATTTTACATTATTAGAGGATTCAAGGTAAAAGGTAAGTTTCTAACTTTACTCTTTACTTTACAATTAGATAGAGAGGGCACGTTTTAAATGGAAAATAAATACCCTTCGGTCAGAATTTGATGAAATTTTGATATGTTGCAGAATTTGACCTATTAATGAATTAATGTGTCCATTGCAACAAAGCTGTAAGTTTAACAGTTAGTTTTTGAGATACAGGGTGTCCAAAATTGCTACTTCATAATTTCAGAATTTCGTAAATTGTATGTTGTTGCCGATATGAATACAAAAATAATAAATAAATTTTAAGATTGGCGTATCTAGCTGAATTTTAATTCTGTAATAGTCTATTTTAATTTATTATAGATGTTTAATAAAGAAGAAAAAAGCCTTCAGGATATCAAAATTTGATGAAAAAAAGAAAGCGGGAAAAAGAACTGGAGAAGACGAATTCCAAAATTACGGTATTTTTTCCTTCACCTTCAAGCACAAATATACAAACAGATGCAGATCTTCCATTGACTTCGAGAGAGGACCGGGAGGAGTCTAAACTACAAGAGATTCCATCAACATCTACATACGAAGTTGAGGAAGACGAAGACGTAGTTTCTGCGGAAGTGGACGATACGCAACTTCCTCAAGATCAAGGTTTGTGGCCAAAAATATTGTCTCCTAGAGATGTACAAATATTAATTGAAAACGGATCTACTCATTATCGAAGTAAAAATTGTATAAATTATCCCAATGATAAAATATCAGGCCGAAGGTTTTCGGATAAATATTATTCACGAATTTTGTGTAATAATGAAAAAGTTGAACAGGAGTGGCTTTTATATTCAACAGAAAAAAATTCAGTGTTTTGTTTTTGTTGTAGAATATTTTCAAATACTTTAAAAACAATTAAATTAAGTGATGAAAATGGGTATAATGACTGGCACCACATTGGTGAACATTTAAGTATTCATGAAAAAAGTAAATTTCATTTTGAGAACTTAACAAAATGGTCAGAATGTTTCACTCGCTTAAAAAAAATGGCAACTATTGATTCTGCGGCTCAAAACTTAATTAATATAGAAACAAAATAGTGGCATGGAGTTATCGAGTGTATTTTTTATATTATTCAATTTCTTGCTGAGCAAAACTTGGCTTTATGTGATACCAATAGCAAACTGTTCGAAAAAATAATGGCAGTTTTCTAAAATGCATTGAAATGTTAGCAAAATTTGATCCTATAATATCTGAGCTCACGAGAAGGATCCAAATGCAGGAAAAGATAAAAATGCCTCATTATCTTGGGGACAAAATTCAAAACGAAATAATTAATTTAATAGGAGAAAAACTTAAATTAAAAATTTTAGGCATGATTAAAACAGCTAAATATTTTTTAATTGTACTTGATTGTACCCCGGTTGCTAGTCATCAAGAACAAATATCAGTATGTGTTAGATTCGTTAATTCAGAAAAAAATAAAATTGTCGTCGAAGAACATTTCTTAACTTTTTGCCCTATAAATGATTGTACAGGTTAGGTTTGAAAAATTTCTTAATAGAAACATTGGAAAAAAATGGATTAGATATTTATCATTTACGCGGCCAAGGATATGACAATAGTGCAAACATGCGCGGTAAACATAATGAATTACAAAAAATTCTTAATATAAATCCAAGAGCATTCTTCGTGCCTTGTTGCAACCATAGTTTAAACCTTGTCGTGAAGGATGCTGCAAAATCATATATTTCAAGTGTAAAATTTTTTTCTATAGTACAGGAATTTTATAATTTTTTTTCCGCTTCAAGTAACCGTTGGTCAGTTTTAAAAATAAATATATCAAATTTAACCTGAAATCCCTTATCTGATACAAGATGGTCTAGTAGAGTTGATGCTTTAACTTTTTTAAGATATCAGCTTGGAGAAATATACGATGCTCTATTTGAAATCTCTAGTGAAGGAAATAAAGCTTTTGACAATAATTAAAAAAATACGGCATCATCGCTAGCCAAAAAAATAAAAAATGTTGAGTTTATATGTATGTTGATTTTATGTTATAATATTTTAAATAAAGTCAATATTGTAAGTAAATTTTTACAAACTGAGGATTTTAATATAGCAGAGGCCTGTGCTAATTTAAAAACTTTAGTTAATTGGTCAGCAAAATACAGATCAGATAAAGGATTCAACGACTTGTTAGTCGATGCTTGTGAAATAACTGATTCATTAGACGTTGATTTTGAATTTAAAAAAAAAAGATGGCTTGAGGGTGAGAAAAGTTAAGAAACAATTTAGTTACGAACACGATGATGAACCCACTGAAGATGAAAAATTAAAGTTTAAAGTAAATTCTTTTTTTAATATGTTAGATATAACTATAGAATCTGTAAATGAAAGATTTCAAATATTATCAGAGTAGTAGAGGAAAATCAGGCAACCCAGCACCTCATTTCCACCAGCTTCCCTCATTTCCACACAATTTTTAATTAAAAAAAGGGAAAAGGGGGAAATTTTTTTCCCCCCGGGGCCCCTTTTGGGAATTTTTCCCAACCTTTTTTTCCCCCCTTTTTCCCCCCAAAAATTTTTCCCCTTTCCCCCAAAAAATTTTTTGTTTTTTCCCTTTTAAATTTTTAAAAATTTTTAAATTTTTTTTTTTAAAAATTTTTTTTTCCTTTTCAATTTAAATTTTTTTTTTAAAAAAATTTTTTTTTTTTTTCCCTTAAAATTTAAAAACCCCCTTAAAAATTTTTTTTTTAAAAATTTAAATTTTTTTGGAAAAAATTTAAAATTTTTTCCCCCAAAAATTTTTTTAAAAAAATTTTTTTAAATTTAAATTTTTTTTTTAAAACCTTTTAAAAATTTTTTTTTGGGGTTTTTTCCCAAATTTTAAATTTTAAAGGGGAAAAAGGTTTTAAATTTTTTTTTCCTTTTTTTTTTTTTTTTTTTAAAAATTTTCCCCCAAGGTTTTTAACCCAAAAAATTAAAAAAAATTTTTAAAATTTTTACCCAAAAAATTTAAAATTTTTTAAATTTTAAAAATAAATTTTTTTCAATTTAACCTTAAAAAAAATTAATTTTTTTTAAAATAACCTGTAACAAAATGATTTGTAAAAGGAAATTTTAGTCTAAAATTTTCTTAACAATATTTTTATCAACAAATGGGTAACAATCCGAACGAAATTTAATTAAAAAGAAAGTTACCATTTTAAAAATTAAAATAAATTTTCCTGAATGTGTTTTCAAAAAAACTAAAATCATTTATAATTTTAAATTAAAATTTTTTAAATAAGTTATTTAAACAAAAATTCCCAATAAATTTATTTTAACTAAAAGGGAACTTTTTAAACCTTAATAATTATGAAATTTTTTCCTTTAAAAAGGGCATTTAAGAAAACCGCCAATTTCAATCCCCTGATTTAATTAGAAATTTTGTTGACTCATTAACTATAAATTTCAAATTAAAATGAATAAAGTTAAGTACTGTTCAATAATAAAGGAAAAATTTTCTTTCATTTGTTAAAACCTTACGTGACGCTAGTAGCATTATAAACCTTGCTTAATGTTTATTTTTCATTTGTAATCGAATCAACAAATTTTTTTTTAAAACTGGATCACATTTGAAACTGGTTTCTTTCAAACAAATGCGGTTTTAAAACAGTGCTAAACAATCAATTAACACATTAAATATTGTTCTCATTTTAGGTTGTGCTTTAGGCCAGGGTATGCAGACTTTTCCATTCGCCGCTTTACAAAATTGTGGTTGTTTCGTACAAGACCCTTTAACAACTGGGGAGCTGAACGTTTACGGCAATGACATACCGTGCTGTTTTCCTTGTGTCGCGTAAGTTCCATTCTCGTAAAAGCGAAACCGCAAGTCCCACAGTTTAAGTACTTTGCTGCGGACGGATGTATAAGCAACCTTGGACGATGTTAACCACGACATTTGTTCTGGTGCCGTTTGGAGCATTTTCCGGTAAAGTAGACGTACAGGGCTCGCATTTAAAAACGTTTGCAGGTACCATTTTGTACAAAACAAAACCGCACTATAAGACTTTGGTTAAACTTGTAACGAACTAACTTAAAAAAGGTTTACTCGAGCGTACCTGTTTATGCCCTATAGAATGCAAACCGAAGGTTTCCGAAGATACCCGAACGAAGTTGAGGATTCAGCGGGGAACTAAATGAGTCATAATCCTTGCTGCTCGTCCAATACATTTAGCGCCAATGCATGCACCTGGTTCGCTTCGTCGATGGTGCGAATGCCGTTAGTAAAACACCGGAAAACGTCTTCCATGTTATACGGATCGCGTGCATATTAAAAATCCAAAAGGGTGGTAGCACACCAAAAATTGTGTGCAAGTCGTGCTGTAGAAGATGCAGTGCTACTATAACCAAAAACACTTTAAACCATTACTAAGAAAATACCAACTTGTTGTCTACAGGATACTTACAACAATTTAATTTTAAATAACTTCTACGTCATACTTTAGGAAATGTGGCGAATATTTTCCAAATGAATCACCAAGCAAAGTATATGTTAGCGTATTAAAATTACCCATTAATTTCCATTTTACGACCGTGGTTAATTATAGATTAAATTTAATTTGTGCACGTTCGAGCTTCTCGTAAACTAACATATTTTAAGCAACAATGCGCTGTATAATACATGCATACCCCTTCGCCGCGCTACTGCTATTCTTGTAATTGCTAGAAAAAGTCACTCTCCTTTTTACTGTTAGGACCGATGCAAAGCACCATTTTTATACTTTCTATAGCACATCGCCACTTTTTCGTCTGATAATTAAATTTTGCTTCTGTAGGCTTTTACACTTTCGCATAGCGGTCGGCCGCACGTATTGATTTCTAGAACCGGTAAGTACTCGATATCCTCCAAATAGAAATTAGATGCTCGATGTCTGTCAACTTCCAATTCCCTCGTAAAGGTAGAAAAACTCGGTCAATCATCCATTAAACTTCACCCGCTCCGTTTTGATAATTTCCAAACATTTTCAAACGACAATGGGCGAAATTTTAAACCTCGAGGATCTTTAAGTCGTGATCAATTACACATCCGAGCTACGCGTAAACTAACATATTTTGCAGCAACTGTATAATACATGCATACCCCTTCTCTGCGCTACTGCTATTCTTGTAGTTGCTTGGAAAAGTCAGTCGCCCTTTTTTATTGGGACCGATGCAAAGCACCATTCCATACTTTCTTTATAAGTGTAGCACATCGCCACTTTTGTCGGATAATTAAATTTTTGTTTATGTAGGCCTTTACACTTTTGCTTATTTAAACATCTAATACGATCAATTAACCACTTTCGATTATTCTAACGGAACCACCATACATTCCGCCCACCGTTCTTTTGAATTCCTATGGGTTTCCGCACACTAACACCTGACGTATCTTTCTTACCATTTGTTAAACAAAAACTACCGGATCGCCATTGTGGACGTAAGCAGATGTTTGTGGATGTGTACGAAATATGTAACCATATACATTAACCAGTCTAAGCTATTTTATTTAGTCCACGAAAATATATTTTCTAAACCAAATTAATAATCGCTTTATAGGTTCCACATTTCTACCATTTCCCAATGACTGGTGCTACGTACATGGAAACTTTAATTTCTTATTGGAGAATTCTTATTCTCCCGCACTGCTGCGTAGTTGCATGCTTACCCTTTTGAGTATATGCTCGTTATAGGTTGTAAGACCCTCGGTTTTTAACTACAATTCGTGAGACCCCTTTAATCTTTTTAATCGTATCTTTCTCGCCTACAATACAGTAGGACTTAACATTACTACCAACAAATTCTAATACTGGACCCCCATTAAATTCTTTAATTTTCCTACAACTTTTTGTTGACAAGTGTTATATTGTATTTATTATGGGGGTAGTCACTCTTTTAAGATAAATATATTTTGCTAGGTATCAACTAATATTAAATTTTCTAGGGACCCCAAATCTGTAAATAGATTTTAAATAGGACCACCCATACAAAGTTATGCCTTTTAAAGACTAATTTTTCCCATCTTTATTTAACTCCATCTTTAAAACCCTTTTTCGCTCCAAGACATATGCTTTAACCAACCATTCCTAAAATCTAAAACCGCAGTGTCCCGCAATACCACGTGGAGATAACACGTATACTCTGTCAACCAGGATAGAAGCGGAAGGATTTGGAAGGTGGGGAAGAACTTAAAAATTATGGAATCTTAAAACTAATATATACAATAGGTTTACAAAATCTATACAAATATAAACAACTATCTTATATCTTTACCCCCATGCGTAGATTGTTGTACTATTAGGAATGATGTACCTTTGTCATCTTCCTCGATAAACTAATTTTATTAATAACTGCGTATGCAAATCGTATTCTTTACTCCGGATACATACGCACAAGTACTCAACCAAATAAAAATTGATGCTTGGTGACTGTTAACATCCGCTTCCCTCGTGTACCCCGCCCATGGCACCCTGCGCATGCACACCTGCCCATGCGCCCATGCGCGTACGCACCCTGCCCATGCTCCGCCCATACCCCCTTTCTGTGCGACTGCTATTTTTTAACGCCAGCCTTTTTAAATAAAACAATGTTATAAATTATAAAATTTTATTCTGACATTATACATAACAAATTTAAAAATATTTAATACCAACAAATTTAAATTAATTTTAATAAAAGTTATACACAAAAATCCTTTCTTTATGTTTTTTGCAGTGGTTTTAATTTTATCTAATTTTATTCCACTTAAAATTTAAATCGATAAAGTCTTTATCTCCTTTTCTAACCAATAGTTTGATACATAAAGACCGTCTAGGTTTTCGAATTGTAAAATGTACCGAAGTTTGCCTCTATATTTAAAGTCTTTGATTCCACAACCAGATCCATTCCTTCGTGTAATTCTTGCAGCTTGTGACAATCTTTTAATCGCAGCTTTCCACTATATCCTGCATACGTATCTTGTTAGCTTGATCGACTTCTTCTTGTCGGTATTGGAGAAATCCTTTTCTCCCACACATGTTGGTAGTTGCTTTTTTGGGAATATATGGTTGTTATAGGTTGTAAGACCCTCGGTTTTAAATGATCCGAAAGGTTCTTTACTGGGCAAATATACAATGTTTAGCGGAACCCCCTTTGGTGTGGTGTACGCCAAGGTTACGAAACCCGCATTCCTTAGTTCGTCTTTGTTATCTGCCATTTTGATAAATACGTTTTTAGAATAACCTTTTAAAAAGTATACGGATTTAGTACCATCCTTTTCTGCAAGCCCTACATAACTAAAAGTCTTTCTTACTAACCGCAAATGCAACCTTGTAAACCCGGATGTATCTAAGTCAGTCCATCGACACATAAAATAATCTTTTAATTCTTCCTCATTTTCTCTAATAAGATGTTCTTTGTCTAACACATCTTTGTATTGTTCGCGTATTGTCGCATGTTTTATGTCCAATTTTCGCCTTTTGCATCCATTTCCTCTAATTCAGTTGTCTTTTCCTTCCACTTACAGCGTATGGTATCATAATGGGGAATTTCCTTTAGCGTAAACGGATAAGTTTACTACCAATATTTCGCGTTGTCGTACAACCTCTGGACGAATGTTAGGGTATTATCAATCCCAATTCCGAAATGATATTTCTTTTGGAATTTAAATATGGTGTTGCAGATTGTGTAAAATATGTACTCCTGCTTTAATGTAACTTGTGTAAGATTTTTATTTTATCTTGGCTTCCTCCTCTACTATCTCCAAATAATTTACAGGTAAATAGTTAAAACTAAAAAAAGCACATACTTTATCAATTTTCCCTTTCTTTTGGTTTTCGGACAACAATTTGCAAGCCCGTCAATTTCTTTGTATTACCATTCCCCAATACACGTACTGTAGCAGGTTATTAACACTAAACAGCAGCTATTTTGTAGCTTGTCCGATAGCTTACTCCACATTTTGGCAAGTGGTACCGAGTACATTGGCGCCTTTAGGAAGTATAACACTATCTTCCAATAACGTTAAACAGTCTTTTAAGGGTTATACACCCGTTCCGCACTGACATTGCTTCCAATTGCACATTGTATATTGTCGCTTCAATCGCGTAATACCATGTTCTTTGCCAAAGTAGACGCAAATGTTTCCCTTAAACGTACATCTGGACAACGTAAAAATCTAGTATATGATTGCCAAGTTGTTTATTAACACCAGGACTTGTTATCTGACACACAAATTTGTTGTATATCTTAATTCTTGCATTGGTTGTTAGCCATGTTAAACAATCAATTCCTACAGTTTATCGTTGTCAACTATAATATTACACTTTTCTTCGTATTCGCCCTTATAGCAAAAGTTATGGTTTGTAGTTAAATAATTACAATCTCCATCTTGCTAAATATACCCGCAAAATCTTGGGTTACATCCATGTCAAAAGATAGAAATAATCTTTTCGAGTTTCTAATATATCTGGTAGTTTCCAATAAACCAACACATCTGCTAGTTCCACTTTGTATGGAACACATATAGGATTTTGGAATTTTTATTAATGCATTCGAGGTCTTCTTTTCCGATAATTTCTTTTACTCTTGGCCCATCTTGTTAGTGCTTTCCAGAAAAACGGAGCTTAGCTTTAACACCATGCCTAGCAAACAAATCGGTCAAACTTTCTTCGTAGATAGCTGTTAAATGCACCACAAATTTCTTTTTAGGATAAACATCCTTTTGTTGCAGATGTTTGTTCGGCGTCAGAAAGGTCGCAAATTTTAACCAACATTATATTGTCACAAAATGGTTCTGTAATTGGGGTGTGTAGTCCACCAGTCAGCATCTGTTCGCCTTCGAAAAAAACCAATATCTGTTACCAGATTATTGTTGCACATATTTTCTGTCAACAGCCATAATCCAAATCGCTCATTTGTCGGTTTCACTTTATTCCCAAAAGTTGAGAAACGTTAATCACCTTTGAGACGCTCATGTTTACCGTTCTAGCTACTATCGAATACTAAATTGAATACGAAAAATTGTTCTCTTATGTATTCTACAGAGTGGGGACGTATATTGCCGAAGATGTCGAATATGTTGTTATCCGACCTAAGCCGACAGGGATGCGCATCGACATATATCCGGATATATGGATTTAATTGGGTGAAATTACCCCATATGAAATTGCCCATGACCCATGACCATATGACCCATGACCACATGACCATATGACCACATGACCATATGACCACATGACCAATGACCAATTGAAACCAAAAACCCTTCCTAATTGCTTTTTTTTCCATTAAAACCAATGTGGACCTAGGTTAGATAAAGGAAAAATTAATAGGTTGGGTCGGCCGCGGCCGCCTAACCTTTTTTCCTTTTCCCTTCCGTTTTAATGGAAAAACTGTGCTTGGTTGCTGAAACTGGTGGTTTGTCGGGGTTGGTGCTGGGTGGTTTGGTCCCAAATTTAATTTTCATGGGGGCCGCTGTGGAATTCGTGGCTGGTATGGGGCCATGTTCGGGCCGTCACAGGGGGCTTTGGGGTTCCTGGGTAAAGGTGTGTGGGCGGCGTCGGGGTGGTTTTTTGCGGAAACCGACCGGGAATTTGGTTATTAAAAATTTTGACGAAAATTTGCGCGGGTTGAAACTGGGTTCGCCGTGGGGATTGGGTGGTTAAAAACGTTGACGCCGGAGGTTTTACAAAAAAGGTGGACGGGGTGTTCGTTGAACCTGGTTTCTGGGTGATGGGGGAGGTTTTGAAAGCAATGGGCAGTTTAAAATTATGTGTTTTGGGGTCAGGATGGGTTTGGTTTGGTTGGAAAGGGCGATTGGCTTCGGTTTTTGTTTTAAAATGGTGCGGTGGATGGTATGCCTGGGTGTGATCAAAAAATGTTTGGTGTTCGGCAATGGGTGGGTGGTTTTTAAATAACGAAATGGAAATTGGGTTTTGTTTTACCAATGGAAAAGGATACGAGAATTTTAGGATGGTGAACGTGGCGTGGGTTTTTGTCCTTAAGGATTTTCCGGCATAAATTAGGATGGTGGGAGGTCATGGGTTTTCCGGGTTGTCCAATGGGTGTTTGGTTACTGGATGGTTTAAGTTCTTTGCCGGGTATTCAGGCGTTTGGAAAAGGTTTGCTATAAAGGTGTAGGTGAGTTTGGTGATTTTTAAATATGGGGTTTAATGTTGGAAGGTGTTAAATTTTGGGGAAATTAACGGTGATTTAATTGTGGAAGTAGAAATTTAAGCTACGGCAATTTGGTGAAGGGGTTTTAGAGTAAGGTGGCTAGGTCTTACAAAGCCTTAAATTAAACCGAATGGTGGCGTGGGGACATGAGTTGAAGTTAAAAGAGGTGGAAGTAATGAGATGTAAAATTTCAGAAAATTTGGAATTAATGGGTATTTATCGTTAAAATGTGTATAAGGAACATGCTTAGGCGTAAGAGGAACTTAATGTGTGAACCTTTTTTTAGTTAGCGGGAAATCTTGGGGAAGGAGGGGTCGCGCGAATTGCAATTTTTAGAATTGGGTTTGGGGGATGAAACTGGAAGGTTTTGCTGGAAACGGGATGTAACATTTGAAAAACTTGGGTCTTGGGTGTATGTTGGTGAAGTGTCTTTGTCGAACCGTCTTGGGTTTGAAAGGTTGTTTGCATTTTATATAAAGGTCCAAAGGTTGGGTTTTGGTTGGATGGCGAAGTTGGCGATTTGGTGTGGGCGAAAGGAAAGGGAAGCCGTTGTATATCTTTTGGATGGTGTAAACGATCCGTAAAGTGGTAAGAAAGGGGTCATCGTTGAAAATTGGTTTATTGTTGTTGTTTGTTTCGGTTTAGGGGAAACTCTGTTTAAGTTGTTCAAGTTGCTTTAAAGGGCCAGGGAAATGTAATGGGTAATTGGGGTGTTGAAAGGTGATCTGTATTAAAGGCTTGGATTATTGTTTAAGTTACCTTGTGTTTGAGATTTAATTGTAGATTTTTGACATGTGTTGGTTAACAAAGATTTGTATGGAACACTTTGAATTTAAAATGGAGAACTTTGTATATATGAGGTAAATAAAAAGGTGTAAGAACACTTTTTTTTGAAATTAATATGTGGTTTAAGTTGTGTTGGCAGATTGGCAAATTTTTTGGTTGGTGGGAAATGGAAGGTATTTTTTAATCTGGTTAATTATAATTTAATTTAACGGCATTAAGTCCCCGAATGTTGCATGGTTTTTTGGCAATTGTTTTAAAAAACGAAGGTGTTTATTTATGTTGGGTGGTTACAGTGTTGGGTTGAAAACGGGGGTTGGTTTAGTGTGGTCTAATTTGGTTGGCGTTAAACGTTTTGGGCAAGGGAGTTACGGATGTCGTTCGGGAAGGTTTTGGAAAGAAACTTTTGGAAAGTCTTCAACCTGTGGTTATTTTGGCAAATAACGCGTTTTTTAATTTGTCGAGGAAAATATTGTAAAGGGAAATTGAATGTAAATTGGGTGTTAAAAACGGTTAAATTTATTTGGTAAGAGTTTTGAAATTAATCTACCGGAGTTAAAATTAATGTGGCTAAATTTAAAGTAATTTGGTTGTTTCAACTGTGTTGCTGATGTAAATTTTACAATTTGGTGACGTTTATTTTAAAATGGGGCGGTTTACTAAAATTTGTTCGGGTTTTTGGTTGTAAATTTGGAAAATTGGTTATTTAAAATTTAAAAGGGTAAAACCAAATGGAATTGTAAAAATATGAGAATTTTTCATGTAGGGAAATGGTTCGGAATCGGTGCTAATTCTGCGACTAAATGTTTAAATGCAAAAAAGACAAATGTATTGTTACGGTGCGTTTAAACGCACTGTGGTCTGTTTGTTGAGCAGCGTGTAAACCGGCATAACGAACGCAGGAATAGTGTGATACGTGTGTGTACGGTGGTGCTGTAATTTGGTGGATATATTACAAATTGTGTTCAATCGTGTGAAAGCTATCCTTGGTGTGAGTGTCTTTAGAAATGGGTACATCGGCGGTTAATTTTTGGACGGCTTGGCCAAATCTGGCGTTCGTTGTTCTGCTGAAATTCGTGGCTAACCGGGTGTAAGCGTAAAAATGGTGTGGTTAGAATGCTAACGGTCTGAGAAACGCCACTGCGGGCCTTGGTGTAATAAAATTCAGAAAACGGTCTAAAATCGTTGATTATTGCTACAACAAGTGTTTTTCGTAATTTTTGTAACGAATATGGCAAGTCGAGAAATATTTGTCCGAGTGCGGTAAAAAACTAAAAGTACGGTAAAATTTAATGGGGTTGTCGATGATGACGGTATTTAAAATTTATTGTAAATGTAGGCGTTTTTATAAATTTCCTGCCTTTTAATATTTTAAACAGGATTCTATGCGGGTGGTGTAAATTAGGTGAAACGGTGGATTTCGGTTTCTTTCAAATCGGTCCGCGGCCGGTGTCACTTTATGGTGGAAAACAGCTAATGGTGTGGTGTTGAATGATGTTGGTAAAGCAGGGTGGTGCGATTTCGTTAAAGGTTGCTTCTGCTGTTATGTGGACAAAAAATTAAACCGGATGCTAAATATGTTTGAAAAGTAATTATTTATCTAATCTCAATGAACGTGACATAAGTGGTGCAGAACTCCTAAACGAATTACAGTTTATTAATTTAGGTGAAGTTAACACTTCTACTCCTACATCATCATCATTGGGTCTTCAGTCATGAAACTGGTTAGACACGTACCATCATTGTTTCCTATTCTGAACTAACCTACAGATTTCCCCGAAATTTGCACAGTCTGTATCTATCACTATCTGATCTAGGTCTACATCCACCTCTTTTTCCTATCTCTGCTTGTATTTCCCACACTATTCCCCAAAAATGCCTTAGAACGTATTCTGCCTTTCTATTTCTCATATTTTTTCCCAAAGATATCCTTGTTCCCTTACTGTTACTATAACCTATTTGTTATTACCTTTGTCTGTCCATCCACATACATATGCAGCACGGCATTTCAAAGGCTGCTACTGTTCTTCTGTCTGCTTTTCAAACTGCTCGTATTTCGTAGGCATATTGTCTGTACTGTGCTCTACACATACGCTTTCAACAACTTTTTGTTTTATGTTTGTTGTCTTTCATCATAGGCGCCGTTCTTTCTTGCTAGATGCAGTTCGGTCCTCTTCTATTGTTTTACAATTATATATCCTATTTCTCCGACTTTCAGTGGTTGCGAAGGGGAGTAAGCAGCCTGTGGCTGCCAAGTTTCCCCAGCACTTGAACGTTTACTGATTTAATATTTTTTCTAGTATATCTTTTCGCACAGTTAACATTAGTTGCAGATATTTCACAAGAAACAACTAGTTGTTTATAATAATCATCAGATTTATCTGCGCTTATTTTTTCGTCATTGGGTTTCCAGTCTCAAAACTGGTTGGACATGTACCTGCACTTATTTATTTTTTCTAACCACATAGTTCCCTGAAATTCTCACTCAGCAATACAGCTCGGTTCCCCTTATATTGTTTTCTAATATTATGCCCTATTTTACTGAGATTTATTGAAGGGGGTTAAGCAACCTGTGGCTGCCAAGATGCCCCAACACTTAGACATTTGCCGAAATAATAGTTTTCCAGTAAATGCTTTCCCGCAATTACCATAATTCGAGAATATTGCCCATCCAATGCTTGTAGTTGCTTATAATAAATATCAAGTTTCTTCTATTGTTTTCTAATATTATGACCTATTTCACTGAGATTTATTGAAGGGGGTTAAGCAACCTGTGGCTGCCAAGATCTTCCAGAACTTAGACATTTGCCGAAATAATAGTTTTCCAGTAAATGCTTTCACGCAATTACCATTATTCTACTCCTACAGAAACTTTAAATTACATTATTAATAATAATTTGAAACAACCCTTTCCAAACACTTATGTGGCTTTACGAATTTTGTTAACTATGCCAGTATCTGTCGCCACAGCAGAACGTTCGTTTTCAAAATTAAAAATGATAAAAAACTATCTAAGATCCAGTATGGCTCAAGAAAGACTCTCAAATCTTGCTATTATTTCAATTGAATCTGAACTACTAAAAGATTTAGAAACTGAAGAATTGATAAATAAATTTGCAAAAAATAAAGCACGCAAAGTCAAGTTCGTTTAGTTTAGTGCCATGCTACTACTATGCTATTATATCTACACTCTAGCTATGTATAATTTAAAAAATATTGTAAAAATGTAAGATATATTTTTGATTAAAATGTTTATAAGTTTATATTTGGTTTTTTTAATATATCGTATCGTTACTTTTTTGGTGGTACTACTTAAAAAATATTTTTTGTAATAATACAGTTTTAGCGTTTATCTTATTATAAAGTTTATGTATAGTATATAACGACATACGACTTTTATTTCAAATTATGAAAAAATTTTAGTTCTAGGTACTTATTTATATTTGTCCCTAAGGCAATTTTATAAATTTTGAAAATAATGTACAGATAAAGAACAAAGCCTTTGTTACAAAGGCCAATTTTGAAAAATTAAATAATGTAAGAGAAGCTAAGATGCAAGCAACACGCCCTCTCTACTCCATTAAAAAATTCTCCCAATAAAAAAATTTTTTGCCCCAGGGCGCTATATAACGTTGGCGCGGCCCTGTTTCCAATGAATAAATAAATTATCGCTCTCGGTAGAAACGTTTAAAACTGTTTTTAATTTTGAAATTTACACTCAACCCGGTTCTGTGTTGAACGAGTCATTACACAAGCTATGGAGAAGATGACCCCATCACGTGAAAGCTATCGCTGTTGTTTACAATAGGAAGTTAGAAAACGTTTTTAAAAAGCTATCTATTTTTTGCCAAGCGCTGATTTAGTGTTTTCGGTCAGTCACAAGGTGGCACCGCTGTCCAGTAATTTTCAAAGGGGCTATTTAACATATGCTTGAATAGAATTCTAATTGTAACTACATTCTGTTTGTTCCGAAATCACAGTCATCCCATTTTAGGACAGCTAGTTTGTACTTACTGACCTTTACATACGAACTTTCTATTCTTAACGTCCTTAGTTTATGTTTGTGCTTAAGAAAATTAAGTATTTCGTAATTCAAAACGACCTCAAACGGGTTTATAAATAAACATCCAGTCCGCAATGGAGGAGAACAATTAGAAGCTCATAAAGATGCATTCATAATACCTTTTACATTATGCCGTAAGGATTGATATGCATAATTTTCAAAGCGCTTGCCCACCTGAAGCAATCTGCTTCCCTTACAACGCGTTACGTTTAATCGTTGCTAAGCAACCGCTTTGTAATTTATGGTGACGATAATGATTGGCGGTGTTACCCACTTACAATGGCCGCGGCGGCGTTCACATGCGATAACTGCTTTATTAATTATTCCGTAAGGATTTTGCATACATCAACACCACCTACCTGTTGTAACCTTTGATGCTAAACGCTCGTTTGCTTACTTCTTGAATTAGTTTCGAATTAATTATTTTCGATACATAGAATGAGGAGTGGAAGAAAGAGAAAGGAACAAGTTTGTGATGGCTTTTGAAATTATTGGTATTATTTGATCGAGTTGACATCGAACTATACATTTTTAAGACATTTTCGTACGAGTTTTTTCAAAGTATGAGATGTATGTAATTCCTTATTTAAAAGTAAAAGAATGCAATTAAGTATGATAATTCATGGAAATAAACTGCTTTTTAATTAAAACCGTTTTGCAATTTACACTACTAGTTTAAGAGAGGTCTAAAACTTGTTCTTGTAAACAAATAGCAGATTACAATGATTTCTCTACCGTCCTAATCGATATTATTCTCAAAAAATAAAAATAAAAATGAGATACGTGTCAACAAGTGATTATTATTAAAGACTGTTAAATATTTCAAATTGTAGAACTGCTAAGAGTCTTAATAAAATTTTAAATATTAAAAGATCAATTGTTTTTAGTATAGTAAACTGTCCATACCTGAGACAGCTTTCAGTTCCAAACGCAAATAGAAATATTTAAAAAATGGATGGACAATAAGAAAATATATGAAATCGTTTGTCTACGTTGGTACTTTTTGAATTAGTAATAACTTTTCTGTATATGATTTACAAAATAAAATTAAAAAAAAGTTATCCCAAGTAAGGGGATACCCGCCCTAATTTTGGACAGTCTATGCTTCGTCCGTTGTTCCATGTTAGAACGAGTCTAACAATACTTGGGGAACAAATAACATGTTCTTTTTTTATTATTCTCAAAATAAATTTGTAAAGGAATAAATTTTTACTCATTTTCACAAAATAAAATCCTTTATTAAAACAAATCCAATGGTAGATGTATCAAACAATGTAAATAGTCAGTTATAGATAGGGTTACCAGAAATTTTCAGAGTCAACCCCGGACACTATTTAAACAGATGGGTGGGAGAGATAAAGAACTAAAAAAACTAAGGAATATATAGAAATTAGAATTTTGCGACAAGAACAATTTAACCATCACAAACACATTATTTCAACATCATGCTAGAAGACGATATACGTGGAAGATGCCAGGAGATATAGGAAGATATCAAATAGATTACATTATTGTTAGACAACGGTTTACAAATCAAGTAAAAGACTGTAGAAGCTACCCAGAAGCAGATATAGATACTGACCACAACATCGAAATTATGAAGGCCGCACTTAAATTTAAAAATCTAAAAAAAAGGAACGGAAAAAGGCACTTAGACTTAGAGACACTAAAAGATAAAGATATTCAAGAAAGATTCGAAAAAAAGTCAAATGAATTGCTGAATGATATCGGGAAAATATCTGATACTAAGGAAGTAGAAACAGAATGGAATAACATTAAATCCAGCCTAGACATGGCGGCCAGAGATATTCTGGAGTATACACAAAAAGAAAATAAGAAACCATAGATAACAAAGGATATACTGAATTTAATAGAAGAAAGACGAAAATACAAAAATAAATCAGACGAGACAGGAAAACAGAGATACAAAGCCATAAATTGGGAAATTATTCGAAAATGCAGGAAAGCTAAAGAACAATGGATTGATGAAAAGTGCAAAGAGGTACAAACAAAGATGGAAATAGGAAAGACAGACGAAGCATACAAATTAATTAGAATGAATTTTAGGGATATAAAACCGTATAGCAAAAATATACGGGGCATGGAAAGAGATGTCATCATAGAAAACGTAGAGAAAGTGGTTAGATGGCAAGAATATATAGGGAATTTATATGCAGGAGAGGAACTAACTGCATTAGAACAGGAATCAGACATTGAAAATGAGGACTTGGGATATCCTATACTTAGAGACGAGTTTGAATTAGCATTAAAGAGTCTGAAAAATGGTAAGGCGCCGGGTACTGATAAGGTGCAAGCAGAAACTCTAAAAGCAGCTGAACAAGCAGTAACAGAACGTCTCTTCCAACTTGTAAGCTATATGTATGAGACAGGCGAGATACCCAAAGATTTCAAACGTAGCACCATAGTAACTATACCAAAAAAGAAAAGCGCGGATGGATGTGAAAATTTCCGAACAATAAGTTTGACAGCACACGTGTCAAAAATATTAGCTAGAATTGTGCAAAGAGGAATGGAAAAACAGGCGGAAGAAATACTAGGAGAAGACCAATTTGGGTTTAGGCGAAACAGGGGAACACGGGAGGCTATTTTAGCTCTGAGAGTGATAGAAAACGATAGAAAAAGGGGAAAGCGTGTATATAGGGTTTGTAGATCTGGAAAAAGCATTCGACAATGTAAAATGGAAAAAATGTTTGAAATACTCAAAAAGATTGGAATGAGTTATAGGGATAGACGAATAGTACATAGCTTATACAAAGAGCAAACAGCAGTAATAGAATTAGAGCAGGAACGTAGAGAAGTAAACATTAGGAAAGGAGTGAGACAGGTATGTGCCCTATCCCCATTGATTTTTATCTTGTACATAGAGGCAATGAATACTGTCAAATGCATGAAGACATTTGGAATTACTATGCAGGGACAAAAAATTGATATGCTTAGATTTGCAGATGATATCGCGGTATTAGCGTCTAGCAAGGAAGAGTTAGAAGCTGCTCTTAATGAAATGGAAACGGTTCTAACAGAGAGATACGGTATGAAAATTAACAAAACTAAAACTAAAGTTTTAGTATGCAAAGGTGGGGAAAATAAATCAAAAACAAGAATACAAGTATGTAACACGAACTTACAAGAGGTTAAGGATTTCTGCTACCTAGGAAACCAAATAACGCAAGATGGAAAAAGCACAAAAGATATAAAACAAAGATTAGCACAAGGTCGTGCTACATTTAATAAGAAAAAGCAACTACTGTGCTCAAAGACCACAAACATAGGAACAAGGAAAAGATTGCTTAAAACATATGTGTGGAGCACAGCACTGTACGGCTGTGAAGCCTGGACAGTAGGAGAAGCGGACAAGAAAAAGGTGGAAGCCTTTGAAATGTGGTGCTACAGACGTATGATGAAGATATCATGGACAGACAAAGTTAAGAACGAGAAGTACTAAAAATGGTAAAGGAAGAAAGAAATATGTGGCAAACGGTAAAAATAGGAGAGATAGGATGATAGGCCACATACTACGGCATGAGGGAATAGTGCGGAATATATTAGAAGCAGAGATAGGAAAAAAGAGAAGAATAGGCAGACCTAGGTTAGACTACTGCACACAGATAGTAAAATGTGTAGGCTGTAGGGGTTTTAGGGAGATGTGTAGGCTAGCCCAGAATAGAAATCAATGGGGGTACGCATCCAACCAATCCCAAGATGGATAAACTAATGACGAAAGATAACTGTGCTTAAACATGATGATTATTATAAGAATTGGTTGGACAATATTCTGGAATAATGTTAAGAGTGTGAAAGGATTTACTGGAAAACCATTATTTCAGCAAATGTCTAAGTGTTGGACGATCTTGGTAGCCACAGGTTGCTTAACCTCCTTCTCTGAATCTCGGTAAAATAGGGCATTTAATCAGAAAACAAGAGAAGGGGAACGAGCTGAATACACATGCTGTGTAAGAATTTCAGGGAACTATGTAGGCTAGCTCAGAATATAAATAAGTGCAGGTACGTGTCCAACCAGTTTTGAGACGGAAAACCTAATGACGAAAAAATAAGCGCAGATAAATCTGATGATTAGTATAAACAACTAGTTGTTGGTTGCGAAATACCTGCAACTAATGTTGGCTGTGCGAAAAGATAAATTGGAAAATATATTAGATCGCCAAATGGTTAAGTGTTGGGGGAACTAGGTAGCCACAGGCTGCTTACCTCCCTTCACAACCATTGAAGGTCGGAGAAATAGGGCATATAACTGTATAACAATAGAAGGTGATCGAACTGCATCTAACAAGAAAGAACAGCGCCTATGAGGAAAGGCAACAAACATAGAACAAGAAGAAAATTGTTGAAAGCATATGTGTGGAGCAAAGCACAGTATGCCTATGAAATACGGGCAGTCTGAAACGCAGACAGAAAAACGGTAGCAGCCTTTTGAAATGCTGTCCTTCAGATGTATGAGGACGATAGCATGGACAGACAAAGATAATAACAAATAAGTTATAGAAATAGTAGGGAAACAAGGATATCTGGGGAAAAAGAGAAATAGAAAGGCGGAATACGTTCTAAGGCATTTTGGGGAATAGTATGGGATATATTACAAGCAGAGATAGGAAAAAAGAGGTAGATGTAGACCTAGATGAGATAGTTATAGATGCAAACTGTGCAAATTTCAGGGAAATCTGTAGGTTAGTTCAGAATAGGAAACAATGATGGTACGCGTCTAACCAGTTCTAGGACTGAAGATCTAATGATGATGATGATATAGAAACAATGAAAGCAAAATTATATTACTGCAACAATGTCTTATTAATGTTTATATGATTTATCATTACATGTAGATTTATATTTCTGAGAAGATAAAACCTGAGCAAGAAATAACTTATCATTTCTTATCTTATCATAAAAATCGGAACATGAAAGCTTTGAATTTACTTTAACATTTAAAAGTGCACTGACAACTGAAATAGACAGTCGTCCTCGTTTTGCCGACCAAATATTTTCCATTATTGAAAAGACTCGTTCTACAGGAGCCGATGTTCCTGGTAAACACATTGCGAATTCCACTACTTTGGCCATGTTCTTAAATGAAACATTGCTTTTCCTCAGTATATTGAATGCAGAGTCCCACTTTTCTACAATTAATAGTTTTTTCACGTCCGACAGATCGTTGCACTTAGGAATGAGTTCATCAAGTACTTGGAACAGTAATACCCTCTCATCAAAGAGCTCATCCATATCGATACTCTCAGAAACTACAGCATTGACAGAAGTCCCACTTTCTTCAAATTCTGACCAGGTTACATTGCATTTCAGACTCGTCTATGAAAACATGCTAGCCTTGCCAAAAGAGGTCTGCCACATTTTTAGGTAATTAATACTACTTTCATAAAATTTGGAAACATTTTCATAGAATGTGGATTCGTCAATTTGGTCGTCTACGTTCAGTTTGTTAAGTTGTTGCCGTGCTGCAAACGGTATAAACGCTACATTCTTCCTCTCGTCTGGCTTTTTGAGCAAATCAGAATAAGCTTGAGAGACTTCAATAGCATTTATTTCGTCTCCCTAAATTTTTAAAGTAGATTTTTGAAACATTTGTAGAGTTCCAGGGACGAACACAAAGTATAGTTCGTTAACAAGCTCATTAAATAAGTCCGTCCGCGATTTAGGAGAGTTTTCATTTGACAGGAAATATAACTTCAAAGGATGAAACTAAGTTAATATTTTCTCCAAAGCTGGCATCAAACTTAAAAAGCTAATACTGTCATGATATAAAAGTCTTTCAAACTCTACGTTTGCGAATTCTTTCAACTTAGTTACTTTAACAGTATATTGGAAAAAGAATTTGTACTACTTGACCACAGTAGCCTCTACATCCAAAGGTAAAATGTCACATGCTGTCTGCACGGCATTGTGTACAATGTGTGCACCACATCCAATTCCAAAAATGAGCCTACCTACTTACTGCTTTCTGCAACTTTCTGAAACGTTGGCTTCACTTTGTCGCTTAACGCCTCCAAAATTAGTGTTAGTATTATCAGCAGACACGCAGATAATTTTGTTTTCAATATGAAAATTTTTAATACAGTTCAAGATATGCCCGACCAATATATCTGATGTTTCCCCAGGCACATCGTCAAAATACAAGAGTTTTACATTAATTTCTCCGCTTTTAGTAAAATACCTCACAACAACAGGGGTAAGCTTTATATCCTTCCTGTTTGAGCTATCAATTGTAATAGTAATGAAATTAATTTTTTTTAGGTCCTCCAAAACAAAATTAAAAATATAAGGTGAACTAACATTAACAATTATCGCTACTGTTTTGGTTCTGGCTGCCGAAAATTTGGGTTCAAACAGTTTTTACCAGCTGTGAGGTACAATCACTAGTTCCACAACTAAGTTCGTGCCGAGCAATATGGTAAGCGAAAGTCGCTTCTTTAGCAGCACATTGTAAATCAGAATTTGACGAGACTAAGTTTTCTTTAAAAAATGATTTAATATTTAAAGATTATGCTGAACTTACAGCTTTTTTGTGCTTGTCTGTTTTTGCGTGGTCCTCAATGTCCAAGCGGCCTCTATGTTCAACAACAACAATGTAAAAGCTGAAATATTCAAGACTGACTGACTGATCTGGAGCTACCGGAGTATTTATGTTGTCCCTGACCCTCACATGTCTGTGGGAATTTCCAGAGCTCATGTCTGCTTATTTCTTTATTCTATTCATTATACAAGGAAACAATTTTAATTTCTAATAATTGCGGTTTCTTAACCGTCTGTGACCTGCACCTGCAGTATCAGTTACGTCTGGAATACAATGTATTTACATCCGTTCTCACAACTTGCTTGTGAACTTTCAATCACCTTTTCTTATTTATCCTTGAATTTACAATGTTGCATCTAACTTAAGTTTCTTTATAATTTCTTAATAATTTCTATTTAATTGTACATAAATGGATTGGGGGATACGTAACTCGTGTAGGATTTATTATTTAAGAAATATTATTGCCATGGATGTTTTATGAGGTAATGCGATTCATTAATAATAAGAATAACATTTGATCATTACAATGCAAAAGCTTGAAGAAAATTGGCTAAGCAACTATCAGTTTAACTTATTGGGTACTTTCACTTTTCATAAAAAAATCTCTTACAGTTCTAATATTGTTAAATCATTTAAGGTTTTTAATTTTACTAATATCGATCCTTTTTTTCAGATTGTACTTAATTCAATGCACCGATACCAACCTCGGATACACTTGGTCAAATGGCGAGATCATGCTGGCCCTATTATTGACTTAGAGCAAGAACAGTATAGGTCGTTCATATTCCCCGAATCAGTATTTACAGCGGTTACTGCATATCAAAATCAGCTAATTACGAAGCTCAAAATTGATTCCAATCCATTTGCCAAAGGATTTCGTGATTCGTCAAGACTAACTGATTTCGATAGGTAAGTTCTTTTAGCAAATCTTAAACGTGTGATACTAATTGAATGTGGAACAGTTAATCAAATATGATAAATAAAGAGTGGTTTACGGGAAACGACCTGGTTTAAAATAAAACGGCATTCTGTTGATTTGTCTAAATTTTTACAGGAATATGCTGCAAGTATGTTATTATAAAATGTTGAATTGCGAAAAATTACGTCATTCAAATGACGACCGTTTCTCGAACACGCGTTTGAAGTCGTTTGCAGAAACTTAGCTCTACTACGCCCAGTTAGTGAGTCTTGTTTTTACCATGGCTGGGATTGGGGTGTGATGCTACCCAGTCAGCCCAGAAACAATACTCACCAGTAATATCTTTGTAGTCTATTGTACAAATGTTTGTCTCTAATAAAGCAAAGCCGAAATAGGTTGTAACAACTTCCTATGTTCATGGAGAATTTATTGCACTTAGTGTACTATTGGAAGTTCAATTCATCGAATGTGCACAGCTTTTTTTCGCACTCACATGTTTTAAGATAGTCCACAGATACAATCAACATATGAAAGATTCAGGTGCGCGGAAAGGCTGGGGAATATCACCAAGGCGTTAAACCACTCGACCAGGAAATAACGTCAGAACTGCAGCCATTGTACAATGGCTGTACTCCCAGTAGCCCCATTTTGTAGGAATCGTAACGTAGTTCTGTTCATTTCGTATTTTTGAAAATCCTGGTAAAGAAAAGGGTTGGCCACATTCACGCATCAATTATAATTATCGGTTGCAATGTTTTTTCGAAAAAAGATGCGCCGATAATTCCTAACTTTTTTGGAGAACACCAAACAGTTATTCTAAGCTGTATGACGGTCTTTGATGCAGTCAACGAAAATTTTTGACAGCCACATATCGACAGTTAATAAAAACTTTATTAAATGAATAGAAACAGGTAGAGTTCATAATTGAACTACTTCATGCGCTCTTTAATTCCATCTATATCAAATTTGTCTTCTCCTAACTTCTTTTTATTGTTCTGTAAAGAATCTTACTTAAAATCGCTGACGTATGAGGCGTTAAACCACTTGTTCTGTAATCTTTACATCTGTCGGCTTTAGTTATCTTGGTTATCATCACTTTTCGTTAAAGCCAATGATATTTCGTAAGTTTCGTATATCTCACAAAATTTGATGAGTCTATCTTGTGGTATTTCTTTTGCAAGTTTTAGTAATTTCGTTGGTATCTGGTCTGATATGATTGTTTTATCGAAACAAATCTTATATGTCCTTTTAGTTCATCGTCTAACTTATTCCATTCATTTTCTTCATCTATAGCTTTTCAATTATTTTGTTCGCCAATATACCTCTTCTTTGCTACTTTACAAAACTTTCTAATCCTTAGTACATGTTTCACTTGGTCCAAAATGTTTCTATACCTACCAATAATCATTGCGCGTTTAATCTAATCACCTTTGACTTATCAATTGTTTTTTGGCTGTCCTATATTTTCTATTTATTCTATTTCAAAGTTGTCTTTACATATAGCCACCCAGTTTATCCATGAGGTTCACATTTCTTCTCTTTATCCAATATATCCTACCACCTAGTTCAATTTTCCCACAATTTATTTCTGTCAGGGCATATATAAGTTGTTTAATAATTACTCACTTCTCTTCAATACCTTGCGCACTTCCTTGACTGACTGGAGGGTTTTTGCAGCATGGTTATGGAAGCTTTTCCTTGACGTCCCATTCTTGCAGTTTCCTTAACTTCCACTCCTTTGACACTTAGCCCTATCTTAAATTTAAGACGTAATTGCCATTCCATCATATTTATATCATGATTACGATCTTTATCTACTCTAAGATACGCTTTACAGTGTGTTTTTGATTTCTAATCATATGCTTCACCAAAATATAGTCAATCTAGGGTCTGTTATATTCTGAGTGTTTCTATATACCTATAGAGGAGAAGGTGCAAATATGGAATATGTATGTAATATGGAATAGTGACCGTTGTCAAAAATAGCGTGTTTATATCTAGCGGCAAGTAGTCGAACTTGATGACCTACCAATCTTTCTTAATAGGCGCTTCTGATTTTTATTTTAGAATGTCACAAACAATTAAACGCTGTATTTGTGAAAATAAAAGAAAAAAGATAATAAAGAGAATATGAGTTCAGCAATTAAGGCTGTTAGACAAAAAAGGGGTACCTGAAAGCTGTCAACTTTTATGATGTTCTTCGTACTACTCTGTTTTGTCTTTAAAAGACAACTATTGCACCCGAAGAAGTTGCAATAACTAAGTTGGGAAGGAAGTGTGTTCGGGTGGGCGGTGTCTGAAAACATGTAGGTTTGGCTTGATTATTTGTTTAATAGTATAAGCAAAATATAATTATAAACGTCATAAATACATAAAATGAAAGTGAAATTGAATGGTTTTAACAGTTTGAGCAGTTCGGAAGTCTTCGGTAATCTTCGGAAGTCTTCGGGTGGTTTTATGGTTGCTTGTGGAACTAGAAATAAACTTAAACACTGATTAAATGAATGTATGTACAGTTTAACGGGGTGTATAAGTCTTCGGATTTCTTCGAAATGCTTAGGAAGTTGCTTATGAGGACCAGTGAGAACTTGAACAACATAGTTAGGAAATATGTACAATTTGAAGAGGTCCAGACATCTTCGGTGGTCTTCGGATCTCTTCGGAAGGCTTCGTGTTTTAATTGTGGGTCAACATTACGTAAGAAAATATTATGATATGAAATAAAAACTACTAATTTACAATATATACAAGTATAAAGGGTTCAGAAGGTCTTCGGTTGTCTTCTGGACTCCTCGGCAGGCTTCGTGGTAGTGATGCCTCTACGGGGATGTCGTCCCGGTGGTAGAGTTTGACGGATGCAATCACAATCACTTGTCGGTGAAGTATGCAACGGAGTTTAACGTTCATACGTGGTTTGTTAACTATGGATTGATGAATTAGAATGACGTGCCCTGGGACAGCGTCACCGTCGGAGGATACGCAGGCTATAGGGAGCACTGCGTGTTGTAGAATAGCTGACTATGAAGAGTGTTGCTCGTTGAAGGGTTTGCAGGCTATGGAAAGCATTGTAAGACGATTCCTTATGCTATGGCTTAGCACTAACGAATGTTTTTCGGAAAATTTGCAATTTTATTTATACACTTCCATTTCCTATCCTTCGTGTGTTGAAGAACGTTAATGATGTCTTTAACCAATGAAATTATGTATTTCGAGTTTTGAATGTAAAAGAATCACCAAATTTGGTTTGTCCAATGAAAGTACAGATTTTTGGGTGTCACAAAAAATGAGTTTGGAATTTTTCGCGATTCTTAGTTTATTCTATATTTCCAGCTCGTGTACTTTGATATAGTCAACTGCAATTCTGTCAGTCTGTTCTATGCTCAGCTCGCGTGCGGTGATATAGTCAACATTCCCCCCTACTGACTTTTTAGGCAAAATCTAACACCACTTGCTTACCAATCCCCTTCTAGAAACAACATTGAACATTCTTTTTCTGCAACAGAATTATAGGTAGCGCATGACTTGCCTCATTTTTGAATCGGTATCCAAAGTTGCCAATTAGGAAACCTACTGGGACATCGTATGCCAGAGCTGGATGTGTCTGCAAAGAAAGAGTTTATGATTTCTTTGATCTTTTAGAACAGAGATGGGAAAATGTCCTTTTTCTCTAGCGAACACCTATAATGTAGATGAATCTGGACTAACCATCGTATAGAGCAAAATTTTCTCGGTAATCGATCTTTGAGGTAAACGGAATTGCATTCTTAATCTCGACAGAAAAAAGGGGCTTTGATAATAACAGATATCTTTTTCATGAGCAATGTTGGTTAGTTTGTACCTCCGTTGCTGATTTGCCATAAGAAAAATATGAACATATAGTTTATGAAAGGCGCTCCTCCAAGATCTGTTAGAGTTGGATATCCATCTGGTTGGGTACAGGCTCATATTTTCAATCTGGTTACCTCACCTTATCAAACATATAAAATCTCCTAAAGATAACCCGATTTTATTAATTTTTGATGGGCATAATAGCCACATCCGTAACATCGACGTTATAGATCTTGCAAGAGAGACTCATTTAGAGATTGTGTCTTTGCCTCCCCATTCGACGCATAATCTGCAACTTTTTGACTAGTCATTTATCGGGCCATTAAATACATTATAGTGAAGAGATTAGAGTATGGTTGCGTCATAACAATTGCCCTTTTGGTCATTTTGATGTGACGGAATTATTTGGTAGGAAATGCCTGAAGCTCAGACTGGTGAGATAGTGTTATCGTTCGAGTAGGAGGCGTCTTAAAGCAAGTAGGCTTAGCTTGATTATTTGTTTAATAAGTATAACAACCAAGATAATTATAAGTTCATAAAAATAAAGTTTATTTGTTAAAATTGAATGAATTTTAATTGTTGAAGTAGTTCGGAAATCTTCGGTAACCTTCGGAACTCTTCGAAAGGCTTGGTGATTGCTTGTGAAACCAAAATCAACTCAAACACTTATAAATTGAATGTCTATATAGTTTGAAGGCGGTGAAAGCGGCTTCGGTGGTCTTCGGAGAAGATATTGACAGGTTTGGGTGGCCCAGACGGTGGTCTTAAGTAGCCTTCGGCAAAGGTCGTGGACGTGGTGCCTTAAGCGTCGTAGAGTACGTCTCCGTTAAACTCTACGGGGGGTGTTGTCCCGGAGGTAAACTTGGCAAATATAATCGACAACATTACAATAATCCATTTCTCGGTTGTAAAGATGGTCTGAGTGTGGATCTTTGGGGATGGTGGCAGAGGCGACAGAAGCCTCGGGTGCGTTTGGATGGAACGGATCGCACGTCGAAGGGCGTTCTGTTCTTGTTTTCGACTCGCCTGGTGTACAGAACGAGTTTTACTACCTATATGTAGGTTGTAGAGTTATATCAATGAACTATTATGACGGCCACAGGTATGGCGGCGGACAGCGTAACGTTCGAAGAGTACGCAGGCTATGGTGAGCGCTGCGTTTCGAAGTATGGCAGGCTATGGAGAGCGCTGCTTGGAAGGTTTTGCAGGCTATGGGGAGCACTGCAAGAGAGAGAGAGAGAGGATTCCTAGGCTATGGTGAGCGCTACGAATGTCTTCTGCAGGATTTGAAATTATGTTTATACAGTTCCATTTCCTATTCTTCCTGTGTTGAAAAAAGTTAATGAGGTTTTTAATCAATGAAATGCGTTTTTCGAGTTTTTGATTGTAAAAGAATCTCCAAATTTAGTTTAACCAATGAAAGTATAGATTTTTGGGTAGCGCAAAAACTTAGTTGTAATTTCTCGAGATTCTTTGGTTTGTTCTATTTCCTGCTCGTGTACTCTGATACATTACAAATTCTCAGTCGGTTCAGTGCTCTGCGTGTGGTGATGTAGTTAACAATAGCTGCTAATAGTTCGGGTTATTGAATCTACCCTCCAAATAGAAATATTTTCTGCAATGCTGACTTTTTAGCAGTATTACAAAAAGTGGCCGCTCCGTGGCGTTGTAGTATGCGTGTGACGACTACGCCCAAGGTCCCAGGTTCGAATCCTGACACTGTCCGCTGGAAAAATGTTAGGCGAGCATTTTTCACAAAAATACACCCTCGTTCGGATGAGAGGTAAAATGGAGGTCCCGTGTGTGAGTGTTGTCACGCACGTTAAAGATCCATACCTTGCTTGAAACAGAAAAAGGTTCGGCAAAAACTCGCTTCCTGGTCAATACAGTACCTTCGGGTGGAGCATTGGAAAATCACATGTAAAGTATAACAAAAAGCACGAAAGGAAGAATTATTCACCATGACCAAGCAAAACCTTCTTCGTCTACAACATCAAGCCTTTCTTACTGTTCGACAATTTTTAATCAATATAAACTCGTCCAACTTTAACCAAGAATTTTGTTTTACGCTGTTAATATACTCCGTTAACGCCAATCTCTAACCGATCGATATTGATTCTTAAACGTTCTAGTATTTTAGAACTTCTTCAAAGTGCAGGTCCGTTCTGAATGGAGCCAATATCTAACCGATCGATATTCATGAGAGAGGATGCTGTGTAACGGGGTGCCTAGGTTAACCGCTTTCAAGACTGGAGTTTTGCTTGTGAGATCTAGTAGAATGACGTGGTTCTGCATGAACAATGCTAACCTGTAAAGACTTTAAAGTTAATATTATATCTAAGGTTTCATAATAAAATATAACGGTTCTTGTTGATAGCTTCAAGGTTGTATTTACTTCCAACAAAACAAAAATATCGAATTGTAGCTTTTAATGCTATAAAATATAAAATATGTCCATATGAGAAGGCTTCTATTATTTTATGAACTAGCAGTGGAATTAATACGGCACTACATTTGAAATATTTTACAATGCTCTACTCGAAAGTACTACATTGGCCAGGAAGCGAGTTTTTTTAACTGGAAATTTTGAATTTTGCCGAACCCTTGCTGTTCCAAGCAAAGTAGCGACCTTTAATGTGCATGACAACACACACGCGCGCGCACACACACACACACACACACACAAATACTCTCTTCCGAACAAAGGCGTCTTGTTGTGGAAAATGCTCACATGACATTTTTCAGGCAGATGGTGTCGGGACTCGGGATGCGAAGCCGCATATCTACTACGCCACGGAGCCGCCAAAATTAATATTGCAGCAATAATTAGTGAAATTATTGGCCTGCACAAAACATACTATGCGAAAAGTGTTCTAGTTCTTCAAGCAAAAAAGTGTCGTTTTTACGGTATCAACAATTAGTAAAATTATTGGCCTGCACATATTTTGCTCTATGGGAAGTGTCCTAGTACCGTTTTAAATTTATAAAAGAGAAAAAAATTCGTTTTTACAACTAATAGTGCAATAGCAGTGGTCTAACTACTTGCTCTCTGTTGGAAAGTCGGTTAAACCTCGAGAACCATCAAAAGGCTTAAAATTCAATATCGCAACACCGTGGTGGATTGAAAACTACAAATGGGTCAGATAAATCCATGGCATTGTATTTCTTTGTTATATAATTATTGCTTCATGTTGCATTTTATCCAACCTTCAATTTCGAAACTTGGCAGCTTGTAGATCATCTGAAAATGTCAGCACAATTAAAAGCTTTACAAAGGTAGCGCGCTGGCTGTACTAAAGGCTAAATGTACTAACTAAATTTGTAGGAGAGGTTCAGGAAACGCCTAACGTTTCCAGTAACATGCATTTAGAAATTTCTATTTATTAATAAATTCGAAAGTATTATTAACGACTTACGACTTCCAATGGTTCAGTTGTGGATCGAAGCATGGTAGTCAGATTTGATGCTCAACTTGTGGAACGAGAATCTTTCGAAAATACTTATTATAAAATTATGTCTATTGCAAAGGGCATAATGCGGATGGTTGGCAATGATGGCGCTGTGGCCGAGGGAGGGGTGTCGTTAGCCGGTTCTGGATAGCATTATAATATTATTACCCAAAATTAAACTAGAGCCATAAAGCTTCCCCAAATAATCCTCCCAGCCTTTAACGGTTCGTATGACCTCTGATTCGAGTCCAAAGACACGTTCATGTCATTAATCCACGACAGCGCGATAGCGTTAATTTAAAAATACTATTTGAGGGTTGTCCTCAAGGGTCACAGCGCAGATTATACAATCGTTGAATTTTCCCCAGCCAAGTATGAGATCGCACGGAACGCGTTGTGTGAAAGATATGACAACAATACTCTTTTAATACAAAATCTTGTGAAGGCCATTTTCAATTTGCCTACTATGCCAAAAGAATCCCCCACCGTACTTCGTACTTTTCTAGACAATCTATTCAAACATGCAAGGTCTTTGCAGGGCCTACAACAACCAATAGATTCTTGGGGCGCTCTGACCATCTTTATTGTCAGTCTAAGAGACTGGGAAAAACAAAAAACTTACAAACATACTGCCGACATTAGAGGATCTACATCGTTTCCTAAAATCAAAGGCCGATCTTCTGGAATAATTGGAGACAGAATATGCTACGAAGGCTCCAAATAAACATTTTAAGGGCGACTACAATTTTCTGCTAGCCTTGTGATCGTAGGAAATTATTGTGGTATTTGCACGGAAAATTTCACGATCTATGCGTGTAATAAATTTCTAACTTTGTCTTCGAAGGTCCACTACGGGCAAACCAAACAGCTCCAGTTATGCGTAAATTATTTAGGCCCAATCTATATATGTATAACAAAATAGAATTTATTAGGAATTATTAGAAATTGTTAAAGAAACTTAAGTGTATGCAACAATGTAAATTCAAGGATAAATCAAAAAGGTTATTAACAGTTCACAAGCAAGTTGTGAGAATGGATGCAATACATTGTATTCCAGATAGTAAGTGATACTGCAGATGCAGGTCAGAGACGTTTAAGAAACCGCGATTGCTTAGAAATTAAGATCGTTACATTGTATAATGAATAGAATTAAGCAATAAGCAGACATGAGCTCTGCAAGTTCCCACATGTGAGGGGCAGGGACAACATCAATACCCCGGGAGCCCCAAGACCATCAGTCAGTCTTGAGTATTTCAGCTTTAACATTGCCGTTTGCTTAGGCTACTGGCCCTTATTAAACTTCAATTATTATTTAATTTTCGACTTAGAGTATTTTAAACCAGTTTCTCAAAATTCAATTGTAATTTCTGTTTAACCAAATAAATTGTTACGAAGTTTTTGGAAGAAGTTTTTAAAAAGACCGCTTTCACAGCCCGAAACGTATCTCGCCTTAGCCTTACTTTTAAAAAAATATAAAAATTCTGGCAAATGTAAAAATGCAATCTCCACCATAATACCTTATTAAATTTTGAGCAATCACCTTTTAATTACTCCAAGTCATCTACAACCTTTCAAAATCATGGAGAAGCCCTAGCGAGTAGCGTGTCGTTGACTTCTAATGAAGTTTTACTTTCAACTGTTACTATACAAATACATGAATCCTCTGGTTAATCAAGTACCTTCCAATCTTCGCTACAGAGGCAATATTAAAATAGACAGTATTTATTGCAATTTTCAAGCATCTTTACCATTATTAGTTACCTACAAAATTGGTGCTAATCTTCCTACTATGGAGATTGGGGTCCCGAACATGAAAATATCACATCATATACGTCTTGCCTATCCAAATTCTTATAAGCCATGCCCAGTAAACCTGCTACTGGTGCTGGAATTTTTTGGCAATTGTGCCTACGACAACATTTTTGGGATATTATGCTCTAAGTTTACAAGAACCAGATTAAATTGGCTTGTGTGTTGGTTAATGTCCTCCAACTTTCAGAAATAAGCATATGTTTGCAATTTTGTGGAAACTTACATGCGCAGGATCAATTAGAAAAATTTTGAGCTATAAAAGAAATTAATGGTAATAAACGTTCACTCTCTATAGAGGAGACGGAGTGCGAGTCAATATTTCCTAAAACTATAACTACTACTTCTGATGGGCGTTTAGTGATTATAATTCTTCTTAAAAGGTCGCTTCTGAAACTAGAGCATTCTAAAAATATAGCTGTAAAACGGTTGCTTGCCTTCGAGCACAGATTTGAGCGCAAGCCGAAATAACGTGCTTATACGTTCAATTTATAGCAAAATACGAAGCTCTTGGGTCATATGACTAAGGTTCCTGAAAAATAAACTATTCAACCAAATATTTTCTCCCACACCATGGGGTACTGAATGAAAAGTGTAACGACCCAACTTCGCACCGTGTTTAACCCTTGCCATCCGAATCAAGCGTGTCATTGAATGATTTACAAATGACTGGACCTTCGGTGCATGATTATCTATTACATTTTCGGCAAGGCACCTCTGTAACAGATATTTCTAAAATGTATCGACCCCAACAAAGACAACCTCATGAAATCGTTTGGAGAAATGACTCTGAATTGATAGCCACTTGTCAACTGAACACCGTAACCTACAGCACTACCTCAGTCAGCTATTTAGCTACCCGCTGTTTATAATTTTTAGACGAACAGAATAAGCAGAAACACCCAGATACTTCCCAATTTTTACATGGACGATATGTTGGCCAGTGGTTCATGTGCTTCTAAAATAGCTTCTTGCGTCAGTAAGTCAAGGAGGTACTCCGACCCGCAAGGCTTCTTCTGAGTAAATGAATTTGAAATTGCCCCGCAATGTTGCAGGAACATGAATTTTGCGATAACAACCTTAAATTTTACTTTGAAAAAATGAGAGTCTTTCTACGCTTGAACTTTTTTTGGTACTGCAAAGAGGATTCCCTGCGATTTCTAATTAGGGCTCTGTCGGACAAAAAATTTGTATTGAAAAGATCTCTGACATAGCGTCGTCGATATTTGACTCCTTAGGGCTCATAAACCCTCGTTCACGATAGTTTCTTTACTCATGCTTGCGTAATACTGACGCTAGACTAAGAGGATTACCATTTTGTAATTGTAGCTTCGGTTTAACGTCTAGTGTGTAGGCTAGCTCAGAATAGTAATAAATTGATGTACGCGTCTAACCAGTTTCAAGACGATAAACCTTGTTCAAAGGGATATATTGGAAAACTATTAATTCGGAAAATGTTCGAGTGTTGGGTTCTTAACCCCCTTCACATACCACTGAATATCGGAAAAATAAGGTATATATTTGTAAAACAATAGAAGGCAGACCTAGCTACATCTAGCAAGAAAGAGCTGCGGCTATGTTCAAAGACAACAAACATAGGAACAAGGAGAACATTGTTGAAAACATACGTGGAAAACATAAAAAGAATAGGAGAAATAGAATGGCAGAATATATTCTAAGGCATTTTTGGGGAATAGTGCGAGAAAAAAAGAGGTAGAGGTAGGTCTAGATTAAGAAAATGCACGCAGATAGTGAAAGATGCAGACAGGAAATGTCATGGAAATGAGTAGGTTAGCTTAGAATAAGAAACAATGTAGGTACGTGTCTAACCAGTTCCAGGGCTGAAGACCTAAGGATGATGTAGTGTTTATATGAATCTATATGTTGTTATATCTTTCTTTTTATTAGAAATATTACCTTTTTGGCATTTACTTGATACTATTAACGATTATCCTGGCAAAAGTCATTTTTGCTTCCTATCGAATTCCTTATATCCGAAACATCTATCTCTAACCTAGTTATATCTCGTTTAGGCTCTTCTATTCACCAAGTTTATTTTGCGTTCTAATTCGTGGAGTGCTACAGCTCTTCTGATGACTATCCTTAGTAGTTCTCACCCGGAGATCGGAAAAGAAACAAGTTTATCTTCGGGATATATTATTGTGGCGCCGAATGGTCTGCCTCCGATCAGAATAATTACATTAGAACGTAAACAAAACATCTGTACACAAAAGATAAGTAGTAGCCACCCTGTGGCGTGACATCTTCAACTAAAGATGATTCACAGGTCTTGTGGTGCACAATTATTTGACAGACAGGTACAAGACTTTTACAGTTAAGGGTTATTTAGAATACAGTAGAAAATCTCAAAATAGCATTTGCATATTGTAGGTTGTTATAGAAAAATTGGAAATGTATATAAACAACAATCATTGATATTGAAAGTCAGTTCCGAAGGGCAGTTGTAATTGCAGCTTTGATTACTTGTTGTAATGTAAAGCTTTGATTGCAATATGTTCTAGTTAAAAGCTTTGGAAGTTGTGATGTGATATAAATTACTGTTAGTCGTCATATTAATTAATAATTAGTGCTTTGTAACAATTTTTTTTGAAAGGGAAAAATTGCTAGTTGAAACAAATTAGAAAAAAAATTGAAAAAGCTCGTCCAGATCACTTATCTACAACAATAGGTCGATCCTTAATTTATAATTAGTCCTTGGTTCCATATGGAAAACAACAAGCTTTTTATTTTCTAATTTGATTCAATCACAAGGTTAAGCTCAACATTTCGTATCCACAATTTTGCAGAATACGATCAAGCTGTTATAAAACCTGGTTTAAAAAGTCAGAAATAACAATTTAATCTTTCAAATACCCGTGTGAACACCTTATGGTTCAGGAAATACCTTATTGTTTCCAACTTGTTTAATACACATGGCGCGTGGGCATTAATAAGTCTTACCCCACTTAAACTGTCTTGGGAAGTAATTTTCTTAATTCGCTCACTTCCACTACATCTTCGAGGCAAGTGGGCTAGCAGTCGTTGATGCGCAAAACCCCTTGTAGGGTTAAATACACCAATGGTAAGGCGGCCGGGTCGCAAATGTTGAAGAAAATACATTCCATACCGCATTAGCTTGGAGACGACGCTTTGTGACTATATCGCAGGGACTTGTACCAGACCAACTTAAAGGCCGCCGGCAACTACTAGTGGTTAAGGGAGAGTGACTTATTGCTGGACCCCAAAAGGGTCTATATATTGTTTTGGCAACCCCCTTTTCCACTAGGGCTAAGTCCCGAGTCACATGTTAGTAGACCGTTAGACTCGGCACCCTTCTTAAGTCATAGCCTAGTATTAAATAGTTTTCTTATTCTAAGCATTTGATTCTTTAGAAGTGATTAATTAATAAAAATTTTATATAAAAATAAAATTAAATAAAAACCCTTAACCACAAATAATATTTAAATTACTAGATACGTATTTCGACCACTATGTGGTCATCATCAGTAGGAAACCGCTTTTTTTTTTTAAAAAAAAATTAGCTGTTGTTCTGGAACACTTCAGAGGATATTCTCCTCACCACTTAGGCTGAAGTGAACCTTCGCAACCTATAATTTACTATATTGTTGCTTTAAACACTATCGAGGATATTCTCCTCACCCGCAGGCTAGTGTTCTCAACAACAAACAAGTGAATTGTGACATTATAACTTAAATCTACTTAATTTATACTAATTCTAAATCTACTGAAGCGGAACCAGTTTAATCTTGCTTTCTCATTGGTTGTTGACCAATAGGGAAAGCTAAGCAGATGGTGCTATTGGCCCTTTATCGGTGTTTAAGAGGGGTCCTTTATGTTTAACAATTTTAATTGATTCATAGGCATTTAAGGAGGAAAACGTTGGTACCGCTTTTAACAATTTAACATTTTCTAGTTTAACGGGTGGCTGGTTTCAAATATATGTTTGGCGACCTGAGACCTTTCATATTTACCATATTTGAAGTGAGCAATGTGTTCTTTAAATCTTGTTGTTATATTCCTCTTGGTCTGACCAATATATTTTTGAAAACACCCTGGCCCTGCACAACTAATTTCATAAATCCCCGACTTTTGCAATTTTTCCACCTTGTCTTTTGGATTAACTAGCAAATCTTTAATTTTATTATTATTAGTGAAAGCAATTTTGAAATTACACTGTTTGAATATTTTATCAAGACCCTTTGTGGTTTTGTGAAACGGAAGTTTAACATATTTAACATTATCGTTAGAGGTGGTTGATTGCAAAGTCGTTGATTTACGGATGTTGATCCTATTTTACACTTTCTAAAAATATTATCTATAATATCAGAAGAGAAACCATTGTAATTCGCTATTTGTTTAATAAGAGCAAATTCCTTGTTAAATCTGTTTTTATTTAAAGGAAATTCAATAATCTATTAATTAAAAGTTAAATGAAGCCAACTTATGTTGTATGCTATGATTAGAGGAAGACAAAATAAAGCGATTTACATTGGTTTCTTTTCTATAAATGTCAAATTCTAATTTATTACCATTTCTAATTACTAATGTATCTAAAAGGGTAATTGTCCATTATTCTCTAGTTCATACGTAAATTTTATGCTTTGAAATTTTGAATTTATTTCTTTAAGAAAATCATCAACATTTGATTTAGAAGTGTCAAAACTGCAAAATATCATCCACGTACCTTAACCATATTATTGGGAAGTATTTGGAGTTTTCTTTTAACTCGGTTTCAAAACGAGACATAAATAAATTTGCTATGAAAGGTGATAAGCTATTTCCCATTGCTGTGCCTTCATGTTGTTCGTACAACTTGTTGTTGAATTGAAAACAGTTCTGGGACATGCAATGCGAAACAAGCTTGATATAGTCCTCAACTTTATCATCATCAATATCACTATCTATAAGAACATCCTTTAAATATGTTAAAGTACGTGGTATTGGAACACTAGGGAATAATGAACTGACATCAAATGAAATTAAGATTTCGTTCTCTTCTAATGTGATATTTTTAATTTTATTAATGAACTCTAAAGAGTTTTGTACAGATAAACTATTAAACTTTAAAATCTTAAATTCATTTGACAGCCACCGTGATAAATAGTAAGTCGGTGAGTTGATACCTGAAACTATTGGTCTCATCGATTTATTATTTTTGTGAATCTTTGGTAAACAGTAAAGTTTTGGCATTTCGGGATTTGAAATTGTTAATTTTAATTTTAGTGTGGGCGAAATTAGGTTTGGACATTCTTTCAAAACAGACTCTGTTGATTTAATCATTTTATTTAAAGGAACTTTATTTTTACGTTTTTTGACTATTGGTCTGTAAGGACCCTCAGACAGCAAAGTCTCTACTCTATCAACATAGTCTTGTTTATCCAGAATAACCAACCTATTCCCTTATCAGCCTTTAAATAATAACAATTCTTTTGTCGTAAATCTTTAATAATCAGATGATCTTTCCTTGTTTGTTCTGAGGCATTTCTTGCGCAAGTGCGTAAGTTGTTCGAAAGTTGAATTTTGCACGCGTTTCTAATAAAGGTTTTGAATTGTCGTCTAATTTTGAAATAGATTTTCAATGCCAGCAATAATGTCTTCCAAAGGAGTTTTCAAATGATCTACTCCAAATTTTAGGCCTCGATCAAGGAAAGTCAACTCTTCATTATTAAAAATTTTCGACGATTCGTTAACAACTATTGACTCTAATGGAGGTGAAGTAATTTCCAGTTTTTTAGGAGGTACATTGACATTGTGTTTCTTTAAAAGAAACTTCAACTTAGTGTTTTGACTATTAATTTTGTCTAACAATTTATGATTGTTGACTTCAAAAACAATTCTCTGGAAATTACTCTATTCCTGAAAACCGGACTCGGATAAATTGCACGTTAGTGCTAGGTGCGATTTATACGTTTCCAGTTCCAATCTACTAAGCTTACTGTACAGATATTTGATTTCCAAATTAAGCCATTTATCTTTTGCAAAATTGATTATTGCGTTACTACGTTTACAATTACTGCTGATTTTTACGTTAATGAAATTTGGAAAAACTTTGTGGGCTTTACAACTTTTTAGAAATCGAATATCTGCTTTTACAAAACTAATTTTAAGAGCTAAGCTCCGATACCTATTAAGTTCCGAAGACCGGGAAGTCATAGTTAATAATCTATAGGAACACTGTGGCACGATTTAAATAAAATTAAATAAAAACCCTTAACCACAAATAATATTTAAATTACTAGATACGTATTTCGACCACTATGTGGTCATCATCAGTAGGAAACCTCTTAAAAAAAAAAAAACGCGAAATGAGTCTTTTTATTTTTTTGTAACCTTTTTTCGATAAATTACCCTAATCATTAGTATCGGTTCTCTAGTCCCTCTGTCTTTACAAAAACCATATTGGTCTTCGCCTAAATAATTCTCAGTCAAAGCTTCTATTCTATTTTTAATTATTATTGTTAGTATTTTGGAAGCATGAGAAGTTAAACTAACCGTTCTAAAATTCTCACACCTATCAGCTCTTGACTTTTTTGGGATTGGGATAATAATATTTTTTTCGAAATCTATTGGAACCTCACCTGTGTCATATATTGCTTTTACTAGTTCATATAATCTATTTAAAGTTTTCTGACTTGCATATTTTATTAATTCTGCGGGAATATCGTCTATCCCTGGCGCTTTATTTATTTTAAGATTCCGAACACCTCTATCAAATTCCTCTCTTAATATTGAGAACCCTATTTCTACATCCTCTTCTTGGTCGTTTTCTAACTCATCCATATCGTCTCTCTTATATAAATCTTCTAAATATCTTTTCCATCTATCTGCTACCTCAACTTTATTTATTAGAAGCTCATTATTCTCGTCTCTAATACCATTATATTTTTTCCTATCTTCCCCAAAAAACTTTTTAACTGCCCTGTAAGCCCTGTCTGTCTTACCTACTCTCAAATCATCTTGTATTCCCTTACAATTCTCCTCCATCCATTTATTTCTAGCTTTTCTACACTCATGTACTATCTTATTTCTAACTGTATTATATTTTTGCTTACTTTCACTATCCACTTCTCTGAAAGGTTTAAGCTTTCTTCTATTCTCTATTAAATCTAATATCTCCTTTGTTACCCACGGTTTTCTCGCTTCTATTTTTTTCTTACCTATAGTCTGTGTTGCTGTATCATGTACAGTCAGTTTTATTTCTTTCCATCTATTTTCTACGTTTCCTCCTACAGCTATCTCTTTGCTCTTATGATCTAATACTTGCTTATATTCCTCTTTTACCCTACTATCATTAAGCTTACCTAGATCCCATCCTTCTCTTTTAACCTTTCTCAATTTTTTGAATTTTAGTTTACACTTCATTTTAACTAAGTTATGATTGCTATCTATGTCAGCTTCTGGATAACTACGACAGTTTTTAACTGGTTTCTAAATCTTTGTTTAACTAAAATATAATCTATTTGGTATCTAGCCCTATCACCTGGTGCTTTCCAGGTATATCTTCTCCTAACATGTTGTTCGAATAGGGTGTTTACAGTTACTAATCTATGTTCCTGGCAAAACTCAACTAATCTTTCTCCTCTATCATTTCGTCTGCCATACCCAAATTTTCCTACCATTTTTCCCTCACTACCTTCTCCCACTGACGCATTAAAATCGCCCATAACTATTAAATTCTCATCTCCTTTTACTTTTCTCACTATAGTATTTATATCCTCGTATACCTTTTCTACTTCCTCATCCTCGTACTGAGTTGTTGGCATGTAAACCTGAACTAAAACAGTGTCTGTGGGTTTTGTACTCAATCTAACCATAATTATTCTATCACTAAATTGTAAGTACTCTTTAACTTTATGCCCTAATCTTTTACCTAGCACTATTCCTACCCCTGCCTGTCCATTAGTTGAAGAAGTTGTAATTATTCTATAATTATCTTTCCAAAAGTCATTACTATATGGCCATCTCACCTCACTAATACCTAAAATGTCCAGCTTTTCCTTTCTCATTTCGACTAATAAATTCGTTAACTTATCTACTCTAAGTAATGACCTTACATTCCAAGTCCCTATCACTAAATCGAACTGTTGTTTTATATTCTTACGATGACGAGCCCCAAGTACCCCCTCCCGGAGATCCGAATGAGGGAGTATTTTACCTCCGGACAAGAATTTTACTTGTGAGCTCTCCATCATATGTATTTCGTGTTTTAGGTCACGCACACCTGGGAAATATTGTAGTAGGCTCCCATATCTTTCCACAACGCAGTTTTTTAAGATTTTAGCAAAAAGCCGTGTCCACAGCCAACCCCCAACAAGCTTGTAAATTATTGAGGATCGCCCGAGACCAACCGACCCTCCTCCAATATCTTTTAGCCAGCAAGGCTGCTGCCCCTTGCTGCGCCTTTTAATCGCCTTTTACGATAAGCAGGCTTTCTATAGTAGTATTCTTTATACCCTACTATAGGGTCACCATCCTTCAAAAATGATTTCTCTTCCTAAGAGAGTGCCTATTCCTGTACCTGTTTCTCCGTTCTCTTAATAAAGATGGAATCTTTAACTCGGGACCTCTGCGGCTGGCTGACTACAAACTGAAATGTTGTTACAGAAGACTTTGTAAAGTTTCGAGGGATACGAGACGTCTTAGGCCATTGCTATGTTGATTAACAAATCTAAAAACAAAATGAGCTGTGCCATCTCACCGGTGGCTGCTATAACTTTTTAAATTAGTTTCCATTTTCATCTTGCAATTATCAACGGAATCTTTTATGGTCCATAAACTCGCACAGTAGCTGTAATGAATTTAGTCACCTGTCGTCATCAACCACATAATTTGATTTTGTGGTTGCATCTTTCAGTTTCCATTTGCATTCGTCCAGAGGTTAAAAAAAGCTGACGCAAAAGTAGTAGCAGGACCTTTCGATGATTTACGCTATATTATCTAGAACGTCAGAAAAATTAACCTCGAATTAGTATACTTTACACACCTTCATCACATAATATAAATTCCTTCGTAATTACCTGTCGTTTATATGTCACCGTAAAGTGTAGCGAACAATTTCCATGACAAAGGCCCGCTTCCCTCAGGCTACTTAAGGTAATTACGAGTGGTAGAGGAAGGTAGGTAGGTAGCAACAGCGCCGATACTTAAAAGCCGAGCATTTAAGTACAGCCCAGGGCGAAACTTAACTTTGTCGCCTCCGTTTTAAACAAATCATAGAGAATAATACCGGGCGGAGAAGCCGTGAAAACAATCAATAATATTGAGATGGAAATATCGCGCGGTGAGCCGATAATGAGAGGCTTGAGGATCCCGCCCTTTGCCGGAGGCTGCCACCAGAGGTCACTAGATGCCCGCCGCTCTAATTACAGGCCAACAAAAACTGGAAATAAGAAAATAAGTGGGAAAACATAGCTCACGATAGCCTACCTGAGGTGTGAGAAAATACATCGGGTTCATTATATCATCAAGCCATCGTCATGAAGACAACGATTGTCTAAAATTACAGGGCGGCTTGTAGTTCTCCGCCTCTTGAACACCGCGCTGAGATTGAAACACGCAAATTAAATTCTATCATAACCGGCAATAAGCAGATTTCTTAAGCCACTCTATGTATGATGAGCTTTATTATGCGTTTATTGTATTTACCTCGGTGTTCATTTACGTGTTTAACAACTTTTTGTTCGATATATTGCGGCAAAAAATGTAATCTCCTGAAAGTGTTTTTGTACAAAATTGATTTTGTCGCAAAAATAAAGCTAATTATATGCACTTGTGTTTCCTAATTGATACACGTTGCTGTTCTTCATATATAACACGAGCATTTTAGAATAAATTTTCAAGTAAGCCGGAATTGTAGAAATTTCTTCTTCATATAAAGTATTCGCAAACGTTGCGAAGAATGAAAAAACTTCACAAATAATAGCTGATCGTGTATGGAACCCTTTTTCAGTTAATAAAATAATAATTTAAAAATTAGAATTGAGAATAAATAGAAGGCGAAACAAGCTATTTTTCTTATATTAATCATATCTGAACGCTTTGCTTTCTTCTTGCATTGTTCAAAAACCACAATTTTTTACATCATCATCATCATCATCATTAAGTCTTCAGTGCTAGAACTGGTTGGACGCGTACCCTTATTGTTTCCTAGTCTGAACCAACCTACACATTTTCCTGAAATTTGCACAATCTGCATCTATCACTATCTGTGTGCGAAAGTCTGATCTCGGTCTACCTCTACCTATCTTTTCCTATCTCTGCTTGTAATATATCCCGTACTATTCCCCAGAAAAACCTTAGAACGTATCCTGTCCTACTCCCTCGATATTCAGTTGTATGTGAAGGGGAGTCTTTGGCCGCCAAGTTTCCCCAGCACTTCAACTTTTGCCGAATTAATAGTTTTTTCCAATTTATTTTTTCGCACAATCAACATTAGTGAAAATATTTCAGTACCAACACCTGTAGTTGTTTATAATAATCATCAGATATAAGAGCACTTATTTTTTCGTCATTGGATTTTCTATCTTGAAACTGGTTGGACGCGTGCCTCCACTTATGTATATTCTGAGCTAGCCTTCACAATTCCCTGAAATTCTTATAGCCTACATCTTTCACTATCTGTGTGCAGTAGTCTAACCTAGGTCTACCTCTACTTCTCTTTTTTCCTATCTATGCTTCTAATATACTCCGCATTATTCTCTCATGTCTCAGTATGCGGCCTAACATCATATCTCTCCTATTTTCTACTGTTTTCCACATATTTCTTTCTTCCCCTACTAATTCTAGTTCCTCTTTGTTCTTAACTTTGTCTGTCCACGATATCTTCATCATACGTCTGTAGCACCACATTTCAAAGGCTTCTACCTTTTTCTTGTCTGCTTCTCCTACTGTGCAGGTTTCACAGCTATACAGTGCCGTGCTTCACACATGTTTTAAGCAATACTTTCATTGTTTCTATGTTTGTGATCTTTGACCACAGTAGTTGCTTCTTCTTGTTAAATGTAGCACGACCTTGTGCTAATCTTTGTTTTATATCTTTTGTGCTTTTCCCATCTCGTGTTATTTGACTTCCTAGGTAGCAGAAAATCCTAACCTCTTGTAAGTTCTCGTTACCTATATGCATTCTTGTTTTTTATTTATTATACTTTCCTTTGCATACTAGAACTTTAGTTTTATTTTTGTTAATTTTTGTACCATATCTCTCCGCTAAAACTGTTTCTATTTCATTAAGAGCAGCTTCTAACTCTTCCTTGCTAGATGCTAATACCGCTATATCATCTGCAAATCTAAGCATATCAATTTTTTGTCCCTGCATATTAATTCCAAGTGTCTTCCTGCATTTGACAGTATTCATTGCCTCTTCTATGTTCAAGTTAAAAATTAATGGGGATAAGGCACATCCCTGTCTCACCCCTTTCCTAATATTTACTTCTCTACTTTTTTGCTCTAATTCTATTCCGCTGTTTGCTCTTTGTATAAGCAATGTACTATCCCTCTATCCCTAAAACTCATTCCAATCTTTTTGAGTATGTCGAACATTTTCTTTCATTTTACATTGTTAAATGCTTTTTCCAATTCTACAAACCCTATATATATATATATATATATATATATCTACGCTTTCCCCTTTCTCTATTGTTTTCTCCATTATCATCCTCAGAGCTAAAATAGCCTCCCGTGTTCTCCTGTTTCGCCTAAACCCAGTATTTCCTCAGCTCGTTTTTCCATTCGTCTTTGTACAATTCTAGTTAATATATTTGAAACGTGTGCGGTCAAACTTATTGTTCAAAAATTTTCACATCTATCCGCGCCTCTATTTTTTTAGTATAGTTACTATGATGCTGCGTTTGAAATCTTTGGGTATCTCGCTTGTCTCAGCGGCTTTTAGAGTTTCTGCTTGCACCTTATCTGTACCCGACGCCTTACCATTTTTAGGTTCTTTAATGCTAATTCAAACTCATCTCTAAGTATAGGATATCCCAGGTCATCATTTTCAATGTCTGATTCCTGTTCTAATGCTGTTAGTTCCTCTCCTGAATATAAATTCCTTATATATTCCTGCCATCTAGCTACATTCTCTACATTTTCTATAATGACGTTTCCTCCCGCGTCTCTTATATTTTTGGTATATGGTTTTATATCCTTAAAATTCATTCTAATTAATTTGTATGCTTCGTCTGTCTTTCCTATTTCTAACTTAATTTGTACCTCTTTGCACTTTTCATCAATCCACTGCTTTTTAGCTTTCCTGCATTTGCGAATAATTTCCCATTTTATGGCTTTGTATCTCTGTTTTCCTGTTTCATCTGATCTATTTTTGTATTTTCGTCTTTCTTCTATTAAATTCAAGATATCCTTTGTTATTCATGGTTTCTTGTTTTCTTTTTGTGTATATTCCAGAATATCTCTAGCCGCCATGTCTAAGCTAGATTTAGTGTTATTCCATTCTGTTTCTACTTCCTTAGTATCAGAAATTTTCCCGATATCTTTCAGCAATTCATTTGACTTTTTGCAAATATTTTGTAGATATCTTTATCTTTTAGCTTCTCAAAGTCAAAGTGCCTTTTTCCGTTCCTGTTTTTCAGATTTTTAAATTTAAGTGCGGCCGTCATAACTGTTGTGATCAGTGTCTATATCTGCTTCCGGAGAGCTTCTACAGTCTATTACTCGATTTGTAAACCGTTGTCTAACCATAATGTAATCTATTTGGTATCTTCCTATATCTCTTGGCATCCTCCATGTGTATCGTCTTCTAACATAATGTTAAAATAATGTATTTGTGATGGTTAAGTTGTTCTTTTCGCAAAATTTTATCAGCCTATTTCCCCTGTCATTTCTCGTGCCTAAACCAAATGAACCTACTATCGCTCCTTCCCTACTCTCACCTACCACTGCATTAAAATCCCCTGTAATTATTAAATTTTCATGTCCTTTTACATATCTTAGTATGACTTCGATATCTTTGTAGACTCCCTCTACCTCTTCCTCACTGTAGCTAGAGGTGGGCATGTATACTTGTATTATTTCTGTATTTACTGGTTTAGATTCAAATCTAACCATGAGTACTCTTTCGTTCTTTTGTAAGTAGTAGTAATCTTTTTTCGCATAACTATCCCCGCACCCGAATATCCTTCCTCTGATCCTGTATGAATTACCCTGAAGTTTCCACTTCAAAAATTCCCCGCCTCTGACCAGCGGACTTCACTGATTCCTACTATGTCTAGTGCTACCCTATTAATTTCGAGTTTCAAGTTCTCTAGCTTACCTACTTGTTTCATACTTTTGGCATTTCACGCTCCGACTCGCAGAATGTTCACGGATCTTTTTCTATACTTTCGGATCACATTTCCCGAAGTAGTCCCTTCCCGGAGATCCAAATGGGGGACTATTTTACCTCCGGAATTTTTTACCCCAGAGGATGCCATCATCATTAATAACAGTTTGAGTACGCTGTGTATTTGGGAGATAATGTGGTGGTTTCCCGTTGCCTTCCACATTGCAGTAGTGTGTCCTAGAATGTCATACCGACCCCTATGGTCTCTGTCACTCTAAGTACCGAAAAAGCTGCTGCCCTCTTTCGGGGACCTATCTTAGTCTGGTTCCTCACTAAAGACCCCACTAATTCTACCTGTTTTAGTATTTTTGAACGTCGTCAAGGTGTAAGTCCGTTCAGAATGGACAATTTTTTACATGTGTATTAAATATCACGAGATTCTAAAATTTTATTACTTGTAACAATAATATATTCGATTATAATTACACTAAGTAAGTAAAATATAAAACTTAACTCGCAAGTTAGATGTATAGCTGAAAAACTTACGCGGGAGGGGGTCATATTAATAATCAAAATAAAAATATAGTAGAATGTTAACAGGGGGAAGTTTGGTCTTTGATTCCTTAGTTATCCTCATAATAAGGATGTGATTTCTCAGCTAACCTCATTTTTACAAACGGTGTATCAACACTACGCTAAAACGAGCACTAGATTATATACTTAGAGTGAGCGCAAAAATCGAGGCAGTTTTCTAAACGTCGCGAGATAGGTTTTGGGCTTTTGGGAGCTTTTCTTTAAAAGTTTTGTCTCCAAAATCACTTCCATCAAATTTATTTTTAATTGTATAATTACAAAAGTTACTTATTTCTGTTACAACAACTTAGACGTTTATATTCATTAAACATTAAGTAATTGAAATTGATAAAAATAGTTGAAGTTAATAAATCAATAATTAATAATTAAAAATTACGGTCAGTAGCTTGAACCAACAACAATGTTAAAGTTATGAAGTTCGAAGTCTGACTGGCGATGAGGGGCTACTCGCGATTTATGTGTAATCCTTGCTCTCACATCAACTCGTGGGGAAGTGCAGATCTCAGAGTCTACTATTTCTTGATAAATATACAATGTCTTATTTTAAGTAATTTTAATTAAGACTGATTTATTGCAGTTCATTGTTTCTGCACCTGCAGTATCAGGTTGCGCCTGAAATACAAAGTAATTGTTTCCTCCTTATTTCTGATATGAACTCTGATAAACCTTTAATTATAACCTTCATTAAATACAATGTGCTACATTTAGCGACGTAGTCTAAAAAAAGGAAATAAAAACGAGGAAGAAGAAGAAGAAGTTGACCGGGCTCAATCGGTGAGTGGACGGGACATTATACATACAAAAAAATTTAAGAGAGGCTTGAAATAAAAATATACTCACTCACGCACCATCAAACATTTATAAACTAAAAACCTCTAATTTAAAAAAAAATTATATACAAAACACAATAGTACCAAAAATGAACAATTTGTAGGTACACAATGTACATATTTACGAATAAAAAAAGAATCATTTTTAACATGGCGAGCTGCAGTTTTTAAGTTACCCCCTATATCAATCTTCAGACAAGAAAAAGGAACAAAATCATCCCACTAAAAACCACAGCTTGAAATCAGCATTGTAGGTACGGAATTCTATACATAAAATTATCTTAATAAAAAATCAGTAAACATTATAATTTGCTCGCACTTACAAACAACCAGTCATTTTACCACCAACAAGGTGATGCATCCGTAGACCCGTGTACATATGTTGTTTTCAATAACTACCGGGTACCCAATATAAGAAAATTAGTGTATAAACACTCACCCTCGAGTCATCACCGTCATGTTGGCTCATACCGTCTGTAAAAACGGTGCGAAACAGGGGGCGTGTGATCCCGCCTTGGGGTGGTCCTCCTATCACAACAGGGGGTGATCATTCATTGTGGCTTTAAGGGCCGCCAGAAGGACCTGTAGCAATTATAAATAAAATTAATTTATTGTCGTCGAAAAGTACGATTTTATAAATCCCATAAATACCTACCACGCTGTAAGGCGTGCGCGAATTCTTCATGCAGAAAAAGGAAGCAACCAACCATTCTAAACGTGTTTCTGTGTAGATTAAAAAGCAAGTGAATATTAATTTCGTTTCACTAATGACCAGAGCTCAAAGTAATATGGTTGTTAAGAAAATAAAACTGGAAAAACACGGTTTATTGGGATAATACGCGGCTTTAATTCGACGAAGCTTTCAATGGAAAACACATAAGAGTCAATTATCAGATACCTAGAACCAGTTATCGCTTGTTTATTTTTAGCATAAACTTTACGTTGAGGAATTTTTAGAAGGAGTATTTATTAATAATTAGGCTCTAGGATGTAACAATAGGAATCGAATTTATACAAAATAGATAAATGAAATAACACGTGAAAGAGTTATTTTAATTTACTGAATTAATTTTCGTTTTTAATGCCAAAGGGATTTGAGTTGACAATTATTAGACCGCGTATTTCTTATTAACAGAAAAAAATGCACGGGATGTTTAAAATAAACTTAACAAATGTAACATACTATTACTAAGATTTTATATACATTTTAATATGGAGGATGTGTATCTCCTTCCGACTTAGATGAAAATTAAGGTCTGTACTTAATTTTTAAAACTCGTTGTCCCTAAAGTTTCATTTGTGGTTTCTTTGTTCACTTTTGTATCTTTGATCTTATATCTAATATACACTTTGTACAATAAGTACACAGCTAATAAAAATTATACAATAAGCAATAAAATTGTCCAAGCACAGATATTGTTATAGTGTAACTTTGGCACTTTTAACTCGTTTAAATGTTTTTATAATTGTCCATTTATAATTGTCCACTGCGTGGTTCAGATCGTCGAGATCTAGGTGTTCTAGTTGCATTGGCTTCTGGATATTTCCGCTGTCTTTGGTTTGAATCTTGAATTGTAGTTCGGGTAGATTTGCAAATTTTTTCGTCACTGCCGGGTATTGATATACTCTAATAATAAAAATGCTACTTCCTTTTGCAAGAATTGCTTTTGTCTAATTGAACTTTAAAGTAAGCTTTTCGTAGACGTTCAAATACTTTTCTTAGTCTTTCGATGTGTTCATCGAGTGATGTAGAATATACAATTATGTCGTCAAGATATACAAGACATTTCACTTGTGTATTCCTCTTAAAATATTATCCATAACCCTCTGAAAAGTGACGGGTGCGTTCTTTAAGCCAAACGGCGTGCGTTTGTATTCATAGTGTTCTCTGGGTGTACTGAAAGCTGTTTTGGTTGTGTCTTTCTCGTCCATTTCTACTTGGTGGTATTCTGAGGCGAGGTCTAATGTTGAAAAATATTGACATTTGCCAAGCTTGTCCAATATTTCTGTAATATTTGGTAGTAGGTACTTATCGTCTACAGTCTTCTCGTTGAGTTTTCTGATAACCATTCGGTATTTGCGTTTGCCCGAGGCATCTAATTTCTTTGGTACAATTAGTACAGGGCTGCTCCATGGTGAGTTTGAATGTTGAATATCCTGATTTAATAAATCTGCTACCTGTCTATCTGCTTCTTCCTGACTGGCTTGGGGTAGTCTATATGCTTTGGTGAAAAGCGGTTTCTCGTTTGTTAATTGAATATGTTTGACTATGTTGGTGAAAGTTAAAGGTATTCCTTCACAATGGAATATATCTCGGTATTCAAAACATAAATCTTTTATTGCTCTTTCTTCTTCGGTATTAATATTGTCATTAAAAGGAATGTTAATTAAATTTTTTTTAAACATTTTATCGCCATCTGTGGAATTGGAATTACTTTCGGAGTCTTCATCGATTTGCATTTCATTAAAATTCACTTCTTCCATTTCTATCGGTGTTCTTAAGGATACTTCTATGGGGTAATCGTTTGAATTCAAAATTGTTGTAGTGGCGTAATTGTCTTTTGTATGTACGCGGTGGTGTAGAGGGAAGATGTCGGAGCTAGACCAACCACCACACTGCCAACACCACCACACTTGCAAAAAAAATCGCACATCTGGTAACAAAAATCTGCACAATAGTTTTCTTCAACTGGGCGTTTTTTAGCTCCAGGCATGGATAATTTAATTAAATTCTAATTTGCCTTTATCATACAGTATACGCTTCCACCATATTAGCAAATATTCGCACATCTAGTAACAGTATTAAATAACATTTTCATCTTAAATCTACACAATAGTTTTCTTCAACTAATCATTTTCTACCTTCCGGCATGGATCGTGCTCTCGACACCCTGATCTGGGCCGTCGGGCCACGGCATCCTTCCGCAGAACCTCGGATCCTCGGATCTGCAAATTCTTCCGCTAATTTATGGCGATATTTACGTAAATCTACTAGATTAATCCATTAAAGCTGATGCAATCGTTTGCAAATTAAATTCTTATTTGTTTCAATCTCAAACGATTAATCTATTAAAATCCTTCCTTTCCTCTCGTACGGAATATACATGCTTAATAAGAAATTTTGTTCGAAGTTATATTGGCCGAAAAAGGGTATGTTTTGATAGTAGTGGCAGGAGGACCTGGATGAGGTACAGAAGACAACGTAGAGTTAGCAGCAGAAGAAATTTTGCTCCTAGAGCTAAGAACAGAATTGGAAGTATGATTCGTAGACCTATTAGAAGTAGGATGACAGTGTGGGCAGTTGCAGCGAGAAACTCTTTTATAGCCGCAACAATGGCAATGGAGTACTTGAGGACGAGTACAATGTGTCGAAACATGGCCAGGTTTGTCGCAATTAAAGTATATGACCTGACGAGTAGAAACAGAATTAGAAAGAAGAACAGTAGAACGTACGGAAGAATTATCTGATCTACCGGCAGACGTAGGAGAAATCTTAACAATTCGGTCATGTGAAGTAAAAGCATTTTCCTCAATAGTAGCACACTTATAAGCAAAATCCGGGGGTTCAAAGTTTTCCATCAGTAAATTAGACAACGACTTCCAGTCCGAGAACCTATGCCGATTACCACGATACCAAAGTAACGATTTAGACTCGAACAAATTCACAGCAGACTCAAATAACTGCAATTCTGACACATGTTGAGCTCGTCGGAGTTTTTCGGCCCGTTCCAAAAAATCATGTACGGTAAGAGTGTTTGAGTCACCAGAAAATTTCAAATTCCATTCCCAAACTGGGAGGTCTTGGTAGGAAGTCGAAAAGGAGTAGCGACTGACTTAGGCACTGTAGCAGAGGCTGATTCCGGTTCAGTAGTTTCAGTATGTTGGTCTTGACTAGGCGGTACTACATTATCGGCCAGAATCTTTGCCGGTTCCAACTTCAGGAATTCGTTCTTTAATTCTTGTAAGGAACGGACGGTAGGCAAATGGGTTTGATAAAATGGAGCAAGGTTACGAAACACAATAGATAATTGATCATCCTCATTAAAGGAACCATACCACTCAAACAAGACCGTCATACAAGCGAAATAGTTAGTAATGGTCTTGAATGACTTCTGCTGTCTCTTACATAACATATTAAACACCACCAACCTATCATCAGTCATTTTGAATACGAACAAGAAAGAGATTGGTAGAAAGTAACTAAATAAAGGCTAACTGTAACTCGATAAAAGTTCAAGAAAAAAATTATTGTGAATACAGGACAATTGAAACCATATCCGGCGGATAAATTTTGGGAACACGAATAGGAGCAAAACAACAAAATAAAAAGTAGGAATAGGGCGCCAGCGTTTTCAACGGACTAGAATTATCGGCGAAAACATAATACCGTTAATCTGAAATGAGTCAACCAATGATACTTGGCAATCTAGAAAGAAAACAAAACTAAAATTTAAGACGATCGAACCCACACCAGTAATAAAAAAACCGATCTTCATGTGAGGAACACCAAAGAGCCGAAAGAAAAAAAAAAAGTAAATAACAGTTCCAGCGCGAGGAAACAAAATAAGCAGTATGAGGTATAGAAAAGTGGATAATGTAGGAACTTAGGCCATAACAAAACAAATCGGGCCAGAAATTAAGTGAAATAAAATCGAGGCAAACGTTAACCAAAACCAAAATCGAAGCCGAAACTAAACAAAACAGAATCGGAGCAAAAATTACCCACAACAAAATCGTAGCCCCACACTAGGGCGTCAACATTTATATTACGTACATTACGTAGTCTAAAAGACAAAAAAAATGACCGGGCTCAATCGGTGAGTAGGCGGGGTCTTACTTATACAAGAAATTAAATTAAATTAAAGCCTGAAATGAAAATAAGAAATTAAACATACTTATTAATACATATAATTAATCTAAGTGACTTTTTGGAAAGACATAAAAGCGTAGTATACCCAAAGACGAAAAATCAATAACTACAATTGTACATATAGCAGAAAAAACCCAAACCAAAAAAAATACTGTTTAACATGGCGAGCAGCAGTATTTAGGTCACTACAAATCCTACTTAACCAAACAAAAAAAAATAACGACTCTAAAAACACCAGTTCTAAATTATCATCCTAAACATAAACGTACATATGCACTACGATGTCTTAACTAACCAAAAATTTACAACTCAAAAAAAAGGAAAACCCACAGTTCTAAATCATCCTCGTATACATACAATTAAACATATAGCATGGTCACGATAAATACAATATTAATAATAAATATCATCTCATTTGAGGATAATCATTTTAAAAATACTAAGTTTAATCATCATGTGGAGCCTGATAAATATACTGTTTCGACCAATTTTACAGGACTCATACAAGAAAATAGTGCATACACACTCACCCGAGCGTCCACGGTGTAGGTTTGGGTCACTCTTCCCTAGTGACAGGGCGGAGCAAAGTAGCTCGAGATCTCGCAGTGTGGGTGTCCTCCCATAACAAAACGAGCGGCAATTCAATGGGCCGTCAGATCCACCGAAGGAAGAAGCTAAGGCAGTGCGAGTAACGATTAGTTTACTTACGCCGAAAAGTACATTTTTTTAACACTGCAAGTACTTACCACACAGTGTGTGCTCGAAAATTTTCCAGAGAACGGAAACGACAATTGCTCTTGGTCGTATGCAGAAAAGAATAATTATTAACTTGTTTGAGAGCACCAATTTACAGTCATGCCGGTGTTATCAAACATACGAATGTGATATGCAATTCCAAACAAGCTTTATCGCTGAAGTAAGATTTATTATTTCAACGAGTCCTTTTACGAATCTTCTGTCTATTTCTAAATGTAGCTGGCGACGGGCTTATATTCTTGTATTATTACCAAATTTACTTGTTTAAATTATCATTTAATTTTTTTGTACGTGGTTTTCTACTCAATGTCTTACCTTCTTCTGAATAACTCCTCACGCCCGCATTTCCTTCCTTTGATCCTGTAAGAATTAACCTAAAGTCACCGAGCCTCTGGCTACCGAACATTATTAATCCCCGGTAGGTCTAATACTAACCTATCCATTTCACTTTTCCAATCCCTTAGCTAACCTATTTGCTTCATATTGCTAACTTTTTACCCTCCGACTCGCAAAATATTGCCAGCTCTTCTTTTAAACTTGCCGATCACATCGTCCCAAAAGGTCCCCTCCTGAAGATTCTAATGAGGGATTATTCTAACTTCGGAAGCTTTTACCCCAGAGAAGGTTATCATGTTAAAAACGTTTTTGGTGCGCTGTGTACTTAGGAGGTAATGTGGTTGTTTCGCGTTGTCTTGCACATCGCAGTAGTGTGTCTTAGAATGCCATACCTACACCTATGGTCTCTGTCACTCTACGTACCGAAAGAGCTACTACACTCTTTCGGGGACCCGTCTTAATTTGGATCCTCGCTAAATATCTCACTAATTTGGTTGTACCTATAATTCGGTTCTCTAGCTCACTGAAACACGCAAGTCGTTGTACCCGTTCTGGTATTGTAGAACTTCTTCAAGGTGCAGGTCTGTTCAGAACAATTGGAGAGTACTATTTTAAGAATATATATATATATATATATATATATATATATATATTTATTATCCTCCAATGTATCCCACATGCGGCTGCAAGCATCGCGTACTTGGTGCGAAAGGAAGCGTTATAGCGTACCGACCGTACTTCTCCTGGAACTATTATTCTACCAAAACGCGATTCTACATCACGCCGCACCAAATTCTGTTGCTTACGACTTAGAAGCGTTTCATCAATTCCACTAGTTTGATACTCCAACTGATGTTTCACATGCTTCATTGTACGAGGTAGCATTTAGCATGCGCCAAAAGAGAATCTGGTCTACTAGAATTTTTCAGCTGATTGCATTTGTAAAAATTAATCTTAAGTGTAAGTTTTAATGCCACCGACCTTATCCCGTGAAAATGTACATTCTTATAAGAGGAGCGCGCGGTCACAAACTTGCATATATACCTTAGCACGACTCGCCCCTTTTGCGATGACCACAACCCCAACACAAAATCAAGCACGCTGATTGACTGTAGGTCGCCCCACCATCCTCAAGAATAAGTATAGAACAAGCTGAATTTCAACCAGACGGTCACTGGATTCGATCATCTAGCGCTTTTCCTAGCATAGTAAGGAAACAACCGAGACCTTAGCGCTTCTCCTAGCCTGAGGAACCTCCTAGCCCGGGGCATCATCGAAGAAGACCTCGGCTCTTCTGTGAGCCCGAGGTAGCACGACGGCACCGACGCTTTGGGGCTTTTCCTAGCCCAAAGCCGTCCGACACAAACGCCGACGCCACGGCGCTGCATGGACGGTGCCACGACAGAGAAGAACTGACAACGACGCCAAGAGCAGCACCTGCGGTTACAGCAAGGAGGGAACGAACAACTACGACAGCGATTACGAGACCAACACCTATTTCGCCAGTTCCTACAGCAACCGCCTTTCCCACCACGACCAATGTCATCGCCACCGCCACCACCCGTGGAGTGGCAAGCCATCCCTTTGGACATCGATAAAATCCCGTAAAACGGCGTAGAACCAACACTCGTCCACTTGGACGGCCCCAGGAGGTTCGCTGCGAGGAAGGCGTACTGAGACGCCACGGACCAACGCAGAACGAACAACACCTTGAAGACCTTTGTATATATTTCACTCTTGTATATATGTTATTTCTTAGATTGTAATTGCTGTATATATGTTCTAATGTATTCGAAACTGACGAATAAAAATCAAACCTAATTGCTTTACAAAAAAATTGTTGCACTATATTGTAGTCGCGGAAAACCCAGCCAGATATCATTAACAAGAGTATGGTTCATCAATAGTGTAAGAAGTAAATATCTAGAACTTAAATACGTATACCTCTTGTTAATTTCTTTAAGAAAATCTAGAGTTCGTTCTGGTTGTTTTTGTCTGTTCTCTTATCGACCATAATGACCACCAGATCTTCTAATGAGATTTAAAATTGCAAATTCGTAGCTTTTGCATTGAAGGCTGTCCAGCATTTCTACTTTTAGTCTGATATACCTGCAAGGAAGGGGTTGTTTAACCAGATATTTAGACGTACTTTCCTTAAAGTCTGATTTAATATTTAATCATTTATAAAATACACATTGCTTTGTGAAATTTACTTTTTAAAATAATTTTGCCCTAGTTATAATATACCCATAAATGCTAAACATAATTTTTGTTACAGAGAACCAATGGACACTCTCTTTATGGAGCAACATTTCCTTAGAAACTCATTGCGACTCTACGGAGACCCCCTTGATGCCGAAAACAACAACGCAAGTTCGATATTTTCCGCAGCTATGATGGAGAAAGCCAGAGCTCAAATACAAATGTGGGGAAGAACTGGCGGAAATCCATACAACCCAAACGAACTCCATGCCATGTTAATTAGCGGTGCTTCTGGACAGTATTTCGCTCGAACTGCAGTTCCGTTGGGTATTCCAACGCAGTTGTGGGGCCAAAGTGCGATACCATGGCAATCAACGTTGCACAGTGGTATACCACCAGGTTTACTAGGTCCTCCTCCTCCTCAAAGACCGCAAATTACACCCCCACCTCCAACATGTTCCACTCCTAGTTCTAGTTCCGGATCTCCAAGCCCAACTAACATCAACAGCTCTTCCGAATTACGCTTGCCTAAAACAATTTTTTCCACAAATTTACACCGTTTCAGCCCATATCATCCTACGTTATCTAGACAAATTCCTAATGCTTCTCTAAGTCCTCCTGCGAGATTGTCGCATTAATAAAATTGACTTTTGCTAATTTTTTGTTACCAAAGATGAAGTTCTAAGGAGAGAAATAAAAATACTATATAGCCGAGTAATTTGTTTAGATATAAAAATTTGTATCGTATGTACTTAGAAAAAATTATGTGTGACAGTATTATATTGACTGGATGTTAAGTCGTACTGTGAAATATTCGTGGTGGTCTAAACATAAGTCAATAATCAAGTTCCTTTTGTTTTAATTTATGTACGGTTTTATTGTGAAATACGATTAAAGTAATTGTTTTGTATATAAAATGATAGCACAAGTGGACTGTAAATTATTATTATAGCAATAAATCATTGTTTAACTAAGTAATTAATCCATAACATCAACCCTTCCTGTATATGTATGTATGTAACTAAATAAACGCCGCTATATATATATATATATATATATATATATATATATTGTTGTGGATTTAGAAGGTGAATAGGTGTAGACAATAAAATTTTAGCAACCGTGTATATACAAATAGGAGCAAATTATTTACGCGCCAAATTAATTAATTTATATAGTGAAAACCAACGGGTATTAAGGTATTTTTCTATATTTAAATTGAAATGTTAAAATTACTTAAGAAAAAGCGTCAGAGTACATAAAAGCTCAAGGATACGCATAAGAAATTATAATAATTTAATCAAACGCATGGAAGCAAAAAGGGAGCTTGCATGCATAAGAAAATCAATAATTTTAAACGCAAATGTTCCATTTTAAAAGCCAACGTTTATTTATACAAATACCAAGAAGGGAAGAAACCGAGAACTGTTATTTTTAAACGATCAGTTGTTCCAAGAAACACCTGTTGTTAAATGCCACGTTCAGGGAACTTAAATAATCGTTAAGATAGAATTCCTATGAAGCTTGTTGCGACGGTCGATTTGACCAACTGCTTTAAATATCAAATGCCTTGAGGAGTGAGTGGAATAAACGATCGATAATATAAAACAGACAGAGAAACGTATAAATAAAGCGTTGGATAGAAGTCACGTAAGATATACACGGGTAAAAGTGAATGACGACTACAATATCGGTTTTCTGTAACTTAAGAGGGGTTCTAAAGGAGACAACAAATATGCGTAGAACGGAGATGGATAGCTGATAGGTGGGGCGCTGTGACGAAGAAAAATTCTATTATTGGTCGATGGCTAGCAGTTTTCGAGAAGAGCGTTATGGTAGTAAACAAAATTCTATGTAACAGAACGACGAAAGTGGGATTTTTGGAAAAATCAGTGTTCGTTACGTTAAAAATTTTAGGAAGCAGCTTCAAAAATAAGCTTTTCAAGTGAAACAGGTTTTACTGGAGGGGGGGGGGGTAGAAATGATATAAATAAACAAACAAAAATATTAAAGCTCTCTCTTTCTTTCCATTTAGATCTGAATACGGGTTTAGACCTACAACACAATAGTAGTAAATGCTCTTACCGTTATCAATTATTGTGTGTTCAGTGAAGTTGCATTAACATCCTGTTTAAAAATGATGAAAGCTGTAGTAGCGTACCGCATGTTATAAAAGTGATATTGCACGAGTTGGTGCTTGTTTAGATAAAAGGTGCCGCTACTACAACAAAGCTATTAAATGAAGGGATGATATTTGGGGTAAGCGAAGCTGAGAACGTAATTTGTATGCATGAAATATTTGATATGGAATGTTACTTGTGAGACGAAGCTAATATCTGGGGAGAAGAACAGTCGTGGTAGTGGAGGTTTGGATGGTGGGGATCTGTGGATCCAGGCATCAGCGTAGTAGATGGACACAACGACGAGGGTTTCTGGTAACCATCTTCAACGGTGATGAGGAACGAAGGTGAGTCCAGGTAACGAACTTTAAATTTCTGTTTTTGTATAAACATTTGTGTTGATATTTATGTGTATGTGTGTTAGACTTATTGATGGCGTATTTATTACCTTTAAAACTTGTTTGAAAAGGTACATGTGCAGGACAATTTAATTTGATTATTAAAAAAAGGTTTATTGATGATATAAATTGCTGTTGTAAGGTGCAAACGGGTCTTTAAATTTGTTTTTCAATAAAATGCAAGGTTAAAAAAGCATTTACAAAAACTGGGTTATAATGAGCTTACAATAGACCAGAATGAAGTCAAACTAGGGTTGTATGTGGGGCCCATCTACTCGTATCATGTTGAATTTGTTAAAATATATTAAAAACCAAGGACTTTAAAGCATTTAATAATTGGAGCTGGTAACAATTGTACTAACCCGTTTGTACCCAAGTGTAAATATTGGATATGTTAATATGTGTAAATAAAAGGTTGTATGGTTGTTGTATTATTTTGGTAATTTCATTTGACGGTGTGTGTGAGAGAGGTATGTACTTAAAATGATAGGTATGAAAGAAGAGGCCGATTGTTGTGCTAGCCAGGGTGAGCAGAGAAATACGAAGGCGTCCAAAATAAAAGGTAAAAATTTTTTTTATTATTTTTTTTGGAAATTTTATGAGGCCCAAAAAAGCGTGAGCACGAATTTTTGTGAGACTCCACTGTAATTTTATGACGCCCAATTTGTGGGGCTCAAATGGTTTTTAGGAGAAGGCTCGAGGGACGACAGGTTACGCGGCAATATATATATATATATATATATTGTTGTGAATTCAAAGGGTTAAATTTGGGGTAAACAATTCAATTTCAACCACGCTGTATAAAGAAAAGAACAAATTATATACGCGCAAAATTTATTTGAGCCATTTAAGGAAAACGGACATGTATTGACGTATTTTATAATTAATATTGGTATGTTAGAAGTTACATAAAGAAAAAAACAGTTCTAAAGCTAATGGAAATTCATAATTAATGTTAATTTATTTTAATTCAACACGTATGAGCTATAAGAGAACGTGCTTGCAAAACAAAATCGAAAATTACAAGGTAAATATACGTCAGTTTTATACAAGAACTACGAAATATAGAATCTAAGAAGTGTTGTGCTGAACGGTCAATAATAACGAACACCTGCGTTTAAATAGGTTACATTCAAAGAACTTGAGCTTGTATTAACACAGGACTTCATAGAAATATTATCAGCCGTCAGTTGGGTTTAAACCACAAAGCTAACAAAGTTCTTAAAGAGCAAGGGAAATGCACAATAGATTATATACTACAGATAAAGCAGAGATAAAAGCGTTGATATTTAAAACGCACGTACTATATCCACGTGGAGTGAAGATGGGCTGTCAGCAGTATAGATTTTCTATAACTCAAGTGGGGTTTTGAACGCGACAGCAGACATGCATCAGACAGAGATAAGGATAGTTTAGGCGGGGTTTTATGACGACACAAAATACTATTATTGGTTAAGAAACGACAGTTTTCCAAACGTAGACAAACGCGACAGGTGGGAGCGTTTTCGGATGTGTACGGCACGCAGACGAAATACACTTTAGGAATTTTCAAAACGATTGTATCAAAATTTGTAAAATTGAAATTTGAAAATAAACTTTTCACGTGAAGTGTGTCCGGGGGTAGCATTTTGAATGAATATAAATACGGAATGAAAATTATTAAAGCGCTTCTGTTTGTCTTATCTTCGCTTGTATACTACTGTACTACGATAGACCAACATTATAGTAGAGTTTTTGTTATGTGTGTATTAGAAAATGGTAATAATACAGTAAATATTGTGCTAGCACGTGTAAATTAATAGTAGCGGCCTTCTATTTATTAACGCGAAATACGTGTAGTGTATATTAACGTAATAGAGGTCTGGATACTATTATACGGAGCTAGAAAATCAATAAATAGAAGCATAATATACGTGGGATAAGCATCTCAAACAACCAGAATTGTATGCTGAGATGGAATGGTATTATGAAACGAGGTGCTTGCTTGCAAATAGGGTTATCATGTGAATTCGCTGAGGTATCACAGCGCATGGTCATAAAAGCCAAGGTGTTCTGGTGATCGTCGTCGAAGAGATGGAAGCCTGAAACAATCTCCAGATAATTTATTTAAAATTTCTGTTGTCTGATAAACTTTTGTGGAATTTTGGTGCTGTGTGAGTGAATTTTTAGGGTTTATTTATGGTTATGTAAACTTATTGGAAAAGATACATGTACTAGACAATTTATTTGGTTTAAATATTGGAAAGGGATGTCTTTTAAAACTTACTAGATTTTATTTTGAATATAAATTGTATTGTAAAGGGTAAACGGGTCTATAACTTTTGTATTAATTTAAGCAAGGTAAAAGGCATATACTAAATAAACTGGGTTATTATGAGCTCACTATACTCCAGAGTACAATCAATTTAGGGTAATATAAGGGGCCCATCTACTCATATTTTACTGAATTTGTTTGAACATAATTAGAACATCAAGGACTTTAAAACATATCACATTTGAGTTTGAAATTTGTGGATCAAACTGTTTTTTTTATATACTTGTGAATAATTTGTCTGTAAATAGCGGTAAATAAAAGATTGTATGATTGTTGTATTATTTGGTGATTTTTTTTGAATATTTAGGTATCCGAGAAGAGGCACAGCTGAGCTAGCCAGAGAAACTGCTGAAGATTTTTGAAGCAGAAAATAATAAAGGTAAGCAATTTTTTTTGTAAAAGTTGTGCATTTTTGAAAATTAATTTGATGACACCGGTGAAGCAGTAGACCCTTAATCCCCGATCACGGCAATCTTATGGCGCCCAATTCCTGGGACTTGAACGGTTGTTAGAAAAGGTTCGAGTGTTCCAGAGACTGTCCCAGGAAAACACGGCAATATATATATATATATATATATATATATATATATATATATAGTGAATAAGATGAAATAATAACTTAGACTTTTATGCAAAGCTCTAATGATCATTTCAAATCGAGCGAGTAATGGAAAGATTGGAAAATATAAGGTCTTGGACAGGACTTGAACCTGTATCCTAGTTTTGCCGGAACCATGCGTTTACCAATTTCGCCACCGAGACCGATGACACAACTGGGAAATTTACAAATTTAAATCGTGTACACGACTATACATAAACCTTACTTTCAATTACGTTTGGCATTTTTGTCAATCATATCTGACATTGTCAAGTTTTTGACTTATGTCAGTTATAGACAGGAAGCTACGCTCGAAATTACGGCTATAAGCCAAATATTAAATTTATAAATATTTTAGATAGTTAATTACACAAGGTAAGTTGATAAATACTATAGTATTTCATCTTATTCACTGTAATACTATAGTATATATATCATACTATACCTTGTGTAATTAACTATTATATATATATATATATATATATATATATATATATATATATATATATATATGGCAGTGGAGTTCTGGATTATGCCCCTACGAATTGGGCTGCATAAATATTTTTCCTGAAAAAAACTCCCCTAAATCAGCATCCCACGGCTAGCTCTGCTTCCAGCTTCTTCTGAGATACTTACCCATCCTAAGCTTACTTTTTCTCACTAAGACTACCAAATAAAAGTTACCAATCAAATAATTCAACGAAGCATACAACCTTTTATTCATACAAATCAAAAATTTACCTCACCAGCTCAATATTTACAAAATCGAATGTAAACATCTTCATAAAATTTTACAATATCAACTATTAAATCCTTTTAAATTTAGTAAATTTAATTTATTTTTACAATTTTTTTATATACAGTTCAAGTAGATGGGCCTATCTTGAAACCCTAAATTGAAATTTACCCTGGTCTATGGTGAGCTCAGTATAAACCCTGTTACTCTAAATGCATAAATAAATCACATCTTTGTTTTTAACAACGCTAAAGACCCGTTTACTCTTTACACCAAAATTATGCGTCAAATTATAATAAACTCAAATTGTCTTTTTCATATAACCTTCAAATTAGCTTTTGTGTTAATAAAATATACACCCTATATGTCAAATAACTCTAGCACAAAATAACAGCACAAAATGTTCAAGCAATAACAAAAGGAAACAAATTTCGTTACCTGGTGTAAGCCTTTTGCACGGTCGCCTCTGAAGATGTCTTCCAACCAAACCTCGTCGTTGCATTCCATCCACTTTCTCTCTTATATGTACATCAAACTTATTTCCAGACGTTATTCAATTCTCTGCAGACGCCTTCAATACATCTACCCATATAATTGTCCAAATATGTTAGTCAGCTTCTGAATCTTCAATAAAATCAGCACCCTCGTTCAGAAAAATTAACTAGGCTCGCAAACCTCAGTAACATCTTTTATTCGTTATTCGAATGTACTTACAGCACCGTTTATAACTTAGCACCTACTCGTGCTTTCAAACACTTTTAATTTAAATTAAAACGAATTGCACCATCGCCGATTTATGAATTTTTAACGTAGATGTTACCATATAGATCTGAAGCGAACCGAAAAAGTAAGAGAGCCCCACTACATCTCCTACTGGATTTATAAGCGTTGAAACCTACCTCCAGTACCCTGTTTTCATCAGAATCACCACCACCGTAACCGATTATGAAAATCTAAACTATACCGATCTTTTAAAACTCAGAATTTCTCATTCCACTGTGCATTTAGTTCGAAAGACTGGCTATCAAGCACAACAGTTACAATGCTCCTAGAAATGTCTCTCATTCCACTTACAATCAGTCAATTCCGACCTTTTCCCCTGTCGTAGGTCTTTCATCCAACTGTTATCTTTGTCTAACTCATATTCGTTGTCTTTGTTAAAATCCCACTACAGCAACTTAAAATCGATATTGTGGTTAGCCTCTACAACTTATCGCGCGCTTTAGATGACTGTTTTTATCCAACGTCTGTTAATTGTCATCCTCGTTTACCCTATGCTATTGATATCCCGTCTCTAGTTTGTGTTCAAACCACCTGCTATTTCGCAGCCTTCGCTTCGACCGTTAACTTAAATTTCTAAACATTTATGTTCCAACGTACATTCTGGTTTCTTCAATTTGTTTATTTGTCTGTCCGTCTTTCTATGAACTGTTTGCCGGTTTGAAATTGTACTTTCCCAAGTTGTTTAACCTGTGCATTTCTTAGGATTTGTTTTTAACGAACGCTTTGTGGGTTTAAATGAACATACGCGTTTACATTATCGATTTTATACACAACAGGTCTTCCTTATTGTTTGACATGCTCAATTTACAACCTTCGAATATTAAAACTAATTATAGTCGTATTATCCTTGAGTTTTTATATACTACAAAGCTTCTACACTATGCAAATTTAACATTACGATTTATTAATACAAATGTATGCTATTATCCGTTTGTTTTAAGGTCAAAACTAATTAATTTGGAGGGTAAATAATTGATCCCTGTTTTCTATATACACGGTCTTTACAAAATTACTCTCTTGACTTATCTATCCTTACTTACATATAATTTACACGATAATATATATATATATATATATATATATATATATATATATATAAAGACAAGTTATTTGCAGTCCGCAATAAGAAAATTGTATATAAAGTAGTATCTGTAAACAAACTCTTATGAAAATAATAAGAGCTGTTGACAAATACAAATCGGGCTGGTAGTTATATAGCCATTAACAAAACATTAGCTTTATTACTTCACAGGGGAGGAAACATCCACTGACCGACGGTTTCGGCTTGTTAAGCCTCATCAGAGTGAAATAGTTCCCAAGAATTGTATTTGTATTTGTCAATAGCTCTTATTATTTTCATAAGAGTTTGTTTACAGATACATCTTACTTTATATACTATTTTTTATTGCGGACTGCAAATAACTTGTCTTTATTTATTTGAACTGCTTTCGGGGCATGAATCCGGTGTCGCCACGAGAAGGTTTGTTACGTTTGCCAATAAATTTTGCTGTAACATTCCGCAAATCTCAAAGGCCAAACGTACGTTTATAGCCATCTATAAAATTTATTATGTAGTTTCGATTCAATTGTGTACTTCCACACTTAGTAGTGTTGGTGTTTTATCACCTGATGGCAGTTAAATTTACTTTTGCCATAGTACAGTGATTGTTTCGAAATTATATCATTATAAGCTTAGATTACTTCATAGGGTTCTTGGGAACTATTTCACTCTGATGAGGCTTAACAAGCCGAAACCGTCGGTCAGTAGATGTTTCCTCCCCTGTGAAGTAATAAGGCTAATGTTTTGTTAATGGCAATATAACTACCAGCTGCAAAATCAAATTAAATTGGTTCAAATAACCAGTTCGAACAGTAATCCTCGCGTTATCAAAAAACGCGATTAGCAAACTGAAAAACGCGTTTTCAAATAATAGTGGAATCCATGATTTCGACAAGTCTTTAGATGGGAAACATAAGAGAAAGCAATTATACGTTATCGGAATGTTTAACACACCAACGGATATCTAAAACAAGATATTGACTATGACGTATTTGAATCTATCGTTGAAAATAAACGTAACAACTCCCCCCCTAAGCAAAATTAACAGGCCGGGTAGGAAAACAAAAGTACGGGAGTAAACAGGACCAAAAAACCAAAGAAAAAAACCCAAAGAAAAAAAATTTGCTTAAAAACTGAAAGAAAATTCGCTACAAAAACCAAAAAACCAGAAACAAAAAAACACCCCAAAATAAAAAAAAATCCCGCATCCGGCTCGAAGACCCAATAGTAGAAACAATAGAACTTTAAACAAAAAAAACCCAAAACAAAAACCAAAAAATTTAATTAACATGGAACATCAACGGAAGTGAACCAAGAGCAAGAAAAGAAAAACAAAGAAAAAAGGAAGATGGGTAACAAGCAATCAAGGAGGATTAAGGTAGAATGGCGTTAACGCTGAGAAAGTTGTTAAAATGGATGTTTCTTTAGAAAAGAAAAAAGGAAAGTCTTCGACCTCAAAAGAAGATTGGTTTCCTGCAGAAAAACCAAAAGTAAAGAAAAGAAGCGAGAAAGAAAACCAACAGTGCCAACCAAAACAGGACCCAAAGGTCAAGCCTCAAGTAAACAAAGGGACAACAAGGGAGAACGAGAGGAAGAGAGGGAGAGCGCTGGTAAAAGGAAACGATGTACTACTAACTTTGGTAACCAAAACCGAAGAACAAAAAAAAATGCTAACTAGTCCTAAAGTCAACTAAGTCGTGGTTTTCGAGAAAGAAAAACTGACTAAGAAGCACCTACCGCAGGAGCGGATGAACGAAACACAATCGGACTAGGGACCGACAGCAAAGAAGACCAGCAACCGGAAAAAGGACAGGAATGTGGAATAAAAGGACCGAAAAAAGAAGAAAAACCAAAAACAATAACACCAAGCACCAAGTACAAAACAAAAAAAAACTAAGAATCGTACAAAAAAAAATAAAACAGAATCCCAGAGTAGTTATGTATGAGTAGGTGTGAGCGTTGCGTTCGTGTGTGTGTGTGTATAAGTGTGTGTGTGTGTGTGTATGTGTTGTGCGTGTATAAAGTGTGTGTGTGTGTATGTTTGGACCGCTGTAGTCGCCTTTTACGAGAAGCAGGTCGTACCATGGGGCTATTCTATTCCCAAACTCACACGGGTAAAGAAAAAGCCAGAAAACGAAAGAAAACCTAGCAAAACAGGGAGTAAAACGAAATCGTAACGTCCAAAAATCAAGTCCGAAAGAGAAGAAAGTCGGCATAAGAATCTGGGGCGCGAGAACTAGATATTGGACTTAAGGCGTAAACGCCGCCAGAAGGAAAACGAAGCCAGATCAACGACATTAGGCCTTCGTCCGACACACATCTTCCGGTTCAGAAGGAGCATAGACTCTTGTCTGCCACTTTTGGGCAGTTTTCTGCCAAACAGGAACAGCAGGAGTGTAGCAGTTGTACCACGTGGTTTAGGATGTGGCAAGGGTAGTTTACAAAACTATAAACGCGTCATAGAAGGACATTGTTTGTTGTTAGGATTGGTGGTAAGAAAGTCAACGGCAGAAAAGGAAATATTATCGGTTGTCAGAATATCAACGGCAGAAAAAGAAAAGTTATTGGCTGTAAAAGAATCAATCATACGCAAAGAAGCACAAGCAGAGCACACTTCAGTTACGTTAGATAAAGGGACAGAAACAGATAAAGGTAAAAGGCTAGAAGTATCACAGTTACGAAAGAAAACAGCATTGGCTGTAGGAGTATCCACCTTCGGAAAAGGAGCAGAATTCGATAACACTTCAACCATATTACATACGAGGGTAAGGTGAAAAGTTCTCGGCTTACAATAAACGACTGCAATTTTCAGTAAAAAAATGATTTTATTTTTTGACATAATCCCCCTTAACTTCAACACACTTGGTTCAGCGTTTCTCCAACATCAGTATTCCTTCCCGGAAGTGAGCCTGTAAGACTGTTAAAATATTTGTCTACGGCCCTCTCAACTTCTTCATTGGACATGAAGCGCTTCCCAGAAACAAATTTCTTCAAGTTTGGGAACAGATAGAAGTCTGAGGGCGCCAAATCAGGGGAACAGCAAGTCGTACCACAAATCCGTCAATCTTCTCATCGCCAACGCACCCTTGTGTGCAGATGCGTTGTCTTGGTGAAAGATGATTTTTCTTCTTCAAGCCAGGCCTCTTCTCGCAAATTTTGGCATCCAGCTGTTCAAGAAGGCTGGAGTAATATTGGCATGTAATTGTTTTGCCTTTTTCAAGGTAAGCCATTAACAGGATCTCTTTTGCATTCCAAAACACGCTGGCCATCACCTTTTTAGCAGATGCGATCCACTTTGCTTTCTTTGGCGCTAAACATCCGGCTTCCACCCACTGCTTCGACTGCTGTTTCGTTTTTGGTGTGTAATGGTGGACCCATGTCTCATACATAGTGACAAATTGCCGCACAAAATCACTCGGATCCTTATTGAACCAGGTCAAACATTGCTGCGAAACTCGTTTTCGCGTTTGCTTTTGATCGGCTTTCAGCAAATGCGGCACCCATCTTGCGCAGAGCTTTCGTATCCTTAACTCAAAATGTTTCGCACCCTTTCGTCCGATATCCCTACAGCCTCAGCTATCTCCTTCACTTTCACTCGCCTATCGTCTAACACGATATTGCACTTTTTTGATCGTTTCCGGTGTGGTTGCGGTTTTCGGTCGTCGTTCACGTGGGTCATCTTCGAGAGACGTGCGACCACGTTTAAATTCAGCTGCTCACTTTTTACAGTTGTCAGGGAAGGGGCAAAGTCTCCGTAAACTTTTGTCACCTTCGGGTGAATTTCCTAAGGAGTTAATCCGTCCAAAACGAAAAATTTTATGACCGCACGATATTCAAGTTTATCCATCTTAAGGATACACGCATAAGACGTCTGCTTGAAAAAATTCGTATAAACGAACTAATTGAGATAGCAAGTTGAAACTTGTCATACGAACTAATGACTAGGGATGGACTCGGGCTCGGACTTTCGGGCCGGCGCGGCCCGAGCCCGGCCCGATTTCGGGCTCGAATCCGGGCCGGCGTTGACTACTTTATTCGGGCCGGGCCCGGGCCGGGCCTATCTTTTTTCGAGCCAGGCCGGGCCAAACGACTCGGGCCGGCCCGAACCTTTTGGGCCGAAAAACGCACGAGTAGATACTCCATCGTCCCTTCACTTCTATCTCACATTGAGTAAGTAAACGTTCTTAATTATATTTTCACGTAGTGTCTTCATGAACCCATTAATAATCAGTTTTTCGTCTTGTTTAGTGTAATGGAGACTTGATATTATAACTCACTTCTTATACCGAATATTTTTTCTAGTCCTATTTAATGTTCCTCAAGTTGTACTTTAGGCAAATTAAAGATGCCCAGGAACATCAAACTAGGTGATTTATTCATAATTCTAAAGTTTGCACGATTTATATTATGTATATGTATATACACCAAATCTCAATCATGCGGCGAACGTCGATATTATCAATCGCGTGTATAATTTATGTCTACCGCCTAAAACACTAGAGAGTTATTACAAAGTTCATTTTACCAATTTTTTAATAAAGTTTTCCCTTATTTGACATTTACACATGCGCAATTACACCTTTAATGTTTGTACTTTATTAAAATACAGGACACCTTTATTTAATTTAAATACAGGCAGGGAATGCTTTTATTTAAGGCGCCTTAATTTTGACATATGCCAAATGCCTAACGCACAAACTTACATTTAATTGTCTGCTTTTTGTATAAATATAGCAAAATAAATGGTTTTTGTAGTGTTGTTTCCGTAATTAAATTTAGAAATATAATGTCCAAGTTTATAACACAAAAAAGATATAAAACGTCAACGCTCTAAATACGAGGATGATGTTTTGTAATGCTTTTCCTAGAAGTACACTGTAAAAATCCTTTTGAAAACAGATATGCTATATGCTTGGAAAAGAGTAAAAACAGTGTCTTGAAGTAAACTCAAAAAGTATTCCGTGAAAACACTTTGACAAAACATACAAATGTTATCGAATCAGTGGGAAATAAAAGACTCAAATAATAAAAAAAGGTTCATCTTTGTGTGAATAAAATTTCTTTGATTTTTTCCAATATAGTTAAACATGTATTATAGGTCACCTTATCACAAAAGAGATTAATTCTTTATTCATTTTTAAAACATAACCTATAGATATAGAATACAAAACATATATGTCGGAATAAAGAGTAAGGGAAAAACACTTGCACTAACACTCCTTTAGATTGGATGCAAACTTTTAAAAAAAGATACCTTATTTGAAGATTCTTTTAATAAAGTCTGCTTGGAATGAGTTTGCAACAACTCTCTAATTTCAAGTAGGTAATTTTAGTAAAATTTTTTGAAGTAGGAACGACAAAATAAAGCGGACGCAAATTTATTATAAAGGTTATAAGGTGCGTTAAGCGTACAATTTCATAAACATTGAAAATTGCTAAACATTTTATACCTTTGTTACCTATTTCTAGGATTTTTAAAGAATTGTTACGTTTATTTTCAGCATAATTAATTACTCTATCTTTATCCCTTATTAATTCAATACCCGCTCGAATAAATTCTGTTTCTACTGTTAAATCAACATAATTAATAATAAACACGCTCTCGAATAAATTCCTCAACTTAAATCTAGTTGTTTTGAAACGACAAGTTTATGCAACAACTAAATAGCTATATCCTGTTTCAGGTACCCGTTATCTTGGCATACATTACGACCGCCTATAATGATTTTCTCTATTGTTTCAATGTAAAAACTTGTTGAAATAAGGTCGCACACTATCTGATAAAACCCGGGTTTTCCAGTTTTAATCCCACCTTTGATAAGCGAGGATTTGCAGTTGGAATTCGTGTTATTTAAACCATTGTTAAATTTGCTTTTACAGCTTGTGCGTCGATATATTTTCTACATTATTCGTTACCGTATTTCAAAAGCAATGCACGTCTGTTTATTTTCTGTTCGACAACTAGGTGTCTTGCGTGGATTGATTTTTTTAACTGGAGGCCAAATGGGTTTTTCCTTTCTGTAGACCAACTGCTTTTGTGCGTAGGTCGTTGCTGTAGTTACGATGCCAGGGTGAATGGATCCTGAATACCGCGGCGTTTCTGTGTTGACTCACCCCCGATGGTTTTCAAGCTAAGTATCCGGACACCTACAGGTAGCAACTCGTTTTCTTTTGTGTGTGTCAATGGGATATTCCGTATCAACATTTGGTGTAGTTATATGACAAGAAACGTCACATTGTAGAACTATTGTTCTTTGCTGCTAATCGATATTATCGCTCTACATGTGTGATGTACCTGTGTTAAAAGTATTGGACAGACACACGCTTATTCCTTTGTACTGATTAGTTTATTTTACAAACGGTACTATGTAAGATTTAAAAGATATCTGACAAAAGCTCCCACACGTTAATTCTTTCCTACTAATTAGTTATTTTACAAAAAGTATTAGGTGAAACTTTAAAAATGCTTGACAAAAGCTCTCACAGGTTTATTTACTACTGATTAATTTTATTTTGTGTAAATACGAGATGCGCACTTCGTATCTAATGTACTAAATTGTTCATATCACCTAACTGTTTGCTTTCAAATAGTAACGCTTAATTTATTGCTCTTGTTTGTTTGTACAGAATCCGTTATTTATTTTTATTTGTTAGTAGATCATCGTGGGCGATGTGTTTTTTGTTTCTTTTTGGTATGTAGGCGAATTCCCCCACTCTCCGCGCTTAATAGTTAGCCTGGTACTTACTTTTCTTCCGGCTACGTCTAGGTACGTAACAGAATCAAAAATCAAATGATATACTACGATATGTTCCACAAGTATCTTGATTGTAATTCAAAATCATTATACTCTTAAATTAAACAAAAGAGTGATTGTTACTTGTTAAACACAACAGAAAAAATATCTTCTCGTTCGCTGAATAAAAGTCGGGCCGGTTACCTTTCTGCGTCGGGCTGGGCCGGGCCGGGCCGGGCCGGGTTTATTAAAAACCCGGCCCGGTCCGGTCCGGCCCGAGTCCATTCCTACTAATGACGTGCACGCAGGCGGGAAGCACAAATTTTTGCTGATTGGAACGCTATCTCTGTGTCAGGCCGAGAACTTTTCACCTTATCCGCGTAAAGAAACAGAATCAGGTAGAAGTTCATCAACGTTATAAGAACAAACAGTATCCAGTAGAACTTCGCCAATGTTAGATAAAGAAGTAGAACGAAGTTTATTAACATGAAAGAAAGGAATAGCACCATACAGAATTTCATCAAACTTACAAGAACAAACAGCGTGAGGAATTTGTTTTTTTAGTAAGTAGTTAAATCCCTCCACTCTCTGCGTCTGGTAGTTAGCCTGGTATTTACGTTTTTTTTCTGGCTACGTCTAGGTACGTAGCATAATTTCTGACGCCCTAGCGTGGGGCTCCGACTTTGTTTCGTGTAACTTTCGAGCACGTTGGGCGCCAAAATGTATGCTATGTATCTAGATGTAGCCGGAAGAAACGTAAATACCAGGCTAACTACCAGACGCGGAGAGTCGGGATTCAACTACATAACAAAAAAACAAAAAAAAAACACGTCGCCCACGATTATCTATTAACAATAAAAATAAATTAAAATTTCTTGATTCACATGGACAAAAAAAAGTATTAAAGTTAAGTTATAACGTAAATTTCGTAATGAATCCACGAAGTGTGCATTTCGCAGCTAACATGTAATAAAACTTATTGGAAAAAAAGTAATGCTTATATTTTCGCAATAGCAAGTGTATTAAATTAGAGTATTAAATGCAGATTTTCTTAATAGTACGTGTGTTAACTTATAGCCTTTTAAGTTATTTTGGGATTTTATTTAACGAGAATTTCCTATAATCGAATAGAGCCCACGGCAAGTTCTGATGGAAAATGGCCCAAAGTTGTGGAAATCTCAAAGTCAAAGCGGCTAGTCGAACTATATGCTCTGGGTGGAACATGAGCTGTGGGTCGGGGTTAGATTGTGACCAAAAACATGAAGAATAAGGCGCCACCGTATTTTTCTATACAGAGAAGACCTTACTCAAGTCCCTTGTACAAGGCGAATGCGGAAACCTTTATTCTATAACCGCTATACTGTTTATTATAGACAACATAATCCGTGAACTTTCTTACCTTATGGCTCGACCTTGATCTTAGTAATTCACTGCTACACCTGTGAACAAATTAAACAACGAATAGCACTGTTTGTGCATATATACTCAAAAAAAATTTTTAATTCAAATGGAATCACTTTCATTCATCCTAATTAAAAAGAATAGTCTTGTTCAAAAATAAAATCTATTCCTCTAGTATTCCATTATGTGCTTCTTTACAAAATATCTTTCTTTCCTTATATTGTGATTAATTTAATTTATGAAAATCATTTACAAGGGCACTGGATAAAATCAGTACCAATCAAATTAAATGTGGTTTTAATAACTAATAGATAAAGCATAGAGTTGCTTTATAAACTGTTGCTTATTGATGACAAAAATATTAGTTTTGGTAGATCTACCTTAACCTTACAATGGATAATTCCAAATAAGTATTAATGAAATAGCAAACATAGAAATTTGATTTCTAAGTTCTCATAAATAGAAGAATTTACTTTTCTTAACACGTATTGACATCTTCCGTAATTTTAGTGAATTAATAAAAGATTTGGATAAGTAATAGTTACAGATTCCTATTGCTTAATATTGCAAAACATATTCACAGTCTGTCCTTGACCTATATTGACGTTTAAATAACTTGATTAAACAAATAAATTATCTAATTACAATGTCCATAGTTCAGCTAACATACGAAAACAAATTTTCTACATACCAGAACTCCGTCTGTCTGAAAAATACCATAAAGGGATCTTACGTCAGCATTGAAATACGGAAATCTCCAATTTAGAACGAATAATTGTAATGCATACTGAAATCCACATTACTCGCATCCATTTTGAGTAATTAAATTCCGCCAGGACCACACCAAGAACAAAGCGTAAAAACCAATCTGCATGTTAATTTAAAGTTGCTTTATTTGTACATTAAGCCACGAAAACCATCAAATGATGCATGATAATTTAACTTGAATACTATATGTAAAATTTCATGTTATATATAAATAAAGTTGCATGTAATTTAGATTGAATACTTTATGTAAAATTTCGTATTATACATAAATGAAGTTGCACTGAAAATTTTTATTTAATATGGTTACAGAATCAAATTTTACTTACTGTTACCAACGGCCCTTCGACCAAAAAATTTCACGTCATCTACGAGCTGTTCCAACAAAATGGACTATCAAAAATGCCTCTCGGAGATGACATTCTCCTAACAGAACTTAATCCGCACGTGCTTCCAACACGAAAAACAGCAGAAAACCATTGTTTCTAGGAACAATTCAACCTGCTTTCACCACAGCTGTGTTAGAAGTGTCGTCAAGCGAGTTGCTGCTCGGCAACACAATCACTTCTCAATTTCTTAAATAGATGGAGCTATAGGAAAGATACTAAATGGAAACTTTTATTTTATCACCGTGGAAATTAAATTTTAATCGAATGCTAATACTTTATTGGGCAATAGGTAATATTTAATTAGTGGACTGAATAATATTATTATGCATTATATCGTTTCTTATTAAATAAAGGGATTAATTATTTGAACATATCTAGATAGAAAATAAAATTGCTACAAACTTATAGTACTAAATGCAGGTTTTCTCTTTAGCAAATGTGTTAAATTAAAGTTTTAAATGTAGACCACGTTGTAGTAAGAATTAAAGAAATATAACCAGAAGCATCTGCGCAGCCAGCTGTTCAACAAGTATGATGAACTGTTTGCACAACATCAACCGCCGGAGGGTGTCAGCATAGAAACGCCCCGGTAGTCAGGATTCATTTGCCCTACCATCGTAAGTGCAGCAGCGGTCTACAGACAAAAGCAGTCGGTCTACGTCAACGAACAGTTGGGCCTACATAAAGAAAGAACCAATTTGGCCTCCAGTTAAGAGACGCAAGTTACGTCTTACTTGTCAAACAACAAAATGTGCATCGCCGTAGAAAATATTTCAACGCACAAGCTGCAGAATCAAATTAAATTGGTTCAAATAGCACGTGTTCGAACTGCAATCCTCGCGTTATCAAAAAACGCGATTAGCAAACTTGAAAACACGAAGTCTTTAGATGAGAACACACAAGAGAAAGCAATTATACGTTATCGGAATGTTTAACAAACCAACGGATACTTAAAAAAGGTATCGACTATTTAATTTATCGAATACATTTTCGTTTTAGCATGAAGAGGTTTGAAAGAAATGTTATGATTGCGCGTACTATTGTAACGAGGTAAAAATACAGGATGGGGTTTCGGATAGAAACTGAAGCTAGGTGAATGAAAAACGAATTATCACAAAAAGGAACGTATTTTAATCTATCGTCGAAAGTAAACGTAACAAGGTAATATAAATTTTGGTGTCCAAAGAGCAAACCAAATTCTAGGATAACTCCATATTCTAAGAAAAGGCAATTAAAAGCCTGTGTTTGGAGCATAGTTCTATATTACTAAAAATATGAACAATGTAGTAGAGAAAAGTTAGTGAGAAACTTTCAAGGTGCTGAACATAAAGTTAGTCGCTTTGGCGTCTTTCAAATGCTTAGGGAAAATAAAAATATTGTTAGGGTAGCTAACATAAGTGCAGGCGGAGTAAAGGCCGTATTTTGAAGCCTAGTGAGATAGTTAACACAGTGGTACAGGGCAGAGTGAAAGGTAAGGTTTGTAGCAGAAGGCAAAGATTGAAGTGTATAAGGTAGGTCTGTTAAGCTGTCTGAGCCAAATTATCAGAACACATCAAAATATATATAGGAATTATTTGCTAATTATTTGTTATTTTTTGCTGATAAAACCAATTTTTTGCTATATCTGTGAAAAAGTTACAAGCGGCTAGATAGCTTAATATAAGCTATCTAGCCACTTGTAACTTTTTTACAGATATAGTAAAAAAATTGGTTTTATCGGCAAAAAAAGCAAATAATTCCTATATATATTTTGATGTATTCTGATAATTTGGCTCAGACAGCTTAATAGACCCAAGTGTATATACCAGATTAAGAAAGGTTTAGGTAAATATAGTTACAAACCCTCCATACACATTTCAACTCTAGATAGAGAATAGTTGAGAGCTGCGACAAAGCAACTTTGATGTTAACCCAGAGAAAAAGAGAAGGAAATACAGAAGTTGTTAAAATATGAAATCTACTTAAATGAAATTAAATAAAAACCCTTAACCACAAAAAATATTTAAATTACTAAATACGTATTTCGACCACTATGTGGTCATCATCAGTAGAAATCCTGTAATTAAAAAAAAAAATAAAAAAAAAAAAAAAATAAAAATAAAAAAAAAATAAATTAAAAAAAAACAAAATTAGCTGTTGTTCTGCAACACTTCAGAGGATATTCTCCTCACCACTTAGGCTGAAGTGAACCTTCCCAACCTATAATTTACTATATTGTTGCTTTAAACACTATCGAGGATATTCTCCTCACCCGCAGGCTGGTGTTCTCAACAACAAACAAGTGAATTGTGACATTATAACTTAAACCTACTTAATTTATACTAATTCTAAATCTACCGAAACGGAACCAATTTAATCTTGCTTTCTCATTGGTTGTTGACCAATAGGGAAAGCAAAGCAGATGACTCTATTGGCCCTTTATCGGTGTTTAAGAGGGGTCCTTTATGTTTAACAATTTTAATCGATTCATAGGCATTTAATGAAGAAAACGTTGGTACCGCTTTTAACAATTTAACATTTTCTAGTTTAACGGGGTGGCTGGTTTCAAATATATGTTTGGCGACCTGAGACCTTTCATATTTACCATATTTGAAGTGAGCAATGTGTTCTTTAAATCTTGTTGTTATATTCCTCTTGGTCTGACCAATATATTTTTGAAAACACCCTGGCCCTGCACAACTAATTTCATAAATCTCCGACTTTTGCAATTTTTCCACCTTGTCTTTTGGATTACCTAGCAAATCTTTTATTTTATTAGTTTTAGTGAAAGCAATTTTGAAATTACACTGTTTGAATATTTTATCAAGACCCTTTGTGGTTTTGTGAAACGGAAGTTTAACATATTTAACATTATCGTTAGAGGTGGTTGATTGCAAAGTCGTTGATTTACGGATGTTTATCTTATTTTTACACTTTCTAAAGATATTATCTATAATATCAGAAGAGAAACCATTGTAATTCGCTATTTGTTTAATAAGAGCAAATTCCTTATTAAATCTGTTTTTATTTAAAGGAAATTCAATAATCTATTAATTAAAAGTTAAATGAAGCCAACTTATGTTGTATGCTATGATTAGAGGAAGACAAAATAAAGCGATTTACATTGGTTTCTTTTCTATAAATGTCAAATTCTAATTTATTACCATTTCTAATTACTAATGTATCTAAAAATGGTAATTGTCCATTATTCTCTAGTTCATACGTAAATTTTATGCTTTGAAATTTTGAATTCATTTCTTTAAGAAAATCATCAACATTTGATTTAGAAGTGTCAAAACTGCAAAAATATCATCCACGTACCTTAACCATATTCTTGGGAAGTATTTGGAGTTTTCTTTTAACTCGGTTTCAAAACGAGACATAAATAAATTTGCTATGAAAGGTGATAAGCTATTTCCCATTGTTGAAGTCAACAATCATAAATTGTTAATTAAATTAATAGTCAAAACATTAAGTTGAAGTTTCTTTTAAAGAAACACAATGTCAATGTACCTCCTAAAAAACTGGAAATTACTTCACCTCAATTAGAGTCAATAGTTGTTAACGAATCGTCGAAAATCTTTAATAATGAAGAGTTGACTTTCCTTGATCGAGGCCTAAAATTTGGAGTAGATTATTTGAAAACTCCTTTGGAAGACATTATTGCTGGCATTGAAAAATCCATTTCAAAATTAGATGACAATTCAAAAAACTTTATTAGAAACGCGAGTTATGTATCCCCCAATTACCTATATATATATATATATTGATATATTGAATCTAATATGAATTATTAGAAATTATTAAGTAAAAGTATAAGTTCAATGCAACATTGTAACACAAGGATAACCCAGAGAGGTTATCGACAGTTCATGAGAACGGAATGCAGCTTTGCATCCGTGAGGGCAGTGATACTGCAGGTGGCAGGTCACAGGCGGTCAACATACCGCAGTTACTTAGAATTAAGTTGCTACATTGTAATAAAGTGTACAATTAAAGAGAAACGCAGACATGAGATCTGCAAGTTCTCACAGCCGTGTGAGGGGCAGGTTATTATAAAAGGCCCGGGAGCTCAATGCCCGGCTTTCAGTCTTCAAACTCCATACTTCGTTGTTTGAGCTACTCAACCGAGTCAGTCTTCGAACTCCATACTTCGTTGTTCAAGCTACTCACTAGTACAATAATTATTTTAGTATTATGTACAAGTTATCCAAAATTTAACTAATAAAAATTTGTTAAAGTCAAAGTGTTTTTAAAAAACCAGCTCCAAAGGCCCGAACTTTAACTCGCGTGCAAAATTCAACTTTCGAACAACTTACGCACTTGCGCAAGGAATGCCTCAGAACAAACAAGGAAAGATCATCTGATTATTAAAGATTTACGACAAAAGAATTGTTATTATTTAAAGGCTGATAAGGGGAATAGGTTGGTAATTCTAAATAAACAAGACTATGTTGATAGAATAGAGACTTTGCTGTCTGAGGGTCCTTACAGACCAATAGTCAAAAAACGTAAAAATGAAGTTCCTTTAAATAAAATGATTAAATCAACAGAGTCTGTTTTGAAAGAATGTCCAAACCTAATTTCGCCCACACTAAAACTAAAATTAACAATTTCAAATCCTGAAATGCCAAAACTTTACTGTTTACCAAAGATTCACAAAAATAATAAATCGATGAGACCAATAGTTTCAGGTATCAACTCACCGACTTACTATTTATCACGATGGCTGTCAAATGAATTTAAGAATTTAAAGTTTAATAGTTTGTCTGTACAAAACTCTTTAGAGTTCATTAATAAAATTAAAAATATCACATTAGAAGAGAACGAAATCTTAATTTCATTTGATGTCAGTTCATTATTCCCTGTGTGTTCCAATACCACGTACTTTAACATATTTAAAGGATGTTCTTATAGATAGTGATATTGATGATGATAAAGTTGAGGACTATATCAAGCTTGTTTCGCATTGCATGTCACAGAACTGTTTTCAATTCAACAACAAGTTGTACGAACAACATGAAGGCACAGCAATGGGAAATAGCTTATCACCTTTCATAGCAAATTTATTTATGTCTCGTTTTGAAACCGAGTTAAAAGAAAACTCCAAATACTTCCCAATAATATGGTTAAGGTACGTGGATGATATTTTGCAGTTTTGACACTTCTAAATCAAATGTTGATGATTTTCTTAAAGAAATGAATTCAAAATTTCAAAGCATAAAATTTACGTATGAACTCGAGAATAATGGACAATTACCCTTTTTAGATACATTAGTAATTAGAAATGGTAATAAATTAGAATTTGATATTTATAGAAAAGAAACCAATGTAAATCGCTTTATTTTGTCTTCCTCTAATCATAGCATACAACATAAGTTGGCTTCATTTAACTTTTTAATTAATAGATTATTGAATTTTCCTTTAAATAAAAACAGATTTAATAAGGAATTTGCTCTTATTAAACAAATAGCGAATTACAATGGTTTCTCTTCTGATATTATAGATAATATTTTTAGAAAGTGTAAAAATAGGATCAACATCCGTAAATCAACGACTTTGCAATCAACCATCTCTAACGATAATGTTAAATATGTTAAACTTCCGTTTCACAAAACCACAAAGGGTCTTGATAAAATATTCAAAATTGCTTTCACTAATACTAATAAAATTAAAGATTTGCTAGGTAATCCAAAAGACAAGGGGGAAATATTGCAAAAGTCGGGGATTTATGAAATTAGTTGTGCAGGGCCAGGGTGTTTTCAAAAATTAATTGGTCAGACCAAGAGGAATATAACAACAAGATTTAAAGAACACATTGCTCACTTCAAATATGGTAAATATGAAAGGTCTCAGGTCGCCAAACATATATTTGAAACCAGCCACCCGTTAAACTAGAAAATGTTAAATTGTTAAAAGCCGTACCAACGTTTTCTCCTTAAATGCCTATGAATCAATTAAAATTGTTAAACATAAAGGACCCTCTTAAACACCGATAAAGGGCCAATAGAGTCATCTGCTTTGCTTTCCTAATGGTCAACAACCAATGAGAAAGCAAGATTAAATTGGTTCCGCTTCAGTAGATTTAGAATTAGTATAAATTAAGTAGATTTAAGTTATAATGTCACAATTCACTTGTTTGTTGTTGAGAACACCAGCCTGCGGGTGAGGAGAATATCCTCGATAGTGTTTAAAGCAACAATATAGTAAATTATAGGTTGGGAAGGTTCACTTCAGCCTAAGTGGTGAGGAGAATATCCTCTGAAGTGTTCCAGAACAACAGCTAATTTTTTTTTTATTTTTTATTTTTATTTATTTTTTTTTTTTAATTACAGGATTTCTACTGATGATGACCACATAGTGGTCGAAATACGTATTTAGTAATTTAAATATTTTTTGTGGTTAAGGGTTTTTATTTAATTTTATTTAAATCGTGCTACAGTGTTCCTATAGATTATGAAATCTACTAACAATATTTTCATCGGAAATAGTCTGTTAAAAGTTAGAGCTATAACGCAAAAAGTATAGACATATCTTGCAGGTATCATTGAAGCAAATACCACAATTCTCCTGTGATTCTGAAAGTAAACCTTTCTGCATTCTTAAAGTTAAACTCATTGAAGCAGTGTTGAAATGTCTTTTGGGAAATAGTATCATAAATTTTATCTGACATGTAAAGCTGTCTTTGTGGCTACACAGTAATTACACGGTCTTTGCTATGTAGAAGATACAATATATTCGAAAGCCTTGCACGCCATATTAAACTGGTGAATGAGACTGCATACAAGAATGTTTGCTTGTGAATATTTCGATTTCATTTATACCTGTTTAATGCTGCGGTTTATCACTGTAAATATGCCTTGACTAGTGACGTCATGCTTAAATATTTTTATTAACGACTTGAATATATACGTATTTCATAAAAGAACATACGTAAGTGGACTTTTAGTTAAACATTAGCGCACTTTGTTACAGAAATAAACGTTAAAAGAATTAAATTTTGATTTGCCAAAATGGGCGGGGACCCCGTAACAATATAAAAGTGCGTATGTTAACTGCAGTCGTGCGGAAATGGGTTCCTATGGACAAATGAGATAAGAAAATAAAGAAAAGTAAAGAAATACAAAAACAGTAAATAAAAAAGTTTAAATGCAAAAATTTAACATTACGTTAACACCAACCCTGAACGGGTTTTCCTACTGTCAAAAAAGGGTCGGTCGCAGAAATTCTTTTGATGTTATTTTTATAGGAAGACGGTTATTCCCCATAAAGTTCCCTGGCTTTGGTATCCTAGAGTTGCTCATAATTTAACAATTTTTCAAAATGCAGTACCTCTCCAAATAAGCTAGACATGCTTTACAAACGGTAACATTTTTTTTGTACAACAAAATTTCTTTACAGTGTAACAAAGCTGTATTAAGGCAGGAAGAAAAAAATGAAAAAATTTGCTAAAAATTATTTATTTGCAAACCTATAGTAGTTTTTGAATTTTTAATAAATATTTTGTCCCATATGGAAAACAACAAACGATCTGTTATTTCTCAGTTTATCATTTAAATTGTAAGACTAACTTGCAAGACTATACTTCACATTTTGTACCAATAATAATATTGAAAATAATTCAGGTGTTTTGAATCCTTCCTTAGAACGTTTTAAACAGCATTCTTATCAATAAAAGTTCGTGTTGATAACTTATTGTTCACATATATGTCAAGGTTTTCCACTTGTTTCGTAAACACGACGCGTGGTCACCAAGCATTTGTTCTGATTAACCTAAAATTCGGGGAGAATTGTCTCCATAAATTATTTTCCTAATCCGCTCTCTTCTACGTTAATTTTCGAGCCAAGCGGGATGGGAGTCGTTGATGATATAAGTTAGTGGTAAAAAGTCAAGTGTCTTAATTTGTCCGTCTTAGCGCAAAAAGTTGCAGGTCAATAAGTACCACAATTCAGATTTAGTTTGGAGTCCATTGAATTTTATACCTGCAAGTGAACAGTAGGAGATGAACTGAAACCTGATCATAACTGCGCATAAGTAGCAGCCGGCGACCATTGGATTAAGAATGAGTCTATTACTTTTGCCAAATCCTTTACCAATTTTATTTAACAACCCCCCTTCTTTGCATAAGGTCAAATTACTAGCCGTAAAAACCACATCGTTTCAGTTTATAATATCTATAAGTGGAATGCCGTAATCACCCCTAATATTACTAATCTTTTAAAAGTGGAGATATATATATATATAAATTGGATATATATATACAATTACATATATATATATATATATATATATATATATAGCCGTGATAAGGGGTTGTTTAGGGTGTATTGAGTAGTAAGGGTCGTGCAGTAACTGTAAATAGCGATAGGAATCAGAAAACTGTATTTATTTTGCAGAAAAATAAGTAATTCGTACATTATGTAAATAACAAGCATTTAACACCCTGTATATAGACCATAATTAACATTAATCAATGCAAGTGAGCATATCTTTCAACAATAAAAAGCGTATTCAGCAGAGAAATAATCGTACATGCATTTAAACTACGTTGAGGAGTGTTTTACAAGTTTATAAAATAAAATACGCGGAAGATAAGATGCAACCTAACAAATCTTCATGCAATTACGCTGGAACTATGAGCGCTTTGATAAGAAAACGCACTTTCAAAGAAATAAATACATAAACAAAAACAGCTCTAGAGTTACATCATTTATTTTTGTACAATTATCCAAAAGCATTATCTATACAAAACAACAGACGTCAGTTGAAAGTCTAGCCACGATAACAAATTAAAAGATATCAAACAATAGCAAATAACATGCATGATATTAAAATCCGAAATAATTTCATCAGAAACAGCTTAAAAATACAGGGAATGTTAAAAACAAAAGCTGGTTGGTTGAAACAATCTGCAAAAGTGCTTGGAAACCCAACCCAGATGTAGTGGGAAAAGGCTATTTAACACCCACCCGTGATAAGAAAGGTCAGTCCACACTTGATGCACGTCGAAGCCACGACACTTTTAACCAGAAATCTACGCGTCAAATACATAAAGTTTAGAATACATCAAATTTATGTTATAAGGAAATTAGTGCTACATAAAAAAATGTGTTAAAAATATATGAAAAGTTTTTGCCGTTTTTCTCAGAAAACGGCTTCTAATCGGATTTTAAGTGAATTTTAATTGGATTCTGATCGACTTCTGATCAAATTCTAATTGGATTCTGGTACAATTCTGGTACAATTTTAATCTGCGTCGAAAGTATTTAAGGGAAGAGATTCAAAGCATATGCAGAGAAATATAAAATAAAGAAACACGAGGTGATATTTGAAAAACAAGGAGTAACTGTACTTAAATATTGGTTCAACTAAGTAGAGCATTGGTATTCGATTGAAGACAACAAGGGGATCTTGATCCACAACACGAAACAAAGCAGGTCAGATTTACCTAGTTTTAAGAAATCTTTTCAATTTAAATTAACATTGAATATATAAATTTTCTCACTAATTTGTGAAGAGTCAACAAGGACATTGAGTACGTTTAAACTTGCGCAATGATTCTTAAAAGGTCTTGAATGTTCCTGATTTTTTTGTAAAAAGGTGTTGTTTTTGGTGACTTTATTTTAAACTAAAAGTATATAAATTTTGAGATAAATAATCCATTTGATATTAATTAATTGAAGGGTGTATTTAAAGAATTTCAAAAATTGTAAATATTACTTCCTTTCATTATATGAATGTTGATTGACTTGGTTTTATCAATTCAAACTGGTAATCATAAAGGGGTGAAAATGGAAAATTGATCATCGTAACGTTGTGCACTCTGTGTAGATTAAAAAGGGCTAGCCGTGGCATAATATAAAAGTAAAAGATTAAAGTGAGAAACACAGAGCGGAGGCGTTCAGTAGAACGTTTATTACACCGAGTACGGCGATATCATATCAATATATATATATATATATATATTGCTATGATATCGCCCTTATGTTGGGTGTCATTATTATTGCTGTGAAATCCCCTTTGCAAGCCCCACGATTGGTGCGCAATTAATATCGCTATGAAATAGCCCCTACGTTGGTGTGCCCTTAAGATGCGTACCATTAAAATTGCTATGAAATTCCTCTTTCTATCTGTTGAAATAATTTAAATGAAGCAATCCAAAATCATACAGTATAATGATTGATAATATGTACAATTTTGTCAATTTAATATTTAGTCGCTGAATAAAAACATTAACATTCACCAAATTTAAATTTCCTGAAAGTCAGCAAAAATACCTTTATAATTATTCTTAAGTACCTTCGAATGTTCTAAGATGCTTCCTTTGTTTTTCAAATTTTTAAATGACCTTTTTGTTGACCATTACAGATACTTGATATATAGCAAAAAATATTAAAATAGAAAGTCTTTAGTTAATAAAAATTTAAGGTTTCTAACCTGCGTTTTTCTTGTTTGTCACTGGAATTGCCTCAGAGTATAGGTTGTTAGCATCCCTTGCTACACAGTTGTTTTGCTTATTGGCCAGAATTATGGATTAATGATTGTCTGTAGTTCTTTCTCGAATTCCTGAATTAACTTTGAGTATCTTGAGTATCCTTAAGTTTGTTTATTTAGTCGTATTTTCAGGCGTATTTTTATATTTTCTTTTTAGAGGTAAATATATAAATATATTTAGATATTGATTTGGATTTAGATGTCGGTTTAGAGATTGATTTGGATGTCGGTTTAGATGTCGGTTTAGAGCCCTGAATTGTTAAATATTAGAAAAAAAATTTAATTAATAGTTTAACTTACGTCTTTTGTAAAATAGTAGATTTACTCCTATGATTGATGAAATTATTTGGTTTTATTAAAGATAACTCTATTTATATCTATCTTCCGACCCTATGACTTAATCTACCCTTAAACTACCTTCTCATCATAGCAATATATATATATATATATATATATATATTGCTATATATATATATATATATATATATATATATATTGCTATGATTATAAGGTTATTTTAGGTCATATTTGATCACAAAAGAGGAAAACCTTATGTAAATATCATAAAAACCCCGAAAACCAAACGTTTAAACTCAAAAATGTACATAATTTATTCATTATGAAAAGGCAAATACAAATCACCTTGCACAAAATCAACAACAAGCTACAATTAATTAAAAAAAGCTCATTCCGTAATAACTTTATCACTTTCATTAAAACAAATAATTGCTGAAGCAATTTAAATCATTTTAGAACATTTAAGGACATTCTTATGCGTAAAACAAGTACAAATTCAACATATCTGAAGAAATTAATATATGCGTATGGTCTACACCAGTTTGTGGTGGTCAAACACTTATTAAAGCGCGCATATTTGAATAAGGTATGGATATTTAAGGTAACGGTAATACGTGCTATTTAGAATGTACATAAAATGTCATATTTATTACTATTTGTTAATAAAGTTACTCTAAAAAAGTCCGATATTTGATCATCTAAGATCCAACACGTACAAATGTAACATATTTGAGTAAAGAAATTAATAAATGATCGTAATCTATACCAGTTTGTAATAGTCGAACATTTAAAAACAAGCATATTTAATTAAAGTCTAGATTTTTGAGGCGACAATAGTATGTGCTATATAGAACGTACATAAAATGCCATATTTATTACCATTTGTTAATCAAGTCACTCTAGAAAGTCCGATGTACGTGCAAATTAGAAAGTATATATTAGAGCATTCAAAATCCGACATATCGGACATAACTATAATTGAAACGCAATTTGCACGTACGAACAACTGATAGCATTCACTCAACCAATGAGAACGCGTGGAATATTCGAGAAGGAACTTCATTCTATAAAAGTAACGGCGTAAATGAAGAAGTATAATTCTATAACCCACGCACCGACTGTGCTAGTTTGAAAAAAAACATTCAAGTAAATAGAAATTTTTAGTGAACGTAAATAATTTTAAAAGTTGAATTTAAACGTAAGTGATATAAAATAGTGGAGTGCGTTTTATAATAAATGTATATAGAATTTTGCCGTTAAAATAAACGCAAGTTTAGAAATAGTTAGTATGAATAAAAAATTTTGAAATTTTATCAATTTAGGGCACTAAGTGATTAACTAAGTTTCTGGTAAAAACCACTAAGTCACTACTAACTTATTAGTAAAGAAACTAAATCACTGGATAATATCCTAATTACGGAATAAACGATTCCAAGTTACTGGACAGCAATGAAAAGTGATTTTTGGGTCAGAAAACTTCAACAAGAAAAAAAAGCAGCAGAATTGCAACCTTACCTGGAATGAGCATGTAACCAAGCTTGCTAATTCCTTAGCTTCTGCTTGCTACGCTATTAGATCTGTGTCCAGGGTATCAACGGAAATTGGCACTCTTAATGCATACTATGCACTATTTGACTCAAAAATGCGATATGGACTAGCTTTTTGGGGCAACAGCTCTCTCAAAAACATTAAAATAATATTTAAACTGCAAAAGAAAGCAATTAGGATAGTCTGCAAAACCTCTAGGTATACTCATTGCAAACCATTATTTAAAAAACTTAACGTTCTCACTTATGCTTCAGCATTCATTTGTGATACCCTCCTATTACTTTACAAGTATTGATCTAACTTTCCTATAACAAATTCTGTTCATGGTTACAACACCCGAAATACCAACGCTATACATTGTCCTGGGCCTATTTCAACACGATTTAAACGATCGTTCTGGTATATGGCCCCTACTTTATATAATAAACTCCCAGCCTCGATCAAAGACCTATATAATCTTTTTGCTTTTAAAAGTGCGCTTTTAGCCTTGTTACGCGAACGATGTTTTTATACCATAGAGGAATTTCTGGAGGATGTCTTTGACCAGTACTTTTAGTATGTTATTTTAAATTATTTAATTTATTATTTATTTTAGATGTAACTTTGTATTTTTAAAGTTTTTATTGTATTATTTAAAGGGATAAGTGTAACTACCATTCTATATGGGTCCAAATATATATCTATCCATCTAATTATAAGGTCAGAACTATTTATCCAATTTATAGCATGTTGCATCTGTAATTTTAAATTATTTATTTATTTAAAAGTGAGCCTAAAATTTGCAGGTGATAAAAAATACACTGTGTAAAAGGTCAACAAAAATTTGGTTACTACGTAGAATTATACTAAAAAGGGAATATTTCTTTGAACGTTTTAGGAAACTATTCGTGGTAAAATACATTTTTTTTGCTGGCTTTAATTGCTTTTAAAGGTGTAAAATTTTATAATCTTCGTAAAGAGCTAATTCGATAAGAATATTTATTTTAATTTTGATTTAAAAGTTCTATAAAAAGTAAAAGATATTAAAAAGTGCGTAGATTTGTAAATTGCAATATAACAAAAATTTTATTTAGTACATTATACAATCTTTGGTGAATTTTGTTTGTCTTATTTAGGTATATTGAGTGTTGGAGAGGAGTGAGTAAAATTCTTTGTTATCATATCGTCGTTTTACTATGTGCGTGGTATTACTGGGCTAGTCGAGGCATAAATTTATTTGTGTTAATTTAAAATTTTTCTAAAGGCATAGAGAGGTGGCGATCAGCAGGCAATTAATCGTTGTATATCTGTCACAGGGCGATATCGTATCAATATATATATATATATATATAAATATATATATATAAATATATATATATATATTGTAGAAGAAAAATTTTTTGTTAAATTTTGTTATATTTAAAGCACCCTCACGAGACGTTTAAACGAGATTATGCTTTACTAGTAATGCAATAAGATTTATATTAAAATTACTTAAAGTTCCTGATTTTTAAGTTAAATTTGTACGTGATTGCCAGATCTGACATTCATTCATTAGGACAACTATTATGTAACGAAATTGTGTTCAGGTATTTTAGAACTAAAGAGTTTGTGGTGTAATTTATTTGTTAAATATAGCTGTTATGCGATTAAAAATTTTTGAAGATTTACATTTTTGCATATATTGAAATATTTATGTAAGGGGTCATCAAAAATCTTTTAAAAATTACGTAAAGAGAAAGAAAGTCGGTTGAACGTTCAAAAGGTACTTCCAGTAGTATACAGTGATATTTTTGACGGATTTAACTGATTTAAGAGAGTTATAATTTGGGGACAAACAGATTTATATTGTTACTTTGATTCAGGGGTTTATTTTTGAATAGCGAATTACATTATAAAAGTTGTAAAGCTGTGAATTGTATATATATTTTTGGTCATTATACAAATTTCGGTAAGTTCGTTTATCTCATTCAATTAGGAAAATGTTTGAGTAAAAGGGGTAAAACTTCTTTGTTATCGTACCATCGTGCACTCTGTGTGGATTGAACTGATCTAGTCAAGGCATGTAAAACGAATTGTGTTTAAAATTTAAATTTGAGATATTGAGAAACACAGAGCGGAGGCGGGCAGCAGGAAACTGAACGTTAATTACATCAGCGCAGTGGCGATATTACTGCAAATAAATTTTCGGTTTTATGCTTGCATTGTTGTTTTAAAATGAAATGTATGGCGTACAAGTTATTTATCTTACTAAATGTGATTTAATTTTTGAAGAATAAGCTTTCTTTCATTAATTAAAGTTAGTTGTGATTTAGATACAGTGTGTTTGATGTTACATTTTTGCTTGATTGGTAAATCGTGTGCTTTTTATGATAAAATTGTATAGTTTTCTAGACTTTAGTGCTGTTTAATTGGAGTGTACAACCCTTGTGACCCTATATGCCCCTAAGTAACCCTATTATCATAGCAATATATATATATATATATATATATATATATATATATATATTGTTGTGGATTCAAAGGGTTAAATTTGGGGTAAACAATAAAATTTCAACCACTCTGTATAGAGAAAAGAACAAATTATTTACGCGCAAAAATTATTTAATTCATTTAGGAGAACGGCAAGTATTGACGTATTTTTATAATTAATAATAGTATGTTAAAAGTACATAAAGAAAAACTGTGTTAAAGCAAATAGAATACGCATAATTAATTTAAATTAATTTTAATTCAACATGTAAAAGCATAAGAAGACCCACTAGAGCAAAAAAATCAATAAATCCAAGGCAAGAGTTTTCTTTGTAACAAGCAAACGCCAGTTTTATCTGATACGGCGACATAAATAATCTAGGAATTGTTGTGCTAAACGGGCGATAATTAATAAACACCTGCATTTTTAAAAGGTTACATTCGACGAATTTATGAGCATATTAAGACAGGACTTCATAGAAAATATTTTTAACCGTCAGTTTGGTATGAATAACAAGCTAACTAAGTTCTTAAAGAGCAAGGGAAATGCACGATAGGTTATATACTACAGATAGAAACAGATATCAAAGCGGGAATATTGAAAACGCACGTACTATATCCACGTGGAGTGAAGATGAGCTGTCATCAATATCGATTTTTTTTAACTCAAGTGGGGTTTTGAATGCGACAACAGACATACATCAGACAGAGATAAAAATAGTACAGGCGGAGTTTTATGACGACAGAGTATATTCTCATTGGTTAAGAACGAACAATTTCCAAACGTAGACAAACGCAACAGGTGGGAACGATTTCGAATACGTACGGCACGTAGACGGAGTAAATTTCAGAAATTTCAACACGGTTGTATAAAAATTAGTAGAATTGAAATTTGAAAATAAGCTTTTTATGTGAAGTGTGTCCGGGGGTAGCATTTTGAACTAATATAAATACGGAACGGAAATTATTAAGGCTCTCTTGGTCTTCTTTGTCTTCTGGCGGCTTTTATACTACTTGACTATAGTAGACCAACATTATAGTAGAGTTTTTATTATGTGAGTATTAGATATGTTCATAAAACAGTAAATATAGTGATAGCACGTTTAAATTATTAGTAGTGGCCTTCTATTGATTAACGCGAAATACGAGTAGTGTATATTAAATTAATAGAGGTCTGGCTACTACTATACTAAGCTAAAAAATCAATAAATAGAAGCATAACATACGTGGGTAAGCATCACAAACAACCAGGAGTGTATGCTGTTATTGAATGGTATTTTGCAACGAGGCGCTTGCTCGCGAATGGGGTATCGTCTGTGAATCCGTTCTGTATTACAGCGTATGGTCACGAAGCCAAGATGTTCAGGTGATCGTCGTCGAAGGAATGAAAGCCTGAAGCATCCTCCAGGTAATTGATTTCAAATTTCTGTTGTCTGATAAACTTTTGTAAAATTTTGATACTGTGTGAGTGAATTTTGAGGTTTATTTATGGTTATATAAACTTATTGGAAAAGATACATGTACTGGACAATTTATTGGGGCTTAAATATTTAAAAAATGGTGTATTTAAAACTTACTAAATTTTATTCTGAATATAGATTACATTGTAAAGAGTAAACGGGTCTATAATTTTTGGTATTAATCTATGCAAGGTAAAAGGCATATACTAAACAAGCTGGGTTATTATGAACTCACCATACTCCAGTGTACAGTCAATGTAGGGTAGTATGTGGGTCCCTTCTACTCATATCTCATTAAATTTGTTTGCAAATAAGTAGAAAATCAAGAACTTTAAAACCATATCACATTTTGAGTTTGTAATTGAGTACCAAACTGTTTTTATACATGTGAACAATTTGTCTGTAAATAGCGGCAAATAAAAGATTGTATGATTGTTGTATTATTTGGTGATTTTATTGAATGTTGTGCAAGTGTGAATGAAGAATGGTTGTAAATTTAGGTATTCGAAAAAAGGCACAGCTGAGCTAGCCAGGGAAGCTGCTGAAGATTTTTGAAGCAGAAAGTAACAGGGTAAGAAATTTTTTTTTAAAAAGTTGTGCATTTTTAATTATTATTTGATGACACTGCTCGATGTTAAAAACTTAAAATTCACGAGACCACAGCAATATATATATATATATATATATTATACTGTCAAGAAGGGGGTGGGCTTATAAAATGTTTAAATAGGGCTTCGAAACGACTTTGCTAGAATGGGGTTATATTTGGTTTTGTTTGAGTATTTTCTTTCAGGTATTTTTGGTTTATAAATTAACAACAACTATTCCACGTTTATAAATTTATAAAGCTTTTGAAACTGCATTGCATTCAACAACATATACCGGCCATAGACCAGGCTAAGCTAGTTATAAGTTTGCATTGTATACGTATTTTAATTGTTATGGTTGCACGTATATGAAATTTAATTTGGAGTTAGCGTTTTCAGAATCATTTGAATGTAAAACAAATATCAAAATTGTTGGTATACTGCACGCTTTTAAAATTTTAAGGAGTTAAGTGATACTACTAAAAATTTGTAAATCAAGTTCAGTTTGAATATGTTTTAACAATTAAAGATTGGTTATGTAATGACAGGACGTTTACCGAATAAGACATAAATGTCTGTTACGTACAATTTAAAAGCTGAACCATCAAAGTTTGTTAGCTATTTTCAATATTGTAAAAAGTTCAATATACATAAATCACTGGATTACAAACCATCTAGAAAATGAATGTATCTAGAGAAAACAACTGTATTATTAATCAATTATTAATAATTATAAATTACATAGTGTGCGTAGAGATAGTTGTCATGGCAACGGAAACAAAAGAAGACGGATTTTATTTATAAAGGACTTCAAATTTATATTACTGAAAATAGACGTGTTTTTGTACTGTTATGAGTTTTATTACATTTAAAAGTTACGAGAAAGTTTTGAAAGTCAAGTTGTACCTGGAGATAGCAAATAGTAGCAGTTTTACGGCGAATAAAAGTTAATTAAAAGAGGGAGTGCTGGTCTGTACCGTTATTGTTTGAAGACGAAAGCATAGTGGAATTGGAGTTATCTGAGTATTTGTATAACATAAAATTTGTAGAAATATTAGTAGTTTTATAGTCTGGAGATTACCAGTTGCTCGAGTTACTTATTATTTACAGGAGGTGCCTGCAGTTGGTCACTTGGCTTCAGGACGGCTGGAAGGCGGCGCTTGTATCTGGATTCCAGGTATTAGTATTTAATATCTACGCAGTGCTTTAATCAAATTTATAAAAGTGGAACTAGTGTTTGGGAAGACTTTTGGCTTTTAAAATTATTTTGAAAAATCCTTGAATATTTGTTTGGGTGTCTAGTTGAGAGGTGTTTGCTTAGGACGGACCCACCCTAGGTAGATTCCGCCACGTGTTTGACGGCCCTGTAGAATATTTAAGTGCAGCAGCCGTGTAAAATATTTAAAGGGATAAGTGTAACTACCATTCTATATGGGTCCAAATATATATCTATCCATCTAATTATAAGGTCAGAACTATTTATCCAATTTATAGCATGTTGCATCTGTAATTTTAAATTATTTATTTATTTAAAAGTGAGCCTAAAATTTGCAGGTGATAAAAATACACTGTGTAAAAGGTCAACAAAAATTTGGTTACTACGTAGAATTATACTAAAAGGGAATATTTCTTTGAACGTTTTAGGAAACTATTCGTGGTAAAATACATTTTTTGCTGGCTTTAATTGCTTTTAAAGGTGTAAAATTTTATAATCTTCGTAAAGAGCTAATTCGATAAGAATATTTATTTTAATTTTGATTTAAAAGTTCTATAAAAGTAAAAGATATTAAAAAGTGCGTAGATTTGTAAATTGCAATATAACAAAAATTTTATTTAGTACATTATACAATCTTTGGTGAATTTTGTTTGTCTTATTTAGGTATATTGAGTGTTGGAGAGGAGTGAGTAAAATTCTTTGTTATCATATCGTCGTTTTACTATGTGCGTGGTATTACTGGGCTAGTCGAGGCATAAATTTATTTGTGTTAATTTAAAATTTTTCTAAAGGCATAGAGAGGTGGCGATCAGCAGGCAATTAATCGTTGTATATCTGTCACAGGGCGATATCGTAGCAATCTATATATATATATATATATATATATATATATATATATTGTAGAAGAAAAATTTTTGGTTAAATTTTGTTATATTTAAAGCACCCTCACGAGACGTTTAAACGAGATTATGCTTTACTAGTAATGCAATAAGATTTATATTAAAATTACTTAAAGTTCCTGATTTTTAAGTTAAATTTGTACGTGATTGCCAGATCTGACATTCATTCATTAGGACAACTATTATGTAACGAAATTGTGTTCAGGTATTTTAGAACTAAAGAGTTTGTGGTGTAATTTATTTGTTAAATATAGCTGTTATGCGATTAAAAATTTTTGAAGATTTACATTTTTGCATATATTGAAATATTTATGTAAGGGGTCATCAAAAATCTTTTAAAAATTACGTAAAGAGAAAGAAAGTCGGTTGAACGTTCAAAAGGTACTTCCAGTAGTATACAGTGATATTTTTGACGGATTTAACTGATTTAAGAGAGTTATAATTTGGGGACAAACAGATTTATATTGTTACTTTGATTCAGGGGTTTATTTTTGAATAGCGAATTACATTATAAAAGTTGTAAAGCTGTGAATTGTATATATATTTTTTTGGTCATTATACAAATTTCGGTAAGTTCGTTTATCTCATTCAATTAGGAAAATGTTTGAGTAAAAGGGGGGTAAAAACTTCTTTGTTATCGTACCATCGTGCACTCTGTGTGGATTGAACTGATCTAGTCAAGGCATGTAAAACGAATTGTGTTTAAAATTTAAATTTGAGATATTGAGAAACACAGAGCGGAGGCGGGCAGCAGGAAACTGAACGTTAATTACATCAGCGCAGTGGCGATATTACTGCAAATAAATTTTCGGTTTTATGCTTGCATTGTTGTTTTAAAATGAAATGTATGGCGTACAAGTTATTTATCTTACTAAATGTGATTTAATTTTTGAAGAATAAGCTTTCTTTCATTAATTAAAGTTAGTTGTGATTTAGATACAGTGTGTTTGATGTTACATTTTTGCTTGATTGGTAAATCGTGTGCTTTTTATGATAAAATTGTATAGTTTTCTAGACTTTAGTGCTGTTTACTTGGAGTGTACAACCCTTGTGACCCTATATGCCCCTAAGTAACCCTATTATCATAGCAATATATATATTTATATAAATATATATATATATATATATATTGTTGTGGATTCAAAGGGTTAAATTTGGGGTAAACAATAAAATTTCAACCACTCTGTATAGAGAAAAGAACAAATTATTTACGCGCAAAAATTATTTAATTCATTTAGGGAGAACGGGCAAGTATTGACGTATTTTTATAATTAATAATAGTATGTTAAAAAGTACATAAAGAAAAACTGTGTTAAAGCAAATAGAATACGCATAATTAATTTAAATTAATTTTAATTCAACATGTAAAAGCATAAGAAGACCCACTAGAGCAAAAAAATCAATAAATCCAAGGCAAGAGTTTTCTTTGTAACAAGCAAACGCCAGTTTTATCTGATACGGCGACATAAATAATCTAGGAATTGTTGTGCTAAACGGGCGAAAATTAATAAACACCTGCATTTTTAAAAGGTTACATTCGACGAATTTATGAGCATATTAAGACAGGACTTCATAGAAAATATTTTTAACCGTCAGTTTGGTATGAATAACAAGCTAACTAAGTTCTTAAAGAGCAAGGGAAATGCACGATAGGTTATATACTACAGATAGAAACAGATATCAAAGCGGGAATATTGAAAACGCACGTGCTATATCCACGTGGAGTGAAGATGAGCTGTCATCAATATCGATTTTTTTTAACTCAAGTGGGGTTTTGAATGCGACAACAGACATACATCAGACAGAGATAAAAATAGTACAGGCGGAGTTTTATGACGACAGAGTATATTCTCATTGGTTAAGAACGAACAATTTCCAAACGTAGACAAACGCAACAGGTGGGAACGATTTCGAATACGTACGGCACGTAGACGGAGTAAATTTCAGAAATTTCAACACGGTTGTATAAAAATTAGTAGAATTGAAATTTGAAAATAAGCTTTTTATGTGAAGTGTGTCCGGGGGTAGCATTTTGAACTAATATAAATACGGAACGGAAATTATTAAGGCTCTCTTGGTCTTCTTTGTCTTCTGGCGGCTTTTATACTACTTGACTATAGTAGACCAACATTATAGTAGAGTTTTTATTATGTGAGTATTAGATATGTTCATAAAACAGTAAATATAGTGATAGCACGTTTAAATTATTAGTAGTGGCCTTCTATTGATTAACGCGAAATACGAGTAGTGTATATTAAATTAATAGAGGTCTGGCTACTACTATACTAAGCTAAAAATCAATAAATAGAAGCATAACATACGTGGGATAAGCATCACAAACAACCAGGAGTGTATGCTGTTATTGAATGGTATTTTGCAACGAGGCGCTTGCTCGCGAATGGGGTATCGTCTGTGAATCCGTTCTGTATTACAGCGTATGGTCACGAAGCCAAGATGTTCAGGTGATCGTCGTCGAAGGAATGAAAGCCTGAAGCATCCTCCAGGTAATTGATTTCAAATTTCTGTTGTCTGATAAACTTTTGTAAAATTTTGATACTGTGTGAGTGAATTTTGAGGTTTATTTATGGTTATATAAACTTATTGGAAAAGATACATGTACTGGACAATTTATTGGGGCTTAAATATTTAAAAAATGGTGTATTTAAAACTTACTAAATTTTATTCTGAATATAGATTACATTGTAAAGAGTAAACGGGTCTATAATTTTTGGTATTAATCTATGCAAGGTAAAAGGCATATACTAAACAAGCTGGGTTATTATGAACTCACCATACTCCAGTGTACAGTCAATGTAGGGTAGTATGTGGGTCCCTTCTACTCATATCTCATTAAATTTGTTTGCAAATAAGTAGAAAATCAAGAACTTTAAAACCATATCACATTTTGAGTTTGTAATTGAGTACCAAACTGTTTTTATACATGTGAACAATTTGTCTGTAAATAGCGGCAAATAAAAGATTGTATGATTGTTGTATTATTTGGTGATTTTACTGAATGTTGTGCAAGTGTGAATGAAGAATGGTTGTAAATTTAGGTATTCGAAAAAGGCACAGCTGAGCTAGCTAGGAAGCTGCTGAAGATTTTGAAGCAGAAAGTAACAGGGTAAGAAATTTTTTTAAAAGTTGTGCATTTTTAATTATTATTTGATGACACTGCTCGATGTTAAAACTTAAAATTCACGAGACCACAGCAATATATATATATATATATATATATATATATATATATATACTGTCAAGAAGGGGTGGGCTTATAAAATGTTTAAATAGGGCTTCGAAACGACTTTGCTAGAATGGGGTTATATTTGGTTTTGTTTGAGTATTTTCTTTCAGGTATTTTTGGTTTATAAATTAACAACAACTATTCCACGTTTATAAATTTATAAAGCTTTTGAAACTGCATTGCATTCAACAACATATACCGGCCATAGACCAGGCTAAGCTAGTTATAAGTTTGCATTGTATACGTATTTTAATTGTTATGGTTGCACGTATATGAAATTTAATTTGGAGTTAGCGTTTTCAGAATCTTTGAATGTAAAACAAATATCAAAATTGTGTGGTATACTGTACGCTTTTAAAATTTTAAGGAGTTAAGTGATACTACTAAAATTTGTAAATGAAGTTCAGTTTGAATATGTTTGTAACAATTAAAGATTGGTTATGTAATGACAGGACGTTTACCGAATAAGACATAAATGTCTGTTACGTACAATTTAAAAGCTGAACCATCAAAGTTTGTTAGCTATTTTCAATATTGTAAAAGTTCAATATACATAAATCACTGGATTACAAACCATCTAGAAAATGAATGTATCTAGAAAACAACTGTATTATTAATCAATTATTAATAATTATAAATTACATAGTGTGCGTAGAGATAGTTGTCATGGCAACGGAAACAAAAGAAGACGGATTTTATTTATAAAGGACTTCAAATTTATATTACTGAAAATAGACGTGTTTTTGTACTGTTATGAGTTTTATTACATTTAAAAGTTACGAGAAAGTTTTGAAAGTCAAGTTGTACCTGGAGATAGCAAATAGTAGCAGTTTTACGGCGAATAAAAGTTAATTAAAAGAGGGAGTGCTGGTCTGTACCGTTATTGTTTGAAGACGAAAGCATAGTGGAATTGGAGTTATCTGAGTATTTGTATAACATAAAATTTGTAGAAATATTAGTAGTTTTATAGTCTGGAGATTACCAGTTGCTCGAGTTACTTATTATTTACAGGAGGTGCCTGCAGTTGGTCACTTGGCTTCAGGACGGCTGGAAGGCGGCGCTTGTATCTGGATTCCAGGTATTAGTATTTAATATCTACGCAGTGCTTTAATCAAATTTATAAAAGTGGAACTAGTGTTTGGGAAGACTTTTGGCTTTTAAAATTATTTTGAAAAATCCTTGAATATTTGTTTGGGTGTCTAGTTGAGAGGTGTTTGCTTAGGACGGACCCACCCTAGGTAGATTCCGCCACGTGTTTGACGGCCCTGTAGAATATTTAAGTGCAGCAGCCGTGTAAAATATTTAAAGGTAAATTGTGTGGCATAACTCAACAAGGCTCTAAAATAAGACAAGGAGTGACAGATAGATATATTACGCCTATCACTAATAAGGTAGGATCACAGTATATATATAACAGATACAATTATTTGAAGAATGCTTGTGTATTCGGTTGCAATTGTCATAATTGTCCTAAGATAAAAAAAAGAAAGATCAATCCTGTAATCATGAATAAACAATACAAAATAGGTGGTAATTGATTATAAAAGGGTTCTCTATAACTCAATATATACCAAAATATAACAATATATATATATATATATATATATATATATATATATATATAGGAAGAATGGTTGTAAATTTAGGTAACAGAGAAGAGGCACAGCTGAGCTAGCCAGGGAAGCTGCTGAAAATTTTTGAAGCAGAAAGTAACAGGGTAAGGAATTTTATTTTGAAATTTTTGAATTTTTGTATAATTTTATGTTGACCCTGGTGGGGCACGAATTTTGATAGTGAATTTAAGAGACTGTCCCGACTGCCACGTCAATATATATATATACATACAGGTTGTTTTAGAATACAATACCCATAAACTGGGGAATATATAAATGTTGACGAGTTATCAGGAAAAGTTAAATAACAGTTTTCCGTAAACCCACTCGTATCTATTATACCGGGTGATGAAGTGATATTGAAAAATCATGTTTTTTAGAATATTTTTATTTAGGGTAAAGACTTTAACTTGAAAATAGGTACACGTTTGTTGTTTACTAATATGAATCATTACACTTTATTTCGACAAAATCTGTATACAATTTGTATACGCAAAAAGATTAAAAACGCTACAAGTTTATCACAAAAGCGGGAAGTGGGCGTTACCATGTAATTTATGTAGGTGTATGTTTTATTTCTTTGTCTGAAGTCATATACATGCATACCTTGTAATTTATTGTATTAACAGATTAAGTCATGCTTGTAACTCTGCACTTATTAATTCTCATTACACATAGTTCAGTTCGTTACATTGCGGTAGAATAAATCTTAGGGATATAAAACCGTATAGCAAAAATATAAGGAATGCGGGAGGAAACGTCGTAATAGAAAATGTAAAAAAAGTGTTTAAATGGCAAAAATATATAGGAAATCTATATGCAGGAGAGGAACTAAAAAACGCCGGGTACAGATAAGGTGCAAGCAAAAACTCCAAAAGCCGCTGGACAGGCAGTAACATAACGTATTTTCCAACTTGTAAGCTATATGCACAAGACAGGTGAGATACCCAAAGATTTCAAACGTAACATCATAGTAACTATACCAAAAAAAGGCTTACATAGATGTGAAAATTTTCGAACAATAAATTTGACAGCACGTGTCAATAATATTAACTAGAATTGTACAAAACGAGCTTAAGAAATATTAGAAGAAAATCAATTTAGGTTTAGGCGAAATAGAGGGACCCGGGAGGCTATTTTAGCTCTTAAAGTGATAATGGAGAAACCAATAGAAAAAGAGGAGGGGTGTATATAGGGTTTGTAGATCTGGAAAAGCATTCGACAATGTAAAATAAAAAAAATGTTCAAAATGCTCAAAAAGATTGGAATGAGTTTTGGGGATAGACGGATTGGTACATAGCTTACACAAAGGGTAAACAGTGCTAACAGAATTAGTGTAGGAATGTAGAGAAGTAAATATTAGGACAGGTGTGAGACAGGAATGTGTCCTATCTCCAATAATTTTTAACTAGTTTATCAAAGAGGCAATGAATACTGCCAAATGCAGGAAGGCATTCGGAATTATTATGCAGAGACAAAAGATTGATATGCTTAGATTTGCAGATGAATAGCGGTATTGGCATCTAACAAGGAAGAGTTAGAAGCTGCTCTTAATGAAATGCAACAGTTCTAATAGAGAGATACGGAATGAAAATTAACAAAAATAAAACTAAAGTACTAGTATGCAAAGGAAGGGAAAATAAATCAGAAACAAGAATACAAATAGGTAACGAGAACTTACAAGAGGTTAAGGATTTCTGCTACCTAGGAAGTCAAATAACGTGGGATGGAAAAAGCGCGAAAGATATAAAACAAAGATTAGCACAAGGTCGTGCTAAATTTAACAAGAAAAAACAACTACTGTGTTCGAAAACAACAAACAGAAACAAGGAAAAGATTGCTTAAAACATGCGTATGGAGCATAGCATTGTATGGCTGTGAAACCTGGACGATAGGAGAAGCGGACAGGAAAAAGGTAGAATGTGGTGCTACAGACGTATGATGAAGATATCATGGACAGACAAAGTTAAGAACAAAAAGATACTAGAAATGGTAGGGGAAGAAAGAAATGTGAAAAACAGTAAAAAATAGAAGAGGTAGGATAACAGGCCACATACTAAGGCATGAGGTAATAGTGCGGAATATATTAGAAGCAGAGATAGGAAAAAAAGAGATAGAGGTAGACCTAGGTTAGACTATTGCACACAGATAGTGAAAGATATAGGATGTGGGATTTCAGGAAAATGAGTAGGCTAGCTCAAAATAGAAATCAATGAAGGTGCGCGTCCAACCAGTTCCAAGAATGAAACATAAAGACAAAAAAATAACTGTACTTAAACCTGATGATTATTATAAGCAAGTACAGGTATTGGTTTTGCAATATTTTCAACTAATGTTAATTGTGCGAAAGCATTTACTGGAAAACTATTAATTCGGTAAATTCTACAAGCGTTGGGGGATCTTGACAGTCACAGGCTGCTTACCCCCCTTCACATACCACTAAATCTCGGAGAAATAAAACATCTAATTAGAAATTAATAGGAAAGGAACCGAACTGCATATAACAAGAAAGAGCATCGGCTATGTTCGTAGACAACAAACATAGAAAGAAGGAGAAAATTGTTTAAAGTATATGTGGAGAACAAAGAAAAAGGAAGGAAAAAAAATAGAAGGGCAGGATACGTGCAAAGTTATTTTTGGGGAATAGTGCTAGATATATTACAAGCAGAGATAGGAAAAAAAGAGGTAGAGGTAGGCCTAGATCAGTCTAATGCACGCAAATAGTGAAAGGTGGAAATTTCAGCGAAATGGACAGATTAGCTCAGAATAGGAAACGATGAGGGTACACGTCTAATCATTTCCAGGACTGAAGACTTAATGATGATGACACTATTTGTTACATGCCGAAAATCGACTATGTAAACATTTTTGATTTTAGTTCTAAATATGTGACTCAAATCGTGCTAATATTTTAAAAAATAGACTAGTGCGTGCATTTCCGTCAATTTAGACAGTTGCGTCGGCGCCAGAGAATGCGCAGACGCGGAGTGTGGACGAAAGTGCGTGTTTTCTGACACGACGGGACTAGTCAACGAATCGACGAACAGTGAGGTGGATCTGTGTCGTCTTTTTATCTTGTCTTCTCTTTCAGATATGTAGATTTCCTGTATCGCACCTTTTATCGCTCCCTACCTTATTCCTATCGTATCGCTCCAACCAAAGAAGAGGAAGACAATTTAATTTGGTTTCAACGAGGGCGAAGGCCGACCCACGCCCAATCAACGCCGAGATCCTGACGCCAGAATAGTTGCAATGTTGTAAAAAACTCCACATTTTACGTGAGTACATTTTATCTTTTTCTTTGTACGTGACACAAATTTGAGACGCAAGAATGACGTAATACCTTGTTGCGCAATATTATGCACGTGTTTATTATGCTACCAACTGTCGTAGTGGCTCTTATCAATTACGCGCGGGACTTTAACAGTGTACCTTTGACTAAAATAGTAGCGAAAGTATAACATATTGAAGTAGAATACCAAAGCTGCTGTTAGTATACATACATAATTATTCAACAACTACTACCGTCATCTAAATCAAATAACTAGATTTTAAATAGGAAAATAAATAAAAAACACACTAATACAAATTATAGAGCAATCAATAATGGCTCTGCCATCAAATTCGTACACGTAGAACGATGAAAGCAGCCTGTTTTTTTATGCATATATTTCTAATAATTTTAAATTTTGTTAAACGTTAAGACTTTATTTGGTTTTAAGCTATCGACAATTTAAGTAGAATTGTGGGGATGTGGGGATGTAGAAGTTGCTGCTGTTTATTAGAAATGATGCAACTATACTGCTAGCAAGCTGTAAAAATGAAAGTGTGGGCTTCTAGAACATAGGCTTATATCTCAAAACTACTCATCTCGTTTTAATGTCATTTTCACTGTTTTGTAGATAATATGGTCACCAAGTATTTAAGATAATATATATTTATCCAATGCAAAACAATATTTCTAATTCAATGAAAACCGATTGACAATGTAAAAACTTCATATAAACTGTTATTTATTTACAATTTTTTTTTACCATCTTCTCTTTTTGAATTGTTAACCATTTAAAGGATGTAAAAACCAATTGATTAATACCTTAATCAACAAAATCGATGCAGCCGTTTGGACTATGACATTTTTTGGAAAAAACGCCGCCATTTTGGAAAATGTTTGCCATCTTAAATCCTAACGGATGGGAATGGTGGCGCTTCTGGTAAAATCGTTTCTTTTGGTTCATAATTCCACTGTGTAAAAGCGGGTTGCTTCTTTCATAAAGTTGAACTTTCTTCAGCTAACCGTTAGAACTAGAGAGATTAAGACACAATAAAATTAACTGGTTTTTAAAAACATTCTGCCCAGTAGTGCCTGGCTATATGTATGACTAAATCGCATCATAATACAAAAAATAACTTGCAAAATTGTTTACCAGTTTAAATAAATAAATATTATTATTATTGCGGTGAACATAAATCAAACAATCAATTTGACTGCTCGTTTTCTCAATACAACGTTTAGATCCATCTGTGTGATACACCTTCAAATTTATCGCCTTAGTATGTGCCACTAAATTGTCAATGAGTGGTTGTATTATAAGACTTGTCAGTAGTACCAATAAGCAACACGCCCCTATATTGCGTGACAATTACATCGCATTTAGGCGACGGAAATGGGTGTCATTTCCTGCATTCATCCTATATTTAACACATTACATTTGTTGTTTTCTATTTAATAATTTCAAAATAATTATGGGTTTTGCTTGTGGTGTGAAATGCGGTTACAAAGTTTTTGCTACTTCTGTAATGTAAGAATGATAATTATTTTACTATTCTTGATTGTTAAAGTTGGCACTGCTTTGGGTTAGCAATTTGGATTACAGAAAAAAAAGGTGACTAAACCAGCTAGATATTTTACAAAGATTTCCTTCTAAAGATGGAACAGTTCCTTTTTTATGCTTTAAAAAGCTTTATCTATAGGTAAAAATAATTATTCTCCTTCTAGTAACATTAGGACCCCTTCTTCTTCTGTCGTGTTTCCACTTACATTTTTTAATAACACGTACAAAAACTTTTCGTAAAATTCTGTAAAGTTTCTACAATTCAACTCTTTCATTTTCTAACATTTTTGAAATCCAGTATTACTGTATTGAGTTTGTGATTAAAAGAATGATTTGAGTGATAATCGAGTCATTAGGTTTCTTATAAAGGTCAAAATTCAGATTGTATGGAAGATCTAAGAACTAAGGTGTTTCGGAATGAGATGCTACGGTTGGTTTCTTTTCATAGCTAAAAATTAACTTGGAATTGAAACTGTTGAAAATGTAGGGTAAAGTTGGGTAAAACGGGATACCCTGTTTTATTTCAAAACATGCAGTACGATCTATCGGATATGACCGTAAATGATAACTCTCGGTACCTACCGATGGCCAGCAAGTCATCTACCAACTCTAGTTTCCCTCTAGACGACGTAAGAGGTGGATGTGTCGAATTGTGAGGTTAAACTAAAATATTTAGCGTGCTTTCAAACGGTGATTTTTTAGTTTACAGACAAAATTAATTGAAGGTGAGTAGATTTAGGGGATACTGTGTTTGTTTACTATAGTTATGTACAATAGGTTCTAGGAATTTGCTTTGTTTGTTATTAAAATATAGTCACATGTTTTAGCAATCCACAGTTGGGTAAAACCGGACACTGTGTGGTTGGGTAAAACGGGAGGCATCCCGTTTTACCCAACTACATCGTCAATGTCTTTTTCAGGCTAGAATTCCAATGGAAAAGTATACAAGAACAACGCAAAGGCAGTCTTGGGATGAGAACAGTATGCGTCAGGCTGTTGAGGAGGTACTGGAGGGAAGAATGGGGTATCTCAAAGCTTCTAAAGAATATGGGGTTCCTCGTACAACCATTGAAGCAAGGGTGAAGAAAATTAAACAGGGTGTTCTTAACAGAGAGGATTCAGCAAAAAAAGGACTAGGACTTCATAAACCTGTTTTTAGTCCTGCTCAGGAAGAAGAATTAGTGGAATATATTTTGTGTATGGAATCACGCCTGTTTGGTTTAACTCTCAATGCATTAAGGTGTTTGGCATTTGAATTAGCAGAACGCAAAGGCTTGCCTAATAGATTTAATAAAAGCAAGAAAAAGGCTGGTAAAGCATGGCTGTATGCTTATCTCAATCGGCATCCGACTATTAAACTTCGATCTCCTGAGCCAACCTCACTAGCTAGGGCAATATGTTTCAATAGACCTTCCGTAAACAAATTTTTCTCGCTGATTACTGAAACGATGGATAAACACAAAATACCCCCTGAGCGTATTTATAACGTCGATGAAACAGGGATTATGACAGTACCAAAAAAACGGTCTAAATGTTTATCATTGTGTGGAAAGCGACAAGTTGGCTGCTTGTCATCGGCTGAACGTGGAGTTCTGGTTACAGTGGAGATCTGCATGAGTGCTAGTGGTGCATTCATGCCACCGTTGTTCGTTTTTCCAAGAGCTAGGGCAAAGCCAGAACTGTTAGATGATGCTCCCCCTGGTAGTACAGCTCATTACCATCCTTCAGGGTGGATGCAAACGGAAATATTTTTGAGTTGGTTTGATAAATTTATTGCTTTTTCCAACCCTTCTAAAGAAAATCCAGTTCTTTTGCTTCTAGATGGCCATGCCACCCATACCAAGAATATAGAGCTAATTCATAGAGCTAGGGATAACGGTGTTGTGTTACTGTGCTTTCCACCGCATACAACACACCGTCTACAACCAATAGACGTAAGTTATATGTCACCAATCAGCTCATATTACAGTTCAGAGGTCCAGAGATGGATGCAACAACATCCAGGCAGGCCTATGACTATTTCTCAAATAGGCAAACTTTTTGGAAATGCTTTTATGAAAGCCGCTAGCATCCAAACCGCAGTTAGCGGATTTAGAAAAACGGGGATACATCCAGTAAATCCAGAGATCTTCCCAGACTGGATGTTTGAACCGGCCGAGACTACAAATAGGCCCACTCAAGGTGAAATAAATGATAACCAGTTACCAGAACCTAGAAACTCTCCACCTAGAACACCATTGAGAACACCACCGAGGACACCACCAAGGACACCACTAAGAAGTTTACCGAAATCACCACTGAGAAAACCACCAAGCACAACAACCGATTCCTACAGAGCAGTTTTATGCAAATTCGACTCCTTCATGTTCCCATACCACGCAGAATTTTTTATAACGCCACAACAGGTTGTTCCAGTTCCTCATTGTGAACGAAAATTAAATCTAAATGATAGAAGAAGAGGTAAAACTGCAGTGTTAACATCGACACCATATAAAGAGGAACTAGAAGAATCAATTTCTAAAAGACTTTCTACAAAGAAGCCAAAATTAAACTTAGGAGATACTGAAAAAACAGCCCATATAGCCAAACTAAATAAAAAAGACAAAATAAATGACAATGGGATGACGACTAGAAAAGACGTAACAGTAAATAACGCAAATAAGAAAGACAGCAGCAGTGCAAAAAAAACGAGCGTGAGAGACAAAAAACAAAATGATACCAAGGGTCAAAAAAATATAAAAAGAAGGAAGTTGAGAGAAAGTGATGATTCAAGTTCAGAAGATGAATGCGAAGAAGCAGTTTGTATATTTTGCAGCGAACTTTATTCCAATTCTAAGGCAGAAGAAGGTTGGATAAGGTGTCAACATTGCGAAGGCTGGGCCCATGATGCTTGTGCGGGAGTGGGGGAAGACGAAGACAAAGTTTTTACCTGTGACTTCTGTCAGTAACATATTTAAATATTTTTTTTTGTTAACCTTTCCTTTTGTATTATTAAGAATAATAATAACTTTTCTTTATTTGCTATGTTGTGTCTTATTTGCTGGGGACTAAACGTTATGAAAACTATACAAGCTTAAGTATTCCGTTTTATCCGACTAGGTGGATAAAACGGGATACTTGCTGCTTTTTTATTATGCATTTTTTTTTGTCGCGTGGCTTCTGTTTTTTGCATAAAAAATGGTATCAATCAAAAGCCAATTAATAACTGAAACTGGAGCCAAAAAATAGTCCCCAGCATTGCTTTATTCAAGAAGTTATGAGACCTAGAACACTAAGTATCCCGTTTTACCCAACTTTCCCCTACAAAGTGTATTCTGTTAAGTATTCGGGAACAGAGCATAAGATGTCTTCCACATATTTAACAATGAAGAACACGTCAAAGGTTAGTAAAATAATTACCGACTCTAACAATATTGAATGACGATTTGAACAATGATGGGGTAGAGGGGTGAACCCAACGGGGTGCCAAATGTCTAAAGATAATACTTAGAATTAAAAGTGAACTAAGTGTTATTAAAAAATAATTGGATGGGTGATAGAAAAGAATCTAGATCAAGGTTACAATGTGGTTGAATAGAATTTCACTTTTTTGCAAGAATAACATCAGGTACTAACTTTATGGAAATGTCGGTGTACAGTGAGTGGATATCTAAGGATATAAGGATGTGGTCAGCAGGTAATTGAAAGGGCCTGTACCTATCGATGAAAGAAAAAGTGTCATTGGGGGTTACAACGTTCTAAAGGAAAAGACAGTTGCAAAATTTGGGATAAAAAAGAAGCTAAATTATGGGAAGGAGTACTGATGCAGGAGATGATAGGCATTAAAGGTACATAAGGTTTGTGGAACCTAGAACGTAGTTGTGTTTTATTAAGCTATCTTTGTTCGCTAGTATAATCATATAAAATAGAATAATCATATTGAAATTAAATGTGGTCATTGACTCTTTTTTGAACAGTAAATGCAGGATCTTTGTTGAGTTTTTATGAAGGAAAAATTGCGGAATATATTAGAAGCAAAGCTGGGAAAAAAGAGAGGTAGAGGTATACCTAGATTAGACTATTGCACACAGATACTTAACAATATAGGCTGTGGGAATTTCAGGGAAATGTGTCGGCTAGCTCAGAACAGAAATCAACGGAGATACGCGTCCAACCAGTGCCAAGACGGAAAACCCAATGAGAAAAAGAATAATTGTACTTGAACCTGATGATTATTATAAACAACTACACGGTGTTGGTTTCGTAATATTTTCAACTAATATTGATTGTACGAAAGGATTTATGGGAAAACTATTAATTCGGCAAACGCCTAAGTGTTGGGGGATCTTGGTAGCCACAAGTTGCTTAACCTCTTTCACAAAACACTGAATATAGGGTATATACTTTTAACACAATAAAAGAGGAACTGAGCTGTATTTAACAAGAAAGAGCAGCTGCTATGTTATAAGACAACAAATTGTTGAGAGCATATATATATATATATATATATATATATATATATATATATGTAGCTCAACACTGTTAAGCTATGACAAGAGCAGTAGGAGCAGAGATGAGAAAGGTAGAAACCTTTTGAAACGTTGTACTTCAGATGTATGATGATCATAGCATAAACAGAAAAAGCTAATAACAAAATAGTTCTAACAATCGTACGAGAAGAAAAATTTATCATCATCATCATTAGGTCTCCAGTCGTGGAACTGGTTAGACGCGTACTCTCATTGTTTCCTATTCTGAGCTAATCTACACATTTCCCTGATATTTTCACAGTCTGCATCTTTCACTATCTGCGTGCAATAGTCTGATCTAGGTTTACCTCGACATTTTTTCTATCTCTGCTTGTAATATATCCCGTACTATACCCCATAAATGTCTTACAACGTATCCTGCTCTTTTACTCCTCCTATTTCCTTTTTGTTTTCCACAGATATATTTTTGCCCTACTATTTGCATAACCTATTTGTTATTAACTTTGTATGTCCATGCTATCATCCTCATTCAATTGAAGCACAACAATCCAAAAGGCTTTTCCAGTTTTTCTTTCTGCTTCTCCTACTGCTCCTATTTCATAAACGTACTGCGCTGTGCTCCATATATATGCTTTCGACAATTTTCTCCTTGTTTCTATGTTTATAGTCTTTGAACATATCCACTGCTCTTAGATGTAGTTCAATTCTTCTTCTAGTGTTTCTATTTCTATTTCTATTTCCTTGATGTTCAATGATATGTGAAGGAGGTTAAGCAGCCTGTGGCTGCCACGATCACCCAACACTTGAACATTTGCCGAAATAATAGTTTTCCAATATATCCTTTTGCACATTAGTTGAAAATATTTCCAAACCAACGCCTGCAGTTGTTTATAATAATCATAAGATTTAAGTGCACTTATTTTAATCGTCATTAAATTTTCCGTCTTGAAACAGGTTGGACGCGTGCCTCCACATATATATTCTGAGATAGCCTTCACGGTTTCCTGAAATTCCCACAGCCTATATACAGCTCGGTTCCTATTTTATTTTTTTCTAAATATATGCCCTATTTCATCGGGATTCAGTGGTATGTAAAGGGGGTTCCGCAGCCTGTGGCTACAAAGATCTCCTAACACTCAGACATTTGCCGAATTAATAGTTTTCCAGTAAATCCTTTCGCACAATTAACATTAGTTGAGTATTGCAAAACCAATACCTGTAGTCAGATTTAAATACAGTTATTTTTTCGTCATTAGTTTTTCCATTTTGGAACTGGTTGGACGCGTACCTCCATCGATTTCTATTCTGGTCGAACCTACACATTTTCCTGAAATTCCCACAGCCTACATCTTTCACTATCTGTGTGCAATAGTCTAACCTAAGTCTACCTCTACTTCTCTTTTTTTTTCTATTTCTACTCTCATGCCTTAGTATGTGGGCTATCATCATCATCATTTCGTTTTCGACCTTACCTAAGGTTGGTTTGATGCAGCTCTAACTTCTTTTCTATTCTGTGCTAATCCTAAAAGCTCTACATACTCTTCACAACCTAAATTTCTAATAATTTAGCTAATACAGCTTGGTCTAGGTTTTCCTATACCCTTCTATCTTTTTCTTATCCACCTGACTCTACATAGATATTAGAAGCTTGATGGTTGTTAAAGAACTCTAACATGTTTACATGATTCCCATTTCCAAGGAAATGAAATATTACCTGGTTATCCCGTCCATAAAAGGAAAGGTGTTAAATTGTATGTTATGGTAAGACTCAAGCAACGAAACGCTGCCAGCATGCCAGACTGCCTATCATCATATCTCTCCTATTTTTTTTAAAGTTTTCCACATATATCTTTCTTCCCCTGCCATTTCTAGTACCTCTTTGTCCTTAACTTTGTCTGTCCAAGATTCCTTCATCATAAGTCTGTAGCACCACATTTCAAAAGATTCTACCTTTTTCCTATCCGCTTCTCCTACTGTACAGGTTTCACAGCCGTACAGTGCTGTGCTCCACACATATGTTTTAAGCAATATTTTTCTTGTGTCTACGTTTCTTGTTTTTAAACACAGTAGTTGCTTTTTCTTGTATATGTAGCACGACCTTGTGCTAATCTTTGTTTTATATCTTTTGCGCTCTTACAATCTTGCGTTATTTGGCTTCCTTGGTGTCAGAAATCCTTAACCTATTGCAAGTTTTCACTACCTATTTGTATTCTTGTGTTTGATTTATTTTCCCTTATTTTCCCTTCCTTTGCATACAAGCGCTTTAGTTTTATTTTTGTTAATTTTCATACGGTATCTTTTTGTTAGACCTGTTTCCATTTCATTAAAAGCAGTTTCTAAATCTTCCTTGCTTGCTGCTAATACTGCTATATCATCTGCAAATCTAACCATATCAATCTTTCGTCCCTGCATAATAATTTCAAACGTCTTCTTATATTTGACAGAATTTATTGCCTCTTCAATGTACAAGTTAAAAATTAATGGTAATAGAGCACATCCGTGTCTCACCCCTTTCCAATTTTTACTTCCCTACGTTCCTGCTCTAATTCTATTACTGCTGCTGGCTCTTTGTATAAGCTATGTACTATCCTTTTTACATTGTCGAATGTTTTTTCAGATCTACAAATCCTATACACACGCTTTCCTCTTCTTCTATTGTTTTCCCCTTTATCACCTTCAGAGTTAAAATAGCCTCACGTATTCCCCTGTTTCGTCTAAACCCAAATTGATCTTCTTCTAGTATTTCTGCAGCTCATTTTTTTATTCGTCTTTGTACAATTCTAGTTAATATTTTTGACAGGCGTGATGTGAAACTCGAAGATTTTCACATCTGTCCAAGCCTCTCTTTTTTCGTATAGCGACTATAATGTTACGTTTGAAATCTTTGAGTATTTTGCCTGTCTCATACATATAGCTTACAAGTTGAAAGAGACGTTCTGTTACTGCTTGTCCAGCTGCTTTTAGACTTTCTGCTTGCACCTTATCTATTCCCGGCGCCATACCATTTTTCAGACCCTTTAATGCTAATTCAAACTTATCTCCAAGTGTAGGATATTCCAAGTCATCCTTTTCAATGTCTGATTTCTGTTCTAATACTGTTAGTATCTCACTTTTATATAAATTTCCTATGTATTCTTGCCATCTAACCACTTTATCTACATTTTCTATATTGACGTTTCCTTTCGAGTTCTTTATATTTTTGCTATATGGTTTTGTATCCCTAAAATTCATTCTGTTTAGTTTGTATGCTTCGTCTGTCTTTCCTAATTCCATTTTAGTTTGTACCTCTTTGTACTTTTTATCAATCTATTGTTCTTGAGCTTTTCTGCATTTGCGAATAATTTCCCATTTTATGGCTTTGTATCTCTGTTTTACGTTAGTGAAGCTAGCGGCCACTATCTACCGGCCGCTAATTATGGGTACACCTACCTATCTCCATCACTACTAAACCACGTCTACTGAATTGAACAAGGATTTCTATTGTTTAATATTGCCCCAATTATCTTTGCGCATTTTAAATCTAAGGCTGATTGATACTAAATAACTTTGAGAGTCCTATATTATTCTTAGGTGTATATTTTAAGCAGTTGCTCCTTTAAATTTAAATGCATGTAATTTTCTTATTGTGTAAAACCTGCGCTCTTAAAACTTGTTAGACAGCTAGTGTAGTATACTAAAACAACACATACATTTTACATAAACGTGTTCTTTCCGGTTCACAAATTTTTTGGAATTTGCGTAATAACATCATAAGACAATTTAAAAAATTTTTCTTCTGTAAGACCTGCGCTCTTGAAACTTGGTAGGCAGCTAGTGTAAGTGTACTAAAACAACCTATATCTGTTACCGAAACGTGTTCGCGTCGGTTCACTAATCTTTTTGACACCATAAGAAAATTAAAAAATATTTTTCTGAGCTTCTGTAAGACCTGCACTTTTGAAACTTTGCAGACAGTTAGTGTAGGTGTACTAAAACAACATATACCATTTACAGCAACATACTCGCTCCGGTTCACAAATTTTTCCGAATTTACCAAGGGATATCTTAAATTAAAAAATTCATTTCTTAGCTTCTGTAAGATCTGCGTTCTTGAAACTTGTAGGCAGATAGTGTAGGTGTACTAAACGAACGCAAACCTTTTACAGAAACCTGTTCGACCCGGTTCACAAATTTTTTGGAATTTGCGTAATGCTAACATAAGAAAATTAAAAAATGTCTTTCTTAGCTTCTGCAAGACCTGCTCTCTTGAAACTTGGTAGGCAGCTAATGTAGGTGTATTAAAACAACACACATCTTTTACAAAAAGTCGTTCTCCCCGGTTCAAAATTTTTTGGAATTTGCGTAATGACGACATAAGAAAATTAAAAAAAATTTGTTTGAGCTTCTGTAAAACCTGTGCTTTTGAAACTTGGTAAGCAGCTAGTGTAGTTGTACTAAAACAATACATACCATTTACACAAATTATTTGGAATTTGCCTAATGACACTATTGAAAAAGTAAAAAAAAAATTTCTTAGCCTCTGTAAGATCTTCGCTCTTGTAACTTGGATGGCAGCTAGTGTAAATGTACTAAAACAACAAATACCTTTTATAAAAACTTGTTCGCAGCGGTTCACACATTTTTTGGAATTTGCGTAAGGACAACTTAAGTAAATTAAAGAATTTTTTAATTATATATAATATATAATTATTTATAATATTAAACGTAGAAGTGATGTTATCTGATTGAAAATTAAGTATAATTGAACATCATCTGCATAACAGTGGTAACGGGCATGAAGAAGGAACTGTGATAGGCTGATAGTTCTTGAATGGTAGGTCACATACTAAGGCATGAAAGAATAGTGCGTAATAGATTAGAAACAGAGATAGGAAAAAAAGAAGTAGAGGTAAACCTAGGTTAGACTATTGCACACAGATAGTGAAAGATGTAGGCTGTGGGAATTTTAGGGAAATGTGTAGGCTAGCTCAGAATAGAAATCAATGGAAGTACGCGTCCAATCAGTCCCCAGATGGAAAAACTAATGACGAAAAAAAATAACTTATTTTAACATGATGATAATTGTAAACAACTACAGGTATTGATTAGGCAGTATTTTCGAATAATGTTAATTGCGCGAAAGTATTTACTGGAAAACTATTAATTCGGCAAATGTCTAAATGTTAGGTGATCTTGGCAGCCACGGGCTGCTTAACCCCCTTCACATACAACTGAATCTCGGTGTGATAGGACATACAACTAGAAAACACTAGAAGGGGAATGAAGTTATATATATAGGCTGTTGTGGAAATTTCAAAGAACTGTGCAGGTTAGTTCAGAATATAAATAAGGGAAGGTACGCGTCCAACCAGTTTCAAAGACGGAAAACCTAATGACGAAAGAATAAGTGCACTTACATGTGATGATTATTATAAACAATTACAGGTGTTGGTTTTGAAATATTTTCAACTACTGTTGAATGTGCGAAAGGACATATTATAAAAACTATTAATTCGGAAAATGTGCAAGTGCTGGGGGAACTTGGTAGCCACTGGCTGCTCCCCCCCTTCCTCACATACCGCTGAATGTCGGGGAAGTAGGGTATATAATTGTAAAACAATAGAAGGAGACCGAACTATATCTAACAAGAAAGAACAGCGACTATATTTAAAGACAACAAACATAGACACAAGAAGAAAATTGTTGAGAGCATATGTGTGGAGCACAGCACAGTACGTTAATGAAATAGGGGCAGTAGGAAAAGCAGACAGAAAGAAATAGAAGCGGTCTGGAATGTTGTGCTTCAGATATATGAGGATGACACCATGGACAAGTTAATAACAAATATGTTATAGAAATAGTAGAGGAAAAAAATATCTGTGGAAAACAAAAAAAAATAATATGGAAAACATTTTTGGGAAATAGTACGGCATATATTACAAGCAGCGATAGGAAAAAAAGATAGAGGTAAACCTAGATCTGACTATCGTACATAGATAGTGATAGATTCAGACTGTGCAAATTTCAAGAAATGTGTAGGTTAGGTCAGAATAAGATACAATGGACGTACGCGACTAACGAGTTCCAGGACTGAAGACCTATTGATGTATATATATATATATTGCTGTGATATTCTCCTGTGAATGCGGGAACTGGGTCCTTTCAACAAAAAAAATTCTAGTCCCACAGATTGTGCTTCATAAACTGCTGTGATCCTCTTTTCGCCTCGGCTGCTCACCTAATTTTATAAACCTCCTCATTCATAAAAAAACAAACACATTCCTACCACAAACATCAACGTTAACTCTATTTACATCAATATTCAGAATACATTAATTTTCAAATTAAATTTCAGCATAAAATTCAGTTTTAAAAAGAATTTCAAGATTAATTTTATTATCATTTTAATGTGCATCCAGAATTAAAGTCCTTGTTGGATGCCTACTAATTAATATAACAATATAAGCAGACCGGAGTCTGAGTATAAAAGGAGCATCTACCACACCTTTACGTTAATTAACCAGGTTCGTCTAAATGAGCTCAAAGACATACCCAAAGTTTCATCATATTCCCGAACATCAATACTAAATACCCCTTTCTACTTAAACAACCAAATTTCATCTTAAAATTAAAATTTTATGGTTAGTACAATTTCACTAATGTCCATTTAAAGTAAATCAATTATAAAGTTATTCAACACACACAAAAATGTCAAACAAAATAGTATAATTTACCTGAAGGTTACTGTCCTCGTAGCTTCAATGTACATCGTCCCTTTTGTTAATCACACCATTCCAACAGGATTATATTTACGGCTTCTAATTCTCAACGCTTTTAAAATTTTCTCCATCACCATTTATTTAAAGTTGTTTCTGGGCTTTTCCGGAACTCATCTGTGTATATCTGACCCTTGTTTCGTGGATCCAGACACGTATTTGAACCATTTAATTATTAACACCCCGAAAAATAGCAAAGAAATTCATGCGTCTTTCACCAATATACGCCAAAACTGCCTACTTTTGTGTATACATTTGTCGTTGTAAATTTTGCTAATTGGTACAGTGATACTAAATTTTATTACCTTGTATCTAAGTGCACTGAAGTACATTCATGTTAGCACGTAAATAACAAACTATTTTGAATCACTAAAATATACGAGCAAAATTTTAAATTATTTTATCAAACTAAAATGCACTGTTTAACATCTTGAATCAAGTCGCGGATGTAAGAGCTTTTAACGCATCGAATAGTCAAAAGTCTAAGAGGCCGAAATTCATATTACCACCGGTATATATAGCAAAAAGCCTGTCTGTCGGTCTGTTCCCCAAAACGGGTAATTCTAAAGAATTTCTCATGCTCTGTTCCCAGTTCTTCGCTCGCGCGTCGGTTTTTACGAATTTTTCAATCGCCCCATTTAAAACTCAGAAATTCACACGGCACGCAAACATGTCCGAGAAAAACTAATTAATTTTGTACAGAAATTGTTGTTTCTACCTCTGATATTTGCATCCTATTTTCAACCAATTGTGACCCTCGTGACGTTGCTTAAATCACGCCTTTTACTATATGTGTCTTTGCTTGACGCATTTTCTCTTTCCTTTTCTAACCTGTTCGTATTGGTGCAAATTGATATTCTTTATTATCGATTATATTTTAGTCCATGTGGACTATCTGGGTTAAATAACCCCGTATCGCACATTCTCGTGAATATTAAGCCCCGGTTTCTCCAAGATTCTTTGAAACCATTTGTTATCTACACAATTTTCGCCGTACGTGATATTTAAACTACGCAGGTGTTCAAAATAATATTAATTCTCAGAGCTTTTAAATAAACCCTGTTTTGTATTTCGTGCTAAAGCATCTGACCGTTTCCAATATCCTTAGAATCGACATGTTTATCTAAACAAATTAAACTGAAATTGCCTTTTAAAATACGCAGGTGTGTTCAAACATCCTACTTCTAACTAACACTTCTAGGATTTGCTTTTTATTGGGTTTTACAAGTTTCTATAGATATTATCTGTTACTAACGATTTAATTAACTTCAATTAAAATTGACTTCTATCCTTTCATTTTTAGCGAATACAAGTTAAATATTAATTATTATGTGTACACTTTGTTTTACTACCGGTTACTTAAAATAGGGTTAATTAATATAAATTTTGCACGTAATTTCCATTTGTTTAGGAATAATTACATTACACGCAGAGCATTTTAATACTGCTTCTTTTGATATAAAGCGTCTTGTACATGATTTAAATCTCTTATGTTTAATGAAACTAATAAATTTTTATGCTTCACGGTTTTAATAACGCGTATTATCTAATAATATTCATTATACACGGTGATTAAAATTATTTGATGTGATTATTTAATTTTCTACCCTGGTCTAAATATGAGTAATATATATATTGCTGTGAAACCTTTTTAATTAGAATCGTGCCTCACGAATTGGGCGTCAAGAATGCTGTGATCCATGTATTAGAATCGAGCCTCACGAATTGGGCGTCAAGAATGCTGTGAATCCTACAAAAGGCTATTCATTAACTCAACTGTTCCGTTGACTTTCTTCTGTTCATCGCCTCGGCTGCTCCCCTAGATAAACCTTCATCCTCATTCATAAAAAAAACAAACACATTCCTACCACAAACATCAACGTTAACTCTATTTACATCAATATTCACAATACATTAAAATTTCAAAATTAAAAATTCAGCATAAATTTCAGTATCAGAAAATTTCAAGATTTAAATTTGTTATCATTTTAATGTGCATCCAAAATTAAAGTCCTTGTAGGATGCCTCCTAATTACTGTAACAATATATGCAGACCTGAGTCTGAGTACAAAGGAGCATCTACCACCCTTTACGTTAATTAACCAGGTTCGTCTAATTGAGCTCAAAGACATACCCAAATTTTCATCAAGAACATAAATACTAAATACTCCTTTCGACTTAAACAAGAAAATCTCACCTTAAAATTAAAAATTTGCTGTTAGTACAATTTCACTACTGTCCATTTTAAGTAAATAAATTATAAAGTTATTCAACACACACGAAAACATCAAAGTTCAAACAAAATAGTATAATTTACCTGAAGGTGACTGCACTCGTAGCTTCAATGTACATCGTCCCTTTTGTTAATCACACCATTCCAACTGGGTTATATTTACGGCTTCTGATTCTCAACGCTTTTAAAATTTCTCCACCATCATTCATCTAAAGTTGTTTCAGGGCTTTTCCGGAACTCATCTGCGTATATCTGAACCTTGTTTTGTGGATCCAGACACGTTTATGAACCATTTAATTATTAACACCCCCGAAAAATAGCAAAGAAATTCATGCTTCTTTCGCCAATATACGCCAAAACTGCCTACTTTTGTGTATTCATTCGTCGTTGCAAATTTTGACTAATTAGTACAGTGATACTAACTTTATTACCTTGTATCTTCTTTTCTAAGTGCACTAAAGTACATTCATTGTAGCACGTAAAACACAAACTGTTTTAAATCACCAAAATATACGAGCAAACTGTTTAAATTATTCTATCAAACTCGGAAAACTAAAAAGCACTGTTTAACGCATTGAATCAAGTCGAAAATCTAAGAGAGCTTGTTCATATTCACCTGGGTATATATAGCGGTTAGCCCGTCTGTCGGTCTTGTCCCCAAAACGGACAATTCTTCAGAATTTTGCATGCTAGGTTCCCATTCCGCAGCCCGGCATGCGATTTTTACGAAATTTGCACTCGCCCCAGTTAAATCTCAGAAATTTCGACACGGCTCGCAACGTCTGGAAATAACTAACTAAATTTTATACAGAAATGTTATTTTTGCCTCTCAATTTTGCCTTTTATTTTCAACCAATCGCAACCCCGTGACGTTGCTCCACTCACGCCTTTTACTATATGTGTCTCGGTCTTGCGCATATTATCTGTCTCTATCTACCCTGTTCTTATTAGTGCAAATTGATATTCTTTATTATCGATTATTTCAGTCCATGTGGACTTGTGAAATAACCCACCTTTAGCATTTCTCGTAACTATTAAGCTACGGTTTCTCCAAGATTCTCTGTAACCATTTATTATCTGCCAAATTTACGCAGAATGAGCCTTTTAAAAATACGCAGGTGTTCAAACATAATACTTCTAAATAACACTTCTACGATTTGCATTTTATTGGGTTTTTACAAGTTTTTATAGATATTATATGTTACTAATGGTTCAATTAACTCCAATTAAAATAATACCCTTTAATTTTTAGTGACTCCTAATCAAATATTAATTATTATCTGTATATTTTGTTTAATACCGGTTACTTAAAATTGAGTTAATTAATATAAATTTTGCACGTAATTTTCTATTTGTTTCTTTACTAGGAATAATTAAATTACACGCACAGCTTTTTAATACTGCTTCCTTTTTTTTTATAGCAAGCGTCTTGTACATAATTGAACTCCCTTATTTTAATGAAACGAATGAATTTTTATGCTTCACGGTTTTTTAATAGCGCGTACCTTTTCCCAAAGCTTCTACACGGTGATTAAAATTATTTGATGTGATTATTTAATTTTCTACCCTGGTCTAAATATGAGTAATATATATATATATATATATATATATATATATATAAAGACAAGCTATTTGCAGTCCGCAATAAGAAAATTGTATATAAAGTAAGATGTATCTGTAAACAAACTCTTATGAAAATAATAATAGCCATTGACAAATACAAATCGGGCTGGTAGTTATATAGCCATTAACAAAACATTAGCTTTATTATTTCACAGGGGAGGAAACATCCACTGACCAATGGTTTCGGCTTGTTAGCCTCATCAGAGTGGAATAGTTCCCAAGAACTCTATGTCGGGAAAGTAGGATATATAATTCTAAAACAATAGAAGAAGACCGAACTATATCTAACAAGAAAGAACAGCGACTGTCAAATTTTTAGAAAATCAAGCCAGCAAAACGAGATTTATTTACCTTTAAAGGCCTATTGAAACGTTTCAAGATGTCTATGCTTTTCAGAAATTTACACAAGAAACCCCAATTTGTCGGCTCTTACACTTTAAATTATTATTGAGATAAACAGTTAAAAAAATAAATCATATCCAAAATATTTGAGATAAAACAGTTTTAAAAATAAGTCATATCAAAATCTCTAACCTGAAGTGGTTTCGTAGATGCTCCTAAGAATTGAAGTCGATATCCAAATCGTTATTGGTGCGTTTATTCCAATGAAAGGTTTTCATTTCCGCAGTAGAATATTTACCATCAATTTGCTTGTACAGGCAACATTCTCCAAAATTGTATTCCTGATCGTAATAGCTCGTTACTTAAAGTTCTAACAGAAATCGTAACATTATTTTGATTGTAATTTAAGATTGTAATGGTAGTTTTCGGATGTTATTCAGATTGTAATTGAGATGGTAATTGAGATGGTAATTGAGGTGGTAATTGAGATGGTAATTGAGTGCCCTGTTTTATTTATTATTAGAAATGGTATAATTTTTTAAATCTTATCTACTTACGTCTCAAAAGTACGGCACTTTTTGCACAATTATACACTCTAGAATTTCACTGTTGATTTAATTTATTATTCACGTAAATATTTAGCACTTTCAAGTATAATAACTGCCCAGTCTCAAAGTTTACTAATTCGATATTCAATTTTCAAGATATTTATAGGATCGTCCCCCTTTTGTTTGTGATTCGTTGGCTTCACGTGCTAGGCGAGGCAAGCGTATTATCACTTGTTATTTTGGAAAGTTTACCAATTGTCTGTATTTTAATTGCATGACGCGGTGCTCTAAGTCACTTAATTTAAATGTTATACCTTACATCTACTTCAGAAATCCCAGGAATTTTCGTTCATATCGATCACGTAATATTGTTTGTTGGCCTTATTCTAATCTAAATCGAATAAATTTGGTGTTTGTTTATTTCCTAATAAATTAGATTTTCAAACAACTCTGATTCTTTTAGATCACGTACGCTTTTAAATAATGCATATTTTTGCGCGCGTTTATGATGATATCTAGCCAATACATGCAGGTTTGTCACTGATTTAATTTCAATGCGTTTCGTTACATTTTTAAATTCTAATCTTTGCTAGTAGCTACTCTTGGATATGTGTTTTAATCGCTGGTACTGCTATATACAGTGTGCTCGCAACTAATAATATTTATAATAACCCATTTACTCTTCTAATATCTATAATTATATGTTTCTGTTACTTGGGAGTTTCCCTTGCTTATTCTACGACCCCAATGACTTAACCTACCCCTAAATTAACCCTATAATTACAGCAATATATATACATATATATATATATATATATTGCTGTGGTCTTGTGAATTTTAAGTTTTTAACATCGAGCAGTGTCATCAAATAATAATTAAAAATGCACAACTTTTAAAAAAAATTTATTACCCTGTTACTTTCTGCTTCAAAAAACTTCAGCAGCTTTCCTGGCTAGCTCAGCTGTGCCTCTTTTCGGATACCTAAATTTACAACCATTCTTTATTCACACTTGCAAACCATTCAATAAAATCACCAAATAATACAACAATAATACAATCTTTTATTTACCGCTATTTACAGACAAATTATTCACATGTATAAAAACAGTTTGGTACACTAATTACAAACTCAAAATGTGATATGTTTTTAAAGTCCTTGATTTTCTACTTATTTGCAAACAAATTTAATGAGATATGAGTAGATGGGCCCCACATATTACCCTACATTGACTGTACACTGGAGTATGGTGAGCTCATAATAATCCAGTTTAATTAGTATATGCTTTTTACCTTGCATAAATTAATACAAAAGTTATAGACCTGTTTACCCTTTTACAATCCAATTTATATTCAGAATAAAATTTAGTAAGATTTAAATACACCCCCTTTCAATATTTAAGCCCCAATAAATTGTCCAGTACATGTATCTTTTCCAATAAGTTTATATAACCATAAATAAACCCCAAAATTCACTCACACAGCACCAACATTTTACAAAAGTTTATCAGACAACAAAAATATGAAATAAATTACCTGGAGAATGCTTCAGGCTTCCATTCCTTCGACGACGATCATTAGAACACCTTGGCTTCGTGACCATGCGCTGTGATACACAACGGATTCACAGACGATACCCCATTTGCGAGCCAAGCGGCTCGTTTCAAAGTACCATTCCATAACAGCATACAATCCTGCTTGTTTGTGGTGCTTACCCTACATATATCATACATCCATTTATTGATTTTGTAGCTTAGTATAGTAGTAGCCAGACCTCTATTAATTTAATATACACTACTCGTATTTCGCGTTAATAAATAGACGGTCACTACTAATAATTTACACGTGCTAGCACTATATTTACTGTAAGTATTACAATTCTGGTTGTTTGAGATGCTTACCCCACGTATTATATGCTTCCATTTATTGATTTTCTAGCTCCGTATAATAGTAGCCAGACCTCTATTACGTTAATATACACTACACGTATTTCGCGTTAATAAATAGAAGGCCGCTACTAATAATTTACACGTGCTAGCACAATATTTACTGTATTATTACCATATCTAATACTCACATAACAAAAACTCTACTATAATGTTGGTCTACTGTAGTAAAGTAGTATAAAAGCGACGAGAAGACAAAAGAGACCCTTAATAATTTCCGTTCCGTATTTATATTAGTTCAAAATGCTACCCCGGACACACTTCACGTGAAAAGCTTATTTTTAAATTTAGATTCTACAAATTTTGATACAACCGTGTTGAAAATTCCTGAAATTTATTCCGTCTACGTGCCGTACGTATCCGAAATCGCTTCCACCTGTCGCGTTTGTCTACGTTTGGAAAACTGTCGGTTCTTGACCAATGATAATATTCTCTGTCGTCATAAAACTCCGCCTGTCCTATCTTTATCTCTGTCTGATGCATGTCTGCTGTCGCGTTCAAAACACCACTTGCGTTATAGAAAATCGATATTGCTGAAAGCTCATCTCTACTCCACGTGTATTAGTACGTGCGTTTTCAATATCAACGCTTTTATCTCTGCTCTATCTGTAGTATATAACCTATTGTGCATTTCCCTTGCTCTTTAAGAACTTTGTTAGATTGTTAATCAAACCAAACTGACGGTTGAAAATATTTTCTATGAAGTCCTGTCTTAATATGCTCATAATTTCGACGAATGTAACCTTTTTTAAAAACGCAGGTGTTCGCTCATTATCGACTGTTTAGCACACCAATTCTTAGATTTTATATTTTGTCGTATTAGATACAACTGACATTTGCTTGTTACAACGAACTTTTGCCTTGGAATTATTGATTTTCCTACCCTAGTGGGTTTTCTTAAGCTTTTACGTGTTGGATTAAAATGAATTAAAATTAATTATGCGTATTCTATTTGTTTTAAAACTGTTTTTCTTTATGTAGTCTTAACCTTTCAATCATTAATTATAAAAATACGTCAATACTTGTCGTTCTCCGTAAATGAATTAAATAAATTTTGCGCGTAATTAATTTGTTCTTTTCTTTATACAGGGTGATTGAATTAATATAATAAATAAATTAATAATAATTTAACCCTTTGAATCCAAAACAATATAAATATATATATATATATATATATATATATATATATATATTATAGTGTATGGAAGATATCAAAAAAAATTATAATTCAGAATATGAGTTAAAGGATTAATATTTGCACACCTAAATGTGGTGTCGGCCTTTTAAAATGTTTATAAACGACGGCAAATCTTTCCTTATAGTACCGCAATCTGACGTGCTTGCATATATTTACGCACGCCTTAAAAATACTATACTAACTTTTGTAATTTTGTACGATTTAATAAAGAAAGACTTTCTGTTTTATTTATGCCACGGCTTTTAAGACTCGCTCAGGGATAATTGAATCTAGCAATTTTACTCTGTAAGAAAACGTGAGTTCTTTGTCCTCTTACAGGTATATTTAACACATGCGCATAAAGCGTCGTCTAGTTAAAACCACTTAACCTCTCTTAGTACTAGTATCTTATATTCAAAGATTGATAAATGGACTCAACAATATATAATTTGGTAAGCGTTTGAGATTCAAATTACTAACAAATCACTTTAAATGATGTATATATATATATATATATATATATATATATATATATATATAAGGATAATTTCAAATACCTGCAACTCCTCTGAATGTGCCTGGGTTGTACATGAACCTTGATACAGGATACCACAAAATCGTCTAGCGAATGCTTGCAGTTAATACCTGTTAAAAGTACGTTTTAGTTTTATGTTCTAAAGAAATTGATTTTTGTTTTTAGGTTCTACAAGTAATAAACTACTAATTCATCAACTGCATACTTAGATAAGGTTCTATTAATAGGAACACTTTCAATACTTCACCAACATAAAATGGACCGTAATCTATATGACTGGAAACCCGCTGCAAAATATCTAAATAGCACTGGTGCAACTCTTCACTAACATTAGAGATGACCCGATGTTTGCTTTACTAGGAATTGCTCCTCTGTAACTGGCTTGGTTGTATAAACCTTATCACTTATTTCCTGATACACCTTTTTTTATTATAAACATGAAACTCTGTGTAGTATCACTTCTGTTACACACTCAAATGAAATGAATACGTTTTAATCACATATATTAATTTTTTATATTTAATTACAAGCTCTTAAAGCCAAAAAACATCTATATCGTATACAAATTTTAAATCAACTCCTGAAAAGCATCTTCCCTTGCTTTCGTCCACTTCCATTTCTCGTTTTTCTTTAATAATTCCAGTAATGGTACACACACGTCAGAGTAACCCGGAATGAACCTCTTATAATAATTCAGTACCCTAAAATCCCTCAAAGTCCTCAAGTTTTGGGCTGTTTTAAATTCTTCAGTTCGTCTAAACGTTTCTCGCTAATCTTTATGCCTTCGATCCCTATTATAAAACCTAGATACTTTACCCTCGTCTTGAAAAATTCACATTTATTAATGTTGAGTTTTAGTCCCCCTTCGTCTAGCTTGCGTAATACTTGTCTCAAATGTTCTACGTGCTCGTTTTCAACCCTCGAAAAGATTAAAATGTCGTCGACGTAGTGAGTGCAAAAGCTTTCGTATTGATTCAGTAATTTCTGCATTGCTCGAACCAATGCTGCTGATGCTGTCGATAATCCATATGGCACTACTCTAAATCTATAAATTTCCCCTTCAATGCTAAACCCTGTGTATTTCCTACTATCGTGGTGCAGTGGTATAAGCCAAAAGGAGTTCTTCAAATCTAATTTGCTAAATACTCGTTTGTCATTAATTTTATACATCAAGTTTTCAAATGGTTGCGGTTGCTCGTACTGCGGTTTAGTTATCGAGTTCAATTTTCGTGTGTCTAAACAAATCCTAATACTACTTTTGTCAGCCTTGGGTACAACAACGATTGGGTTAACATACGGAGTCCTTGCTGGTTCAATGATACTATCTTTAATCATATTGCTTATCTTTTTCTTTACACGCTCCCTCATATAATATGGTATCGGATATACCTTAGTGTTAAAACTTGTTTCCTCATTTACTTCTAATCGATGCACATATTCTGTAGCAAACCTAGGCTTGTCGTCCCATAACCCTGTGTACTGCTCTAACATATCCCCCAATTGTTCCTTAGTTTCCTCCTTAATTATCCCTATCTGATCCTGTATCATAATCTGCTTAAAAATGCTGCATAACTTTATCCTTTCTATACTTTCATAATTGTTAATCTTTTCTATCCCATTTCCTAACTTATCTATAATCATATTACCATCCCTTTTATCTATACTATCCGTAGGCACCACCCAATGTTCCTTAATATCATTTATCTGTATCGTCTTTTCTCTTCCATCAATAATCACACCCATATCCTGTATTACATCAATTCCCACTATAAAATCGACCCCCAAATTCTTTACTATTAAAAATTCTACATCCCCTAGCCTAGTTTCCCCTGTTAATATTGATAATCTAACAATCCTACTATTTCCGATAACTTTTTATTCATCGCTGACCATAAGCTTATCTTCTTTATATTAAAAATCTTTCCTCTAAGTATCTCCATGTGTTTAATTATTATATCTTCCCTTACTAACGATAGCTGAGACCCCGTATCTACTAAACCTATATATTTACAACCTCTTAAAACTAAATAAATAAATGGCACGTTTCTTTTATTAACGTCCTTATAATCTAACAATAAATTAACTAAACTGAAACTACTCGTCGTACCCAAGTCTGTCCTACATACTAATAAATTGTCGTATTTTCCTGATCATTCCTTTATCATTTGTCACATAAATCGCGTCTGTCATCAAAATGTTCCGGCCTAAATTTCCTCCTGTGGTGGTCCATATCCGTGCGGTTCGTGTCCGAGCCAATTCTGGTCTGTACCCTTCGAGTTAATTCCTTGGTAAGTGTCCCTATGTCCGTTTACGTATGCCTACCTGTGCATGTTTTTATAGTACTTACGTGTCCTGGTGTCCCGTCGAAATTCCTCAGATCGGGCTAGGTCGTAAACACGTCTAATCTTATAAAATTCCTGCCCGACGAATAGCTGTCTAAATTCCACGTAATTGTTGTATCGGTTTCTCACAATACCATTCCATTTTTCGGCGTGTCCCCCTAGTGTTGCACTAATTATTTGCATTCCAACTCGTTCTGTCTCGTTTTCAACTATGTCGTCTAATTTCTTTAAAAAGACCATAGGTTGTTCGTTGCGTCGCCCGTCGAATCTTGGTAACATCTCTTTACCTGCCCTAAATGAATACCCAGCCTCAACTACTCTGGCTCGTTCGGCTTCCACGATCCGTGCATGCATCACCCTAAAACTTCCTTCAACACCCCCAAACTTTTTTTCTATGGTATTGCCCAATACTGCAGTTTCTCTGCGTACTAACTCGGCATCCTCCCTAAAACTCTGAATTTGCCCTAACAAATTTTCTTTATAAATGTAGTCTGCCTCCTTGTGTACGTTGATCGATTCCTCTAACCCTTTATACTTGGTGATGTGCTGCTTGTCAACCTGTTTTATCTCCTTCAATACGTTCTCTATTCCGGCTACCAAATTCCCTTCAACGCCTCCTATTCTGCAGTCGATCTCCTTGCCAATGTCCGATTTAAACATATTGAAATTTTTCCACATATTCATCTGTATGGTTTCCATTCGCTTTTCCATGCCGTCGATACGTTCCCTTAGCTCTGCCTTTACTTCTGCCTTTGTTTCCTGCACCTCGGCCTGTATTTTTGACAAGGAGCCTTGGATCTCCATCCGTAATTCCTGATTCTCTGCCTGTGATTTCTGCAGTTCCGCCTTTACTTCTGCCTTCGATTCCTGAATATCGGCCTGCATTTGCCGCTGTGTTTTCGCCCAGTCTTGCATCTGCCCCTGAAAATTAATTAAAACCCTCATCACGTCATCATTACTGCTCCCCGTTGTTTCAGTGCTCCTGGTTGGCCCTTCTACTATCACGGTCTCCGGTTCTACCTGCTGCTCCCCTTCCGCTAGCGTTTCATCCATTCTTAGTTGCCTTACACTATCAATACCATATACACGCCCCGATCTGGTACTCAACCTATTTTCTACCGTCAATATATATGTATATACAGGGTGTCCCAAATTGAGTAGGATAGCATGGGTATCTTTCTTATTATTAACGATTGAGATCTGCTTAAATGGGCAAAGTTGTGCCATTTGGATAGCTTATTTAAATTCCGCATAGATACATTCGAAATTCCAAACTTTTCAACGAACTTCGTTCGTTTATGAAATCGATTTGTCGTCCGTCTGTCTGTCCGTCTGTCCGTCCGAGGCCTTTCTAATGGTCGGACATCAATGTGTGATACATCAATCGATTCAGCTCGGTGTCCTGAGCTTAAGTTTTGACGTCAGTTGAAATCGGGCCACGGGGACGCCGTGCCCCCGCGATATTCCGTCGGGAAAATTAAAATTTCAAATAGGTCCAAAATTAATGTGCGATACATATTTGGACTCCCCTAACATAGCTGAGTCGAAATACGGTACCCCCACAAAATCTTACCACGGATACCCGACCCCCCCCCCCGTGGAATTAATTTTTATTTTATCTGAATACTTATGATTATTACAACATAATAATTTTAATTTCTTTAAATTGTTTTAAAGTAAGTCTACATTTGGAAGTTCGTTGCGACAATGCCTTGCATTTTCAACTTGTTAGAAATTATTAAAAAAAACCTGAAAACTGCCAATTTCTTCAAAGTCGAATATTTTTGTTATAATAAAAGATACAAAAAAATATTTTTTATAAAAGTTACTTAGTTCAATTGTCTGCACTTAAAAGTGATATTAAAATTAAATTCAAGATGGCGGTTATCGAGATATTAGCATCAACTTTCATATTTTAAATGGACGCCATATTGGATTTTTAGATGGTTAGATAGCATATTTTTTTCTCTCTTCAACGATGTATTACAACATATGTTTAAATGAAAAAATTTACTGAAAATAATAATTTTAATTTTTTATCAAGTAGGCTTCAACACAAATCAGTTTTAAAACAAATTAAACGAAAAAAACATTAGAATAATATTAAACACCAACTAATAAATCATAGCAATTGTTCAAAATGTTGACCGTTATTATTTAAACACAATCGGCAACGTTTTAGAACACTTTTTGTTACGCGTCGTAATGTATTCCCATTAAGACCGTTTATTGCCTGCATAACCGCTTCCCGTAGTTCGTCTACATTATTGTACTGGAAATTACTTCCATATACATTATCTTTTTAAGTGCTCCATAAATAAAAATCCAGGGGTGTTAAGTCTGCTGATCTAGGCGGCTATTTTACAGGTGTGTGGGTCGTGATTACCCTGCCATCAAAACGGTTACTTTAGTAGGTGATAACATCTCTAGCGTTGTGTGGAGGTGCGCCATCTTGTTGATACCAAATTTGATTATTTTGTGCCAAAGGTAGGTTGTCTAATAAATCTTCCAAAGATGTTTGAAGCATTTCCAAATAACGTTGAGAGGTTAAGGTTCCATCGAATATTATAGGACCAAGTAAACGGTTTCCCAATATACCACAAAAAACATTGCATCCAAATCGAATTTGATTGCGGCGTGGAACTGTTATGCGTGGGTTTTCCTGTGCCCAATAGTGTTCATTATAACGATTAAATATTCCACAGTTAGAAAAATAAGACTCATCGGTCCACAAAACGCGATTGATAAAATCATCCTTCTCCCTAACTTGATTGATAAACCATCTGCAAAATGGTGATCTGTGGAGATAGTCGTTTGGTTGTAAGTTTTGAGCAATGTGAAATCTGTAAGGGTGATATTTATGCTTTTTTAAAATTCTTGATGCTTGAGACTTGGATACGTTTACTTGGGTTTCTATTTCCCGTGTTGAAATGTTTGGATTAGCTTCCACACAGGCCAGTGTGAACACCTCATCTGCAATGTCTCCATTTATGTTTCGAGTAGGTTTTTTTAAACATCGATACTGGTGCATATTTGTGTCCAACCTTTGAATAATGTTTGGCTGTCTTTTCTCGGGAAAGTTTGTTGAGTATGTTTCAGCAGCAAGGCGACTGTTCTTATTACAATTTATGTATGTACAAAACATATGATATTGTTCGCTTGTTGAAAAATTTGCCATTTGAATATTTTATAGAATAAGTATATCACAACTTATAACTGGGAAAGAGAATACATAAATGCCAATTATTAGTACAACAGATACACTAATTCAACATGACAGTTTGTTATAATTTCATTTGTTTAAGAGAAATCTGATGATGCCTACTTGATAAAAAATTAAAATTATCATTTTCAGTAAATTTTTTCATTTAAACATATGTTGTGATACATCGTTGAAAAGAGAAAAAAATATGCTATCTAACCATCTAAAAATCCAATATGGCGTCCATTTAAAATATGAAAGTTGATGCTAATATCTCGATAACCGCCATCTTGAATTTAATTTTAATATCACTTTTAAGTGCACACAATTGAACTAAGTAACTTTTATAAGAAACATTTTTTCGTATCTTTTATTATAACAAAAATATTCAACTTCAAAGAAATTGGCAGTTTTCAGTTTTTTTAAAATAATTTCTAAACCGTTTGGAATTTCGAATGCATCTATGGGGAATTTAAATAAACTATCCAAATGACACAACTTGCATTTATAGGAAGTTGGTTTTAGCTAACTATAAAATTAGGCAACCCAATTAACACTTAATAGTTTAATCATCTGAAGGCTTTTCGTAGATGTTCGAGCCCGATGTTTTGAGTAAATTGAGCATCAAAACGTAACGATCGATCAATACTTCAGAGACAATAATGCGCACTAAAGTAATTAGCCAAAAGTTGTATAGATCAAGATACGAAATTAATTTAAATAACACTTTTATGATACAGTTACGTGTATGTAGATGTAAGCAATTACTGAACACGAAATTAAACGTAACCACGATACACATGTATAAAAAGCATCTGCGTTAACAGGTACATATTCACCTGGCTTCTATTATAAAAACAAACCTTTTCAAGTTCTTATGAACACATTTGTGTCACACTCGACTTATAAAAACCTGCAAATTTCCTGTAGTTTCATAGCTATAGCGTGAACTTTTCTGCCTCTTTTTGTTCAAATAGCGAACTATAATTTTGTTATAATAATCTCGTAATATCCTGTGAATTTTAGTCATTAGCACTTATTAGAAACGAAGAAAAAATCTAACTTTTACCTTTATAATTCTTAGCGAGTCTGGTGCTCGTTATAACGTGATAAGCACCTGACAATTATAAAATTAGCATAAGAATGAAGCATAAAATGTTGTATTGTATGGGACGCTGGTTTTCAAGAGGGTTATACGTATATGCATGCAGACATAGGTAGGTTTACCTATAATTTATATTTTTATTGCAGGGCCAGTAGGTATAGTAGGTAGTTGTAAATTTTATATAATGTAGTAAAATGTGACACAAAGCAGGTGTCACCAATAAAACAGCAAATAAAGGCTATTAACTATGCACAGCGACTTAATTGCATTTCTTAAAAATAATAATCGGCCGAATGCATATAAATTCTTGGTATAATAAGTTACCAAAGATTTATACGTTACTGTTTAATAACCGATGCAACCAGAAACTAATTGCGTTTAAATAAATATAAAACAATCTTCTTTTGACTTTCATTTTTAATGTCGAGTACAAGGGTATCTGCTAATTAACTTGTATCCGACCGGCTAACCTTTTAAGTGAAAGAAAGCGCATAATAGGAAAGTAAGGTCTTCGCGGCCGATATAAGAGGAAACTACCGCTTTAGAGCTAGAAATAAATGGATGGAGGAATATTGTAGGGGAATACAAGATGATATGAGAGTAGGTAAGACAGACAGGGCTTACAGGGCAGTTATAAAGTTTTTCGGGGAAGATAGGAAAAAATATAATGGTATTAGAGACGAGAATAATGAGCTTCTAATAAATAAAGTTGAGGTAGCAGATAGATGCAAAAGATATTTAGAAGATTTATATAAGGGAGACGATATGGATGAGTTAGAGAACGACCAAGAAGATGATGTAGGAATAGGGTTTTCAATATTAAGAGAGGAATTTGATAAAGCTGTTCGGAATCTTAAACTAAATAAAGCGCCAGGGATAGACGATATACCCGCAGAATTAATAAAATATGCAAGTCAGAAAATTTTATACAGACTATATGAACTAGTAAAGGTAATATATGACACAGGTGAGGTTCCAATAGATTCCGAAAAAAAAATTATTATCCCTATCCCAAAAAAGTCAGGAGCTGATAGGTGTGAGAATTTTAGATTGAAACGATCAATTATATATATATATATATATATATATATATATATATATATACAGGGTTGGGATAAAGTATGGAACCAAGTGAATATCTTTAAAACGAAAAGGACGATATTTATGAAACTTTGTAGATAAATGCATGAGGCAAAATGCATCTGATATGATTTTTTTTGTTAATAATGTACTTCCGGTTTAGCCTGAAATGCCCTCAATTTTTTTTATTTAAATGGGACACCCTGCATATTTTTGCAGATCTTGATAGATCTTGTTATTTCGAATTCATACATACCAGAGTTAATGGAAATAATCTGTAAAAACAAGATACTAAAGCACTTTACATTTACTCAATAATAAATTTTATTTATAAGATTAACGAGAATGAAAATAATATTGAATTTAATTTAAACAAAATCATTTTAAATGTTCAAAATGCTCGCCGTTTACTTCCTGACAATATGCAAGTCTATTAATAAATTCCTGAATTACTCTTTCCAAGACTTCCCCATGAATGAGTTCACATTCATCAATGATTCTTTGTTTCAATTCCTGCAGGGATGTTGGTCGTCTAACGTAAACATGTGATTTCAGGTAACCCCAAAAAAAGAAATCTAACGGACTGAGGTCTAGAGAACGAGCAGGCCACTCTACAAATCCTCTACGTCCAATCCATCGATTTGGAAAATTTGCTTCAAAATCCGTCTATCATAGTGAGGAAACGCTCCATCTAGCTGAAACCAAACATTTTGTGGTAACTGCCCATTTTGATGGAGTGCAGAAATAATTAGGTTATTTAGTAAATCTAAATACTTGTCACCATTCAAGTTTCCGTCTATAAAAAAATAGGCCTATAAGCCTATTTTTCACAATTCCCATCCAAATATTCAACTTTTGTGGATGTTGGGTATGGCCTTCATAAATCCAATGAGGATTCTCATTTGACCAGTACCTTGAGTAATGGCGATTAACTGTTCCATTTAAACAAAAAGATGCATCATCGGAAAACACTACATTATTTGCAAAATGCTCACCGACATTACAGATGTCCATCATTTGTTCGCAAAACTCCAGCCGTCGGTCAAAATCATCATCAGACAATTCTTGAACTAATTGTATTTTATACGGTTTAGTGCCAAATCTGTGGTAGAAGTTTGAGGTAATTCCTTTAATTCAATAGCAATGTTTTGTCTAATAGCTTCGTTCGTTGCGGTCTGTGGTCTTCCAGTTTTTGGCACATTTTTGACCATTCCTGTTGTAATGTTTTAGTAACTATTGAACGTGATATAAGATTTTTTTCAGGATGAAAATCATTAAAAATATGCCAAACTTCTTCCCTAGTTCTAACACGATCGCCAAAACCAATCATCATTAATATTTCAATTCGATCTTTCTCACTTAAATGTATCATTTTTAACCGTACAATTTATTACCGTAAATTACAATTAACTTGACAGTTTGTCTTGACATTTTTCCAACAGCTACTTTACTAAACAGTACACGTTTAATACAAAGTAAACATCAATTTGCTAATCTAAAAGGTTTTCATTCTAATGCGAGTTAAGGTTCGGGCCTTTGGAGCGGTGTTTTTAAAAACAATTCCGAAGACTTAACAAATTTATTTTAACTTGAAACAGAAATTACAATGGAATTTTGAATAACTTATAACATAATAACTTTAATCAAAAAAATAATAATTGTACTAAGGTGAGTAGCTTGAACAACGAAGTATGGAGTTCGAAGACTGACTGCCGGGCCTTGAGCTCCCGGGCTTTTATAATAACCTGCCCCTCACACGGCTGTGGGAACTTGCAGATCTCATGTCTGCGTTTCTCTTAATTGTACACTTTATTACAACGTAACAATCTTATTTCTAAGTAATTGCGGTATGTTAACCGCCTGTGACCTGCCACCTGCAGTATCACTGCCCTCTCGGATGCAAAGTTGCATTCCGTTCTCATGAACTGTCGATAACCTCTCTGGGTTATTCTTGTATTACAATGTTGCAATGAACTTATACTTTATTTAACAATTTCTAATAATTTCTATTAGATTCAATATATTCAATACATATAGATAATTGGGGGATACATAACTCCCCCCCACCGTAAATGAAAAATTAAGGTTTTACTTAATTTTTAAATACATAAAATTCATTATTCAATTTCATTTAAAATTCATTGTTTCTAAGGGTATACTTATCGTTTCTTTATTTCTCTTTGTTTCCTTAAATCTAGAATTGTTTCCTTCATTCTTATATCTAAGGTACATTTTGTAAGATACATATATAATTACAAAAATTATTAAAATGATTAATACAATTGTCCAAACGCTTATATTATCATAATGTAACTTTGGCGTTTTGAGTTCACTTAAATGTTCTTTGTAACTTTCCACTAATTTCATGGCATGGTTGAGGTCGTCTAAGTCTAGATGCTCTAGCTTCATAGGTTTCTTGATTATTTCTTCGTCTTCTTGTTGTTCTATCTTGAACTGTAGTTCTGGTAGGTTTGCAAGTTTCTTTGTTGCTATGGGATCTTGATAAACTCTGATTACTTCTTCTTTCAATTTCATATAACAATCTTCTTTGAGGGTAATTAATTTGCTTCCGATTAATGCTTGGTTATTTTCATCTTGATTGCAGTGGATGGTTGCTACTACTTCTGTTGGGAAAATGGCTATCCATTTGTTTTCTGTAACTTTTTGAATTTTCATGTTGTTTATTTGCACTTGTTTGGCTTTACAGTTTTCGTAATGATTTGAGAATTTTAATAGTTGTACTTCACAAGAGCTGTCTTCTTGAATGGTTGTTGTCGTCATCGATTGGCATAAGTATTGGTTTGGTGTTACTTCAGTACATTTTTCGTTTGTATAACCATATCTCAGTTCATTTAGGGATAGGAATTTGGTTTTGGGTATGATTACTTGGTATGTGCTAGTAATTTTCGTTGGAAAAGAAAATAAATGATAATGATTATAATTGTTACTTTCTACTATCGGGATTTCTATTAAAAATATTACTTCGTTATTCTTAATGTAGCCTTTTACTATAGCTATCTTTTCAAATATTAGAATGTTCGACTCTGTTACATCAAAAGGTAATTTACTGTTAATTATAAGTGATCTACTGCTTATTAATTCTTTTAATAAATCGGTTGGTTCAATAATACTAGAGTGTAGGGTATTTAATTTTGTAAATATTACTTGGGTTTTGTTTACTGTCTAATTTATTTGGTAGTAAACCGGGGTTGTTTTTTATATCTTCTATTATTACTTGGTTGTTCGTTCTACCTGGGCGGAGGTTGATGGTAAGGGTGATGATTGTCCATCTGAAATTACAGGGTGTCTTAGGTTTTTCAAATAAATGTACTTTGTTATTTTACCGTTGTCTACTACTGCTATGTTTTTATCTGATATTTTCTTAATTTTAAATGGTCCTAAATTTCTGGGTGCCGTTTTATGTCGCTTGCTTTGAAAGTTTTTCTCATACACGGTTTGTCCTATTGAAAATTTATTTGCGTTGGTATTTTTGTTTCGGGTTGTGGTGATACGTTCCTTATCGTTCTCTAATTTATCTTTTACTTTGTCATAAGTTATTTTTAGTTTTTTTTGTGGTCTTTCGCATATTGTTGATATACTTCCTTGTTGTAGTGTATGTCATAGGGATTTAGTGAATCTGAATGTCCTAAGGTTAATTCTAAGGGTGTAAAATTTGTGAGTGAATTGTATTATTATAGGCGATTAGTGCGTATGACATTAAATTGGTTATGTGTTCCTTTTTATAATTTATTCTTAATAATCAAATTTGTTCTAACAGGGTCAAATGTAGTCGTTCAATTAGTCCGTTTGATTCAGGGTGGTTTTCCGTTATGAAATGAATTTTTATTTTGTGAAGTTCTAAGGTGTTTTGTATTGTCTCATTTTTAAATTCGCTACCATTGTCTAGAGTTATTGATTCGGGTGTTCCATAAAATGTGAAATATTGTAAAAATCCTTGGGTCACGTCGATGCTATTTTTGGATGTGATTGGTATTGCTTGGCCTACTTTTGTGAATGCGTCTACAATTGTTAAATAGTTTTGCGCTTCTACTACTAGAGTATCGGAATGTAGTTTTTGAAATGGTTTGTCGGGTGTTTTGGTTAACATTAAGGGTTTCCTATCGTATTTCGCTTTGTCACATAGTTCACATTGGTTAATGAAATCTGTGGTCAATTCCTTCATGTCTTTAAAATTATAACGTCTTTCAAGTTGCTTTATTGTTTCGTTAATTCCACGATGGTTGATTTTTCCTTCGTGTTGATTCCTAATTACATCGTTTATTTCGTCAGGGTCGTCTAATGTTATTAATTTTCTAGTACATCTGATGAGTTCAGGGCCAGAGTTATTGAATAATTTGACGTATAATTCTGAAAATCTTTGGTATAAATGTTCGGTGTTGAAATAGAAATAAAATCGTTTTTTTTCGGAGGTCTATTCTTTTAGAATTTTAATTATTTGTTCCTCATTGTCATCTTTAGTTATTTGAATTTGGTATATTTTTTTGTTATCTACTTTTGTATATTTTACGGGATTGGGGTTATTTAAAACTTCGGTAATTATAAATTGGTTGGGTTTCATATCGATTGCTTCGTTTAAAATTTTAATCGCGTTTTTAGGTTCTTCGTTTTGTGTCGAATGTATCGTGTCGATCTCGTCTGGATCTTCCCTTATTTCTGCTTCGTCTACATTTCCTATAATGGATTCCGTTTCTAATGCATTGAGTTGGATTCTACTTAAAGCGTCTGCGTTGTTGTCATAAATTCCTTTTTTATATATAATTTCGTAATCGTACTCTTCGAGTCTGATTCGCCATCGTTGTAATTTTGAATTCGGTTCTTTCAGTTTGCATAGCCATACTAGTGGTCTATGATCGGTGTATATGTAAAACTTTCTTCCGTATAAGTAAGGTCTAAAATATTTTGTTGCCCAAATGATGGCTAATAATTCTTTTTCTACGGTACTATATTTCTGTTCGGTTTCGTTTAGGGTTCTGGATGCGTAGCTGATGGGTTTATCGCTACCTACTTTTCCTTGCCTCAATACTGCGACTAATGCTACATTCGATGCGTCTGTCGTCAGTATAAATGGTTTCGAAAAGTCTGGGTATTCTAATACAGGGTGATTCGTTAATATGTTTTTAATTTTGTCTACGGCTTTAATAAATTCCGGGGTGTGTTCAATTTTGTTTCCCTTTTTTAAACAGTTTGTCAGGGGTTTGGTTATCTGAGCGTAACCTTTAATGAATTTGCGGTAGTAACCACTAAGTCCTAGAAATTCTTTAATTTCTTTGGTTGTTTTTGGTAATGGGTAATTTAGAACTGCATTTGTTTTGTCGGGATTTGGCATTACTCCTTGGGGAGTTATTAGATGTCCTAAAAATGATACTTCTTTTTGTAAAAATTCTCTTTTGTCTAATTGTACTTTGAAATGTGCTTGTCTTAGTCTTTCAAATACTTCTCTCAATCTTTCTAAAGTGTTCTACCAATGATGTGGAATAAACTATGATGTCGTCAAGGTATACAAGGCATTTTTCATTGTGTGTTCCTCGTAATATATTGTCCATGACTCTCTGGAAAGTAGCGGGTGCGTTCTTTAATCCAAATGGCATTCGTTTGTACTCGTAATGTCCTCTAGGTGTGCTGAAGGCTGTTTTTGATATATCTTTTTCTTCTATCTCTACCTGATGGTATCCTGATGCTAGGTCTAATGTTGAAAAATATTGGCACTTGCCTAATTTGTCTAAAATTTCGGTTATATTTGGTAGTGGATATTTGTCATCTACCGTTTTTTCATTTAACTTTCTATAGTCTATTACCATTCTGTACTTTCTCTTTCCGGTTGCGTATAATTTCTTAGGTACTATTAACACGGGGCTGCTCCATGGTGAGTTGGAGTGCTGGATTATGTCTTGGTCTAATAAGTCTGCTACTTGTCTGTCAGCTTTTTCTTGGCTTGCATGAGGTAGTCTATATGCTTTTGTAAAGATTGGTTTATTGTCTGTTAACTCGATATTATGTTTTACTGTGTTGGTGAATGTTAGTGGTATTCCTTCGCAGTGGAATATGTCGCGGTATTCAAAACATAAGTTTTTAATTGCTCTTTGCTCTTCTTGATTGATGTCGGTGTTAAAGCGGATGTTAGTTAAATTTTCTCTTAACATTTTGTCATGTTCTATTGCGTTGTAATCGTTTTCTAAATTTTCGTCTATTTCCATTTCGTTACAATTTAATTCTTCTACGTTAATTGGGTCTGTGAATGATAATTCTACGGAATAGTCGTTTGAATTTAATATCGTTGTGGTTGCATAATTATCTTTTATTTGTACTAAAGCGGTTGGGGTTTCTACTCCTTGCTGAAATGTCATATGATTTATTATTCCTACTTTTTTGTTACATTTTACTGGGATTTTTATTTTTCGTTCCGTTGGGGGTTCTATTGTGTATTTTTGTTCGATTTGTGTGTTTTGAAATTTAATGGGGATTTTTCCGTATTTCGTCCTTAATAAGCGATTTTTGATGTCAATGTTGGCTCCTAATTTTCTTAGAAGGTCCATTCCGATTAATCCGTCATATTTGTCGTTAAATTCGAATACACAAAATTTATGTTTCATTTTAACATTAAATGTTCTCGGTAAGGGTATATTTGCTACGAATTGGTGTAGTGTTGTTTGATGGGCTGTTTTAATTTTAAATGGTTCTCTTTCTACATAATCTAAATATTGTTTTTTCACGGTTCTGGGGCTAATTAATGTTTTTGAGGATCCGGTATCGATTAATAGTTTAAATTCGGCGTGGGGTATTTCTATGTATGGTAGTACTAAGTGATTTATGTTATTTAAGTTTATTAAGTTTTGTCGTTTATGAATTGGTCCATTTGAAAATTTGAGTTCGAGTTTTCTTCGTCGTACTCCTCGTAAGTTTTGTATTGTTCGTCGTGTTCATAAGTTTCTGCATGGTTTGATTCATCGTTCGTACCTGTCTGAATGTATTTATTCTGGTCAGTGTCAAATTTTTCTAGTTCTTGGTGAAATAGTTCTTCCGATGTAAAATTGCGTTTCTGATGAGGGTTTGGTAGGATATGTGTTATCTTGGTATTTTGTCTGGTGTTACCAGATGAGGTATCCATTGGTGTTGGTTTATAATAATTATTAGGGTTGTTATGATTATTATTCATTGGTGTATTTCTTTTGGGGTTTGCGTTGAATGCTGGTCTTTGTTGGTTTAGGTTTTGATTAAATCTTGCTTGGAATGCGGATTTCGTAAAAGTTGGGTTAAATGTTGGTTTTGAAAAATGTTTATATTGATTATTAAAATTCGTATTGTTGAAGGTTGGGTTATTAATTCGCGGTTGATTTGTTTGTGCGTTGAAGGGTGTGAATTTTTGTTGAAGGATTGTTTGTCTTGTGGCTTGTATAGTTTTTATTGGCGAATAACTTTGATTTGCGTTGGGGTTGTATAGTCTGTTGCGGTAATACATTACATTTTCTTCTTCTATTACTAGGTTCATAGCTTCTTCTAGATTTTGGAGTCGTTGGAATCTGATCTTATCCGATAGTCGTTCTGGTAAAGCGTTTATATACGTGTCCAGTACCATTTCGTCATACATGTTTGTTTTTAAATGTCGAACATTTTGATCGGGTTTTTGATTTTTAATTTGGTTAGGATTAAACTTCTCACGTCTTGGCATTCCATTCCGAATTGATAGGGGGATTGATTGTGTTCCATTTTAAGGTTTATTAGGTTTCGTACCAGGCATTTTATGTTACGTTGGTTTCCAAAATATGCAATTAGTAGCTGTTTAAATTCTTGTCATACCTGTAAATTGTCCCTACTGGCGATTTAGGTTAGTGCCGTTCCGGTTAGTTTACTTATTATTAAGCGTATAAGCAATGAATTCCTTTCGTTATCTCCGGGTTTGTAGAAGGTTTTTAGGAACTACGATAAGGAACGTATCACCACAACCCGAAACAAAAATACCGACGCAAATAAATTTTCAATAGGTCAAACCGTGTATGAGAAAAACTTTCAAAGCAAGCGACATAAAACGGCACCCAGAAATTTAGGACCATTTAAAATTAAGAAAATATCAGATAAAAACATAGCAGTAGTAGACAACGGTAAAATAACAAAGTACATTCATTTAAAAAACCTAAGACACCCTGTAATTTTAGATGGACAATCATCACCCTTACCGTCAACCTCCGCCCAGATAGAACGGACAACCAAGTAATAATAGAAGACATAAAAAACAACCCCGGTATACTACCAAATAAATTTGACAGTAAACAAAACCCAAGTAATATTTACAAAATTAAATACCCTACACTCTAGTATTATTGAACCAACCGATTTATTAAAAGAATTAATAAGAAGTAGATCACTTATAATTAACAGTAAATTACCTTTTGATGTAACAGAGTCGAACATTCTAATATTTGAAAAGATAGCTATAGTAAAAGGCTACATTAAGAATAACGAAGTAATATTTTTAATAGAAATCCCGATAGTAGAAAGTAACAATTATAATCATTATCATTTATTTTCGTTTCCAACGAAAATTACTAGCACATACCAAGTAATCATACCCAAAACCAAATTCCTATCCCTAAATGAACTGAGATATGGTTATACAAACGAAAAATGTACTGAAGTAACATCAAACCAATACTTTTGCCAATCGATGACGACAACAATAAATAATGCAACTACAATAAACTACTTAATAAAGGGTATAAATACCTTAAAGCCTGTGCCGCTCTGGGCAATAAAGGTCACACACAAAAGGTTGACGGACAACCAAGAACACGCACGTTGGGTGTCGGTGTCGCTTCCAAAAGCTCTCGTGCAACTGTCTTCTGTAACGGTTCGAGTATGACTGTCACTTCACGCACTCCCACTGCCGGCATAAATGTTTCACTAAACTGTAGCGTACCCGCACTAATGGCATTTATTGTCACCAACACCAAATTGTTCGATGATGACGTAACACACATGTAAATACTTTTTAAAATATTAGCATACAAAATAATTTGAAACAACAAAACAAAAGTTAAAAGACAATATTTCATTGATGTTTTTTATTAAAACATTGTAAACAATAGTGCGGTTGAGATGGACATACAGGACAATAAGTTACGACTTGTAGAGTTTTAGTTCTGGTATATTTTCTGCCATAATTTTTTGCATTATCACTGTAGCATCCTTTGCAATACTTTCTTGATGTCTTAACTGGACCATCTTTGGCTTTGATTTGATGTTTTAATCGTCTGGGTCTTGAAACAGAATCTGTCTGTTCTTGAGTAGTTGGTTTGCAGAAATATTCTACAATTCTTTTTCTGAATTTCACCACAGAAAGGTTTTTATTTGTCGTGATTTTATGGAGGATCATAGCATTTACAATCGCAGTATTCAATATTTACTCTATACCTAGCTTCTTGTACCATTTTAAGCTTTTTCTTAAAGGTGTAGCATACGCAGTCATTTGATCAGATAAGTCAATAGCGCCCTTTGTTTGATTATAATCCACCACTATTTTTGGTTTATACTTACTTACACCTCTTCTATTCGTAGTTTTTACAAATTTTGTTGAATGTTCCGTTGACAGCAATAAAACATCTCGCTTATCTTTCCACTTCATAACAGTTATCCCATTTTCCTTTTCTAGTGCCCTGAAATCCCCAGTTTGCAATTTTGCGTTAACCACTTCTTTTGGTAGGTCTTTTCTATTTTTTCGAAGAATACCAACTAAGTGAGTGTCCTTTTCAAGCAATTTTTCAGCCAAGTTTATACTAGTATACCAATTGTCTGTATACAAAGTATGACCTTTGTTGAACACAGAATGACACAACTTCATTACTATATTCGTTGGTGTTGTATTCACATTGTCAAAGTGTTTGCCAGCATATATTTCTAGTTTGTACATATATCCGGGTATATTACACAATTTGAAAACCTTTATACCGTATTTGTGTCTTTTTTGTTTATTATATTGCCTGAATGTTATCCGTCCGCGAAACGGCACCATGCTCTCGTCAATACAAATGTCTTTATTTGGAGTATAAAAATATGAAGAATTATAATTTAGGGTGTCAATCAATTCCCTTATTTTATTAAGCCGATCATTCTCATCGGCCTCTTCATTGTTCATAAAATGAAGCATTCTCAACAATAATTCAATTCTGTTTCGATTCATTACACTTTTAGCGAATGGTTGACCAAACATAGGATCTTTTGACCAATAATCACTTACTTTAGGTAGACTTACAAGACCCATATACAAAATTAGGCCAAAAAATGAACACATTTCGTCTTTATATGTTGGTTTCAAATCATGTTGTTACGTGCCAAATTGGCACTAAACATTCCTGAGCTTAATTTTGATGTGCGGAAGTTTTTGCCCCTTAAAATTCAAAAGACTTGTCGTGTATTTCCGTCACGTCAGAGTGCGTTTGCGCCAGACCGCGCGACGCGAGTGGCGGGAGAACAAGAGTGGGGAAGTGTTTCCGGGGAACTCTGTAACGTGGCTGTTTTGCGTGGGACTTCAAGAAGAGTGGTCGTGTTAGGTATTGTATCGTGTCTGTATCTTTTATTTATGTAGATCCTTGCCTTGCTTATCTTTGTTTGTCGCCCTTATACCTGTTTCCTTATTCGCTCCCTACATAGGTAGAAGACAATTTGAAGCAGCCTAGGGCGAACCGGATGTCCATGACCGCGTAGCTAGTCGGAGCGCTTTGGAAGGACGCTGGGCGTACCCTCCGTTAATTATTAAAAGGGGTCTCCAGCCATCCTCAAGGACGTTATCCTGTGGGACGCTATCCTTGGCGTACTTCGTGGGAAGCTGGACCTATTTATGTGAGTACCTTATTGTCTATACTGCATTTGTAATGTTTATTGTGATATCTATTGCGTAATTGCGCAATTAAATTTGCTTATTGTGTGACGTCATTGACATATGCGCGTTTAAATTTGTATATTGTGTGACGTCATTGACAGATGGGCGCGTCAAAATCTGTATAAAGATTAGCGCTACCAACTGCCATTATGTCGCCTATATCGAGTTTACGGGGAGATAATAATAGCGCCTTCAACGTGTTTTAGCTTGTATAGGAATTTCTTCTTTTGTTTTATGACTTTATAATTATTAATTAACGATATATATATATATATATATATATATATATATATATATATATAGCTTTTTCACTAAAAAAAATTTAATTATCTTAATTCTTCAACACCTATTGACCTTAAATTTTAGGTTGGTATTTTGCAAACTCCCTAGAGATTTTTCTGAATTGAGATGTCAGCTGATTGCAATGTATAACTTTTGCCCGAAAAATGTTTCATTAAAATAATTAATTTTCTAATAATTTTAAATGCAGTGTCATTTATAACTTAAATTAGTTGAAATGTGTGATTAGTTGTTTTAAATGGAACTATAACTTTTAGGAAGGATCAACAAGTTAACCTCACTTTTAATTTACACAAGTAAGTATATTTGCACAAATACATAAACAATTAAGTAATTGTATGCCTTAAACATTGTTTATTAGGAAAATGATGTATTTATATTAGATTAAAATATAACCCTTGCCTGTTTTTCGACTTTAAAAAACTTGTTTGAAACCGTAAATCAACACTGTCTTGTGTGTTTACATTCTAATAGTGTCTTAGTAATCTACCTATTTAATTATGACATTCGAATTATTTTTAAAAGAAACCTTGCCTTTAAAAGCATTTAACGTAATGATTTGAGTCTTTAAAATATTTTATAAAACGTTAGAGTACCGGGATCTGGTTTTATTTGTTAAATAACACATATTATGTATTTTTTTATAATTTGGAGTGTCTTTTTGTAACTTAACCGTGATATATTTCTTTCATTAAATACTATCTTGCTCTAATACAGTTCTAAACGTGGTTCCTTAAGTGATTTATACAGTTACCGTAATTAAATTTAAATACTATATCTTACAAATGCCTTTTAAAGAAGATTTTGCATTTATATATAGTTAACGAAATTATCTAACCATATCTTTTACCTTCCAAAATGTTGTAATAAACTGGATCTCTTTATATCTGCTCCTTGAAATACTGAAATAAAGAAATTGTCGTTAACATTTTATATTTAAACTCATTTACGATGGCTGTTGATAACTCCCGCAATATCGAAAGAACATTCCAATAATTTGGAATACTGTTTCTTTATACATGTATCGTGGAATATTTCTTTTGTATAGCGAGTATGAGTTTGTCTTGATAGCATATTTTTTTTAGATATCGATATTTCAACGTAGAATTTTAAGATCCATTAAGCGAGATTTGCCATTCGAATTGGTCGTCCAGCTCTGTAAGTGTAGAACGAGACCCCAAGGACCGGTTGTTAAGCATTATAAGTCTAGACGAGATTTACATGGTAAGTTTGTCGTTTTAACAATTTGTAAATCATTTTTTTAAAAATGATGTTGAAATTTTTCTTTATTAGTTTGGGTAAAACTCAAACGAGAGCTTCCCATCCTGGTAAATATATGTTTTACAAGATATCTTTCTGTTATTCAACAATTTTGTTAGTGAATCGAGTCTTGATTACTCCTATCTCTTCACATATCGTTTTAAATCTCTTTAAATGCCTTAAAATTATCTTTAAAATCGTTCAACCCTACGTACATCTAAAAGCTTTTCACGTTTACTTCTTTGACAATGTACCTAATGTTCTTAGCTTTCACTTGGCTTAATAACTTAAAACAACCCGCAGGTCGTTTGGCAAGATGGAACTTGCGTATCTCTCAATTCACTTTTGATGTTAGGCATAGGCCTGGCTTTTTAAATATCGTACCTGATGCCTTATCTCGTGATGTTGTCTCTTTTAACCTTACAAATTTAATTCCTGATACCTGGTATCTTAATATGATTAAAAAAGTTTCTGACAATCCCGATAAATTTCCTACCTTTCGTGTAACTAATAATAGATTATATAAATTTGTATCTTCTTCCCTTTATAGAATATCTAATATTCCTGAATGGAAATTTGTTGTCCCTACCGCTAACCGCAGTGAGGTGCTTAAATCATGTCATGATGATCCCATTGCTGCGCACCTTGGTGTTACAAAAACTCTCGCTAAAATATCTGAATTATATTACTGGCCCACACTAAAGCAATCTGTTTGTCGCTATATTAGGAACTGTAAAATTTGTGGTTCTCATAAGAGTTCACAAGAGGTTCGGCCTGGTTTAATGGGTAACTTTAAACGTGTATATTATCCCTTTCAATTAATATCGCTTGACTTATTAGGACCTCTCCCCCGATCGAAAAAAGGTAACCAATATCTTTTAGTTGTCACTGATTGGTTTTCTAAATTTGTTATGGTGCAACCCTTACGTAAAGCTACTTCTGCAGCTATAATTAAATTCCTAGAGCAAAATGTATTTCTTATCTTTGGTGTTCCTCAGATTATTCTTTGTGACAATGGGGCACAATTTATCTCTAAAGATTTTCAAAATTTCGTTAAGAGTTACAAAGTACAAAAAATTTGGTTTAACGCAAAATACCATCCTCAAGTAAACCCTACCGAAAGAGTAAATAGAGTTTTAATTGCCGCTATTTCTTCCTATATTAATTCAGACCATACTACATGGGATGAACATATTTTTAAAATTGCTCAAGCTTTGCGTACATCTAAACACAAAGCAACCCAATTCACTCCGTCATTTCTTGTTTTTGGAAGATATACCTCAATCGATGGGAGTTACTATGGTTTAGTGCCTGACGATACTAACGTAATTGAATTTGACGATAAAGTACGCTGGGACAAAGACCAACAGTCATTACCTTCTCTCTTTAACGACGTTAGAAAAAATTTGTTAAAAGCTTACGAAAAGAGTAAGGACCACTATAACTTACGTAAACAAAATATTTCCTTCGCCTTGGGCGAACAAGTTTGGAAAAGGAATTATGTCTTATCGGATGCATCTAAGAAATTTTCCTCAAAATTAGCCCCTAAATTCATTCTTTGTAAGATCACTCGTGTCATTAGTCCCCTTATCTATGAACTTCAAGATGCTGAAGGAAAACGCCAAGGCAGGTGGCATATTAAAGGTCTTAAGCCATTCTCTACTGACCCAAATGCTACTTAAGTTTTTCACGTTCCTTTCTTCTCACAATTTAGCTAATATTTTTTGTTATCACCATCAATTAGTATCTTTAATTACTTATTCCTTTTCTTATACACCTACCTTTTATACGTTTAACTCATTTACCTTAAACCTTTTGCTTCTGGTCGACTTTTCTTTGACCGCACCGTTACTTGTATATTATTTTATCCTCTAGACCCCCCAAGTATAACTCTGTCGTTTCATTTAATTAATCCTCGAACTTTTCTTACAGCATATTATTTGGTTTTTAGTATTTGTCTTACATCGTTTAATTGTGTGGTAATTGTCGTAACTTTGGTTGTAATAACTCATTGAATTTTTATGATTGGTTTTAGCTGATGTTAGAGTGGATGTTTTTCTTCTTTGGGCTCACATAGGAGACGCGGCCTATGCCATTGTAAAAAATAGTTCATATTCGCAGTTGCAAAAAACTAGGATTGCTTATTCCATGTATTTTGCCTTTGAATTATTGCAGTCGCCCACATTATACTATATCATTATTTGTTTCTTTTTCTACTAAATCACCATAACTAATCATTTTTTTTCATTGTTTTTTGTTGAACTTCGTGGTGAGGCGCTATTGCTTCTTATTGATATCTTATTAAATTCTCGGTTGTTTTAGCATATTGGGACAGTGTACCTATATTTAATTGCTTATAATTAGGTATTTTTGTGTGTTTAGGGCGTTACCGTTTTAAAAAACTACCTTGAAACAGTTGGGTTTTCGTGTGATTGTATCTGTAATGATACTTTTGAGTTGTTGTGTCAACTTTTGTCTAATTTTCTTATCGTAGTGGATGCACTCGTTAGGAAAATGATCGTACTAGTTCTCTTAAGAGCCTAGTGAATTTTTAAACGTATGATACCTTATCTTGTCGGATTAATATCGCAGGTGGTCCTTCAGACTACGCTGTGTTTAAACAGGGACAATTCTCTACCTTCTCTCGGACGCTTGTCCAAAAACTCTACTTTCTTATATCCCGCTGTCTCCGTTTTTGCCTTATTCTTCTTTCGGTGGACCTGTTCTCGTCCCGGAACACCCGTATGCCACATAAGAGTGATGTTCCCTCACTCGGGGCTACTGACCACATTGGCTGGTTGAGTAGCGCTTTGCTATCCACCTTTTTCTGTCTCTTTTGCTCAATGTGAGCCCTTCCTCTACTTTCTTCTACCTGGAAGTGCTTTTTATGCATTCCAAATACCCACCGCCTTCTTTCTACCGTTCCTATTTCTCTGCCTTTTCATTTCCGTTAGTCACCGTGTGGTTGCGCGGGAGGTTTTTACAGACACCTAGACCCCGTCTCTGGGAATCTTTCGTGAGGTCATGCGGTGCCGCTGTCAGCGCATGGCACTGACAGTGAAGGTATGTATGAGTGTGTGAATGTGTGAGTGCATGTGTATATATACATATATCGTGTGGGTATCGGGTGATTGTATCACCGATATCGATTAACGCCGGGTGCAGGAATGCACCCACATACCTTTGCCGGTCCCTCGTGCCATTTCTTGCAAACGGGCCTGCTTCACAGATTGCTCTTTTTAGAAGGTACGAGAAATGCCCATTTAACGGCTCCACGGAGCCACTCTATCGTTACCTTTATCTATTATCTCTGGTAATGATTAAGTTAATACCTTTATCTTATTTATTATCTTGGATAATAACCTTAGTTTAATATCGTTATCTTACCGACTACCGTTAGTAATAACTTTTGTTTAATTTTGCGTTATCTTACCTATTATATTTAGTAATAACTTTAGCTTAATATCGCGCTATCTTACCTAGTATCTCAAATAATAACTAAAGCTTAATATCGTTATCTTATCTATTACCTTTGATGATAACAATTTAAGCTCAATATCGTTATCTTATCTATTATCTTTAACAACAATTTGAGATCTTGTTTTATCTTTGTATCTTCCTAACGTTCAGTATTTATGACTAGACGTGGGAATTATTTTTCTTAAATTTAAGTGAAAAAGCTAACCTGATGTAGAAATGTAATTTGTTAGGTTAGCGATGTAAGGATTTAATAGGGTGGTACTTTTGGTAAATTTGTTGATTCACAAACATTGTCATGGACAAGTTTTGATGTGTATCGTTAGTAAACCAAGGTACCAGTAACAAAAATTTGCTAGAGTGTAGAGTGACTCACTCTGATGAACATTTTTATATTTGGGCACTTTTGCCAACAAAGAACAGTTTTGATGCAACGCTCATGTGAGTTTGCATGTAGGAAACTTTAATGTTAGCTTTAGTTTATATAGGTTAGGCGACTTGTCGCATTTGTTTTAATTTAAGTAGTGTTTCATGCTCCCCGACAAATTTGTGCTGTCGATTATTAGTGTAGTCAAAGACAATGGGGCTACATATTCCGTTTCCTGGTAATTCGGTAGACGTGATATCGGTCGAAAAAACCAGGTGGCGCCTTATATAAACATTTTTGTAGGTTTTAAGTTAGGTTTTATGTAGGGTAACTAGGATTTACATTTTAAGCTGTTACTGTGCTAACAGACTTATTCTTTTTTTAAGTTTTTTCTTTTATGGCTTTGTCGCGATTGTTACGTGCCAAATTGGCACTAAACATTCCTGAACTTAATTTTGATGTGAGGAAGTTTTCGCGCCTTAAAATTCAAAAGACTTGGCGTGTATTTCCGTCACGTCAGAGTGCGTTTGTGCCAGATCGCGCGACGCGAGTAGCGGGAGAACAAGAGTGGGGAAGTGTTTCCGGGGAACTCTGTAACGTGGCTGTTTTGCCTGGGACTTCAAGAAGAGTGGTCGTGTTAGGTATCGTATCCTGTCTGTATCTTTTATTTATGTAGATCCTTGCCTTGCTTATCTTTGTTTGTCGCCCTTATACCTGTTTCCTTATTCGCTCCCTACATAGGTAGAAGACAATTTGAAGCAACCTAGGGCGAACCGGATGTCCATGACCGCGTAGCTAGTTGGAGCGCTTTGGAAGTACGCTGGGCGTACCCTCCGTTAATTATCTAAAAGGAGGCTCCAGCCATCCTCAAGGACGCCATCCTGTGGGACGCCATCCTTGGCGTACTTCGTGGGAAGCTGGACCTATTTATGTGAGTACCTTATTGTCTATACTGCATTTGTAATGTTTATTGTGATATCTATTGCGTAATTGCGCAATTAAATTTGCTTATTGTGTGACGTCATTGACATATGCGCGTTTAAATGTGTATATTGTGTGACGTCATTGACAGATGGGCGCGCCAAAATCTGTATAAAGATTAGCGCTACCAACTGCCATTGTGTCGCGTATATCGAGTTTACGGGGAGATAATAATGTAAGCGAGATTGTTTCGACAATGTATTATTTTTAAGAATTTGTTCAGCACGCAAATTTGTGAAAAACACTATGCGATGAAACAACTCGTCTGGCTCAAGCAAGTTATAAAATTTTTCTGGATTTGAATTACGCATCGAAACTGGTATTTCTGTAAACGGAACTACACTTCGTTGATTGCCTTTGACAACTGACCATTTTGCCGATGATGGACTATGGGCTCAATTGTATGGTTGAGTAACTTTATCTCCACTCTCAGTATCAGATTCAGATACAATGCGACGACTTTTATGTTTGCGTACTTGCTGAATAATTATGGAATGATCACTTTCATTTGACAACCTCCGCTCTCTATTATACTGTGATTCAATAGCATCTAATTGCAAAATAACTTCTTGAGTTATATCGAAATCCTCAAACTCCATTTTAGGTTCTCTTTTTTTGCTGTAAAATAACGATAAAAAATGCGGTAAATTTATAAACATTTTAAAAGAATTTACTACATAAGTACAATTTAGAATTATTTATATTAGGTATTTAACGTATAAAAGAATATTATTTCAAATTATATAAAATTGTTCCGTTCACAATATTGTATGACACAATAAAAAAATTCCTGAAAGGACCGTTGAGATTTTCTATACTAAAGATTTATTGACACTCGATCGCCAAGCGTGCGGCCTGTGAGGAACGACACAGGATACTGACTGACTTTCTTCCACATTCGATCAACACATGCTTGCTATAGTCGGCAGAAGTAAACATAGTCCGCGGGAAAAATGTGAACTAAATTCAAGCGGCAAAACTTTATCCAATCAGAATAAAGAATTTACAGATTATTTTGAAATACGCGAATACACACCGGATCGTGCGTGTTGAATAGGTAGGTAGGTAACTGACAAAATGCCTGACACGACGAAAAACGTAAATTTATTCCATTGGCGCTTTGTCAGTGACCCGTGACTGACGCGTATAAAAACTCGTTATTTCATGCAAGAATGCATCGAAATAAAGAAATATGTATATATTCTTATATATCCTATTAATAAAACCTAAAAACAAACAAAACATTTTTTGACATTTTATGAAAAACCACTTTGGCGTTCAACGTGTTAATTAGACTTATGAATAGTGAGTAATAAAGACTTTGGTTATTATTTGTTTTAAGTTAGTGAAACGCGTTAATAGTAGCCCGCTTCAATACTTTAACATAATTAGCAATATACCATCAGATCCATATGCATTTGAGTCAAAACTATTCAGATATTTATTTGTTTCCTCCACAGAAGCCATTCGGAACTCAAATCGTAGATTGTTTCTAAAAGTATTATTTCTATAAAAATTCATCATTTCCTGACAATTTTTATCATCGGGTGTACATGAAGAGGCAAAGTATTTATTGACTTAGTCAGGATTCAACAGGTGGTAAGGCAATAAAATATTGTTATGTGATTTAGCTGCATTCAGAATTTTAAGGATCTTCCAGGTCTCAGGATGGTCATTTCTATTAAGTGCATAAAACAAAAACGTTTTCTTTGCTTTATGTATGTTATAGCAACGTATGCGTAGCTATTTTATTTAAATTATTGTTTGGCGTGAACATAAGGTGGTCCGCTATCAAAGGAACTTTCAATTACAGTATTTTCTTTTCTTGAAGCGTTCGCACCATTCAAGCTGGTCCTTCGAGCCGGATTTAAGTCAAAGGAACTAGTCAATAAATGTGCGTTTCGGTTTGCAAAATAAATTGAAAACTTTATCGTGTTTCGTATTTGCTGTATAACATCAAACATCTGATGTTTTCCTCTTAAAAACGAATTTAATTGTTATAAGTTATTTAAAGTTTAATGAGTGACAATCTAAACTCATTATATTCGAGTATTTATCACTACACTTAAATATTAAACAACACATATGCGAGTATTTTCTTTAGGTTTAGCAAAAGCCCATATGCTATTTATCTGACAGCTTTTCTAATAAATTTCGAAGTGCAAGTATACATCACCACAGGTTTTAAAATATTTCCTTATTTACGTTATAATTTAAATACGCCTATTTTCAGAGATCGCTTGTGAATTATTTTTTTCAGTTTTCAATTTCATTATATGCAACTACGAATTCTCCGAAAAAAGATTTGCCTTTCGTTTCGTTTTAAAACATTTACGTTTTCGCTTTGCTTTCAACATTGTTTCTATAATAGAAACTTAAACTGCATTTATTTACGTAAATAGTTACCTATTGGTTTTTCACATATTACTAATTTTCTTAAGGTAAAATGACTTAACAGCGTAAGCGACTTGAGTATAAAAGAAAGGTTCATGCTCGGCGAATCACTGAAGTGTATAACCTGTCCATTAGAGCGGCCAATGATAATACGTTTTTGCCTGACTTTAATACTCGTTACGGTCACCTACAAAGTTCCTCTGATGAGTTTTTGGAACTTCACAATTAAATCATAGAAATTTCGGACGACGATAAATTTGAGGAGGAGGAAGTTATAAGACTTCAAGTAGAACGGTATTATTATGCGGCAAAAACGGTACATCAAAAATTAAACCCAGTTGCTTCTGCAGCGTCATCTTCTACTACTAGTTCGGTAGAGGTCGCTGCAAAATTACTTCCAGTTAGCATTCCCATTTTGACGGGCGATCAAAAATTATTTTGAACGTTTCAAGAACTGTTTGAAAACATTATTGTAAAAAAATTAGAATTTGGTACCTATCTTACAGCTTCAATATCTACTATCGTTTCTGAAAGGAGGACCTTTAAAATTACCTTCAGGTATTCCTATTACAGGAGATAGTTTTCTTGTCGCCTACGAAAAGTTGGTTATAAGATATCAAAACAAGCGACTTTTAGCCTCCGAATTGGTCAACAATGTAATGAAGGTAATCGTCTAAATACATTATCTGAATCCATTTCAACATTAGATTCTCTAAAATTCGAAACAGACAAATGGGATTTTTTACTCTTTCACATTCTTTTATAGAAAATTGATGCTACAACACGCATCGATTTTGAGGTCGAGTACAGTGAGATAGATATTCCCACATTCGACAATTTAATGTTATTTCTCGAAAACAAATGCAAGGCGCTTGAGTCAGTGCAATTTGTAAGTATTCCTACAGGCAAAATTAATTCTTCGTCGCAGAAAATTAACAATAATTCATTTAAAAGTTTTCAAAAAATGACATTATTTACGGCTTTGTGTAACGAAAGTTCTACTCAAAAGCAAAAATCTAACAACAATTCCATTACCTGCCACATGTGCAGTTAAGGGCACATTTTTTCAAAATGCCCTGAATTTTTACTCAAAAATTTAAATGACAGGTTTGGGTTTGTAAAGCATAAGTAATTATGTATAAATTGTTTACAGTCTTCACATTCTTCCCAAAACTGCAGTTCCCTTTTTCTCTGTCGCTTTTGTAAAGTAAAGCATAATCCGACTTTGCATTCATCCGTGCCTACGAATGTTTCGTGTACAACACAGGCATTATCAGCCTTAAACACTTTAGCAACTAATACTGCTACGATACACAATATTTCAAAAAATGTTTCGCATAGTCTTTGCGGAGTTACCAACTCGCAGCACAGTAGTTCTTTTAGCTATTGCGCTAGTAAATATTAGAGACAATAACGGATGTTTCCGACGTATAAGGATGATAGTAGATTCAGGTGGTCAATGTAATATTGTAAGTGAAAGATGTGCACGTCGATTGGACCTTCCAAAGCGCTCATGCTCTACTTCTATTTTTGGTCTTAATCAGATGGTTTCCTGCTCAACAAAAAGCGAACTGTGTAATTAGACCTCAAGGGGTTGTTGATCCTACCCTTTCATTTGAAGCGATTGTTGTTCCAAAACTTTGTTCAGATATGCCTCCCTTTTCTATAAAAAACGAAAATTGGTCCCATTTACAAGGATCCTATTTTTTGTCTGGTTCTATTGACCTATTAGTAGGTGCGGAAATCTTTCCGCAAATTTTAAAAGTTGGCAAGGTAGTAGGCGATCCAAATCAACCCTCGGCCATTAATGCATTATTTGGTTGGGTGGTCGTGGGAAAAGTTACCCAACAAAATTCCTTTCTGTTCAGTCATTTTTTACAGGCGGACAAGTGCCTTTGCAAATTTCTATTTCCAAATTCTGGGAAATTCAACAAATTCCTTCAAAAACTTTCTATTCTTTTGAAGATAAAAATGTGAAGAAATATTTCGAAACACAGTTACCCAAACTTCTTCAGGTCGCTTTCAAGTTTTCTTACTTTTCCGTAATGAAGAGCCTGATTTAGGCGATACTTATTCCCAAGCTTTTCGGCGGTTTCTATTTCTAGAAACCAAGTTACTAAAAACACAAACAACAAAATGAGATGTCTTTAGTAACAGAGCTTGACCTAGATAATTTGATATCTTGCTATCTACCGCATTTTTGCATGGTCAAACCGCACAGCGTCGGCACCAAAATTACGGTTGTGTACGACGGTTTTGCATAAGGTTCTAAAGGAATTAGTCTTAATGATACTTTATTACGAGGCGTTTCTTTAATTTAAAACAAGTAATAATAATGGTCTTTATTACTCACTGTTCACAAGTCTAATTAACAGTATATGCCTTATTTATAGATGTTTTCAGTCCACTCAACAATGAAGCACTATTACACTAATGAATTTACAAGCACTAATATCTTCTTAAATTAACTCCTTTACCATAGGTTCATTAACAACACTAACACAATTATTTGTTTATACACTTCTATTTATTTATGTATACTACAAGCTGCATGTACATTAGACACAGCATATCACGTTTATATATACTTCTAAAGCTCAAAACTACTATTACTTTACACGATATAATTTATATTAGACATTCAAGAATAGACTGACTCTTGCATTCATTAGCGGTCTTATATATACTCTAGATTACAAGGATGACTCATGCTCCCGTAATTTCTAGAAGAATTCTAGAATCCTTGAGAAGGCGCTGTGCCCCAAGCGTTTGTATGTTTGACGGGTTGCCTAATAGTGGATCGCAACAGTATACTCAAATATTAATTACTCCACGCCACAGAAATTACCAAACAATTCTTTAGAGATTTTCTCCGGACGAGTCAGTTTCTGAATTTAAACTAAATCGCGTGACCTTTGGCCTAAACTGTTCGTCTTACTTAGCAATGCGTACCATAAACGAACTGGCAGACAGAAAAAGAAGGCTTCCCCCGTGCTTGCCGTCTGTTAAAAACACAAATGTATGTTGATGACGTCATTGCCACAAGTACTTCCGTTTGTGAAGCGCTACGTCTTCAACAAGTATTAATAAATCTGCTAAAATCGGGCAATTTTCAATTGAAGAAATGGGTAAGCAATTTCCTTGAGTTACTCTCAGCATTTTCAAATTCCGATTTGCAAACACCAATTACCTTTGATAAAGAAGAACCCAGCTTTGTCAAGATATTGAGTCTTCAATGGAACCCTATTGATGATTCCTTTTCATATACAGGGGAAATAATAAATCGTCCCTCTACAAAACGTACTATTCTTTCTGATATACGAATTTTTGACCCGCTTGGTCTATTAGGCCCTGTTCTACTCTTATGCAATGTTTGTGGAAATCTAATATTAACTGGGACACTCAACCTCCGCATACTATTTTAAAATCATGGATTTGCTTAAAAAGTAAATTTTCACTTTTTTCCAATCTAAAACTGCCGCGTAACATTTATTTGGGCGATGATTTCAAATGTGAACTACATGGATTTTGTGACGCCTCTAAAATTGGGTACTCCGCAGCCACATATTTGCCGGTATAAACCTACGAAAAAACTTCTGTTTCTTTACTCTGCGCTAAGAGTCGAGTTGCTCGCTTGAAAGTTTTAACTATAGCTCGGCTAGAGCTACTGGGGGCGGTTCTTCTAGCGGATTTAATTTCTTACGTAAGTATTACATTCTTCGATTCAGTTTCATTTCAACACATATATGCTTAGAGTGATTCCCAAATCGTTTCAGCGTTGCTCAACTCTCCTCCAAGTATGTGGAAAACCTTTATAGCTAATAGAGTGAGTCATATCCAGGACATCATTCCTCCCACTTCTTGGTATTACGTACGCTCTGCCTTAAACGCTTCAGACGTTGGTTTACGTGGGAAATGCCATCTGAACTACTTTCTTGTACTCTTTGGTGGAACGGTCCCGATTCTCTCTCTTTACCCAAAAATTCCTGGAGTAAAAAATTAAAATTTCTCCCGACTATCAACCCTGATGTATATTTGGAAGAAAAGAAACATGTCTTTACCGTGACTAGAGAAATTCACGTTCTCGATTTTCTTCTTGAACGTTTTTCTTTATTATGTATTATTTTTATAATTAAATAACTTTTATAAATTAAAAAACCCTAAACTGCATCTCAGTTATTTTTGAGTTTTTGAAAAACTAATACGAACTTGGGACATTAGGTTTTCTTATAAAATTACCTTTCTAATTTTTTGCACGCTATTTCCGGATACTTCGTATAGAGTTATTTAACTTGGGAGTTGATGATTACATTTTTGCCGTTAGAAAGGGTCAGGGAGGTACAGTAATTTCGGAATCAACTGAACTAGAACAAAGTAAATTACAGCAACGCTGCTCCTGTACATCCTTTATCCTATTGTACTTTTTGTTAATACGGAAACAGCATCCAGCATAAAAGAAAAAAATTATTGTAAAATATGCCTTTTTCCACATAGCGTGGATATTGGGTGAGTTTCTCAAACGCTATGAAACAAACTCGATTTGCAAATATGTATATGAGAAAAGCGCGTCTCTACGGTAACATATCAATTTCAAATATCCATTTCGAAGCGTGCACGTGTCTTTCGCATATTCAACATTTCACAGGCTCTCCGTTCAAATGCGGTTATTACAATAAAAACGAGACACCCTCCTAAAACACCCGTCATCCTGTAAATGTCTTCCTAATGTTCTACGCGATAGTGTCATAAATAATTTTACGGTGAGAACGCGAGTTTCCTCGAAACAGGAAAAGCTATAAAGTACAGCGCGCTATAAAAATAAAATTGGGCCCTTAGTAAAGTATTAAAAATAAAAATAAAAGAAATTCAAGAAATTTTTAAAGAGCGTGGGTCTATAACGAAACTTGGGCCAATTAGTTCAGGGTGAGAACCAATAAATCGTTGCTCGTTTCCTAAATAGGGAGAATTGAACCACATACGAAGTGATTTCCCAAGAGCAGCACGCGGTTACAGGATTCCGGAGAGAATTATATCGACGTGGATGTGATACGTTTACGGGACCGAACGAGTGAATTGCGACAAAAATTATTATAATATGATTATCTAATCGTTACGGGTAAAATTGGAAAATTATGATTGGGCTAAAATGTTAAATTGTACTTTACGGGTATGAAAATATCTTTTGGTTATTTTGCGGAGAATTCTTGAACCGTGTAGATGCTTGCATTTAAAAACTATTGAGTTATAATTTACTAATAAACGGTTTCGTACAGTAGAAGATATGAGAATTCTTACAAAAACGGTTATATTCAAAAAGGTTTTCATACGTAAAATGATATGTCATGACTAGATATTTGATCAAGCAAACTTAGAAATACAGACATTAGTAGGAGGTTTATGACAGTTCTGGCCCCACATTTGCTCCCAAAACCCACATTCGCTCCCACATTTGCTCCTCATTTGCTCCTAAATCCCTCATTTTTCTCCTCATTTTCCTCCAGCATCCTCATTTACATGTAAATTCCCATAAGGAGGAAATGAGGAGGAGTGACTTTCTCCTTCCACATTTGCTCCACATTTGCTCCCACATTTGCTCCCTCAATGTAAATTCTCATAAGGAGGGAAATGAGGAGGAATCCCTCATTTACATGTAAATTCCTATAAGGAACAAATGTGGAATTGAATCTCCTAGGAGGAATTGTGGAGATGAATCTCCGTTAAGGAGAAAATGAGGGAATCTCCTCATTCCCCTCCTCATTTTCCTCACACATCTGGACCAAATAGTTTTCTTCGACTATATGTAAATCCCCATGAGGAGGAAATGAGGCAATCTCCTCATTTCCCTCCTCATTTTACTCACTTATCTGGACCAAATAGTTTTCTTCGACTATATGTAAATCCCATAAGGTGGAAATGTGGAGATGAATCTTAGCATCCACATTTCCACACACAATCCACATTTGCTCCCACATCTGGCGACAGTAATAAATAACATTGTCATCTTAAATCTGCAGATAGAGCTTGTTCATTCTGAACCCTTCGCCACCACACAACCAAAATTTACAACTAAATAGTTTTCTTCGTCTAACCAATGCATGTTTCGAGATAAACCTATCTTGTTTGGTATCAATTAATATTAGATTTTTCTCAGCTACGCGAATCTCTAGGTATAACTTTGTAATGGGTGGTCGGATTGCAAATCTGTTTGCAGATTCAGATTCTACATAAAATTCTATACTAACAAGATGTGTCACATGGCTAAAAAATTTATAAGGACGACCATAAAATCCCTGCCTGCAGAAAATCTTAAAATTGGGGTAGCTCTCTGGGGGATGATGCAATCTCAAAGATTCTTAGAGATTCGGGTAGGTGAGAAAAATCTAATATTAATTGATACCAAGCAAGATAGGGTTATCTCGAAAGATGCAATGGCTAGTCGAAGAAAACTATTTGGTTTAGATGTGGGAGCAAAGAGCAAAATTTAGAGGTTCAGGACTTTAAAAGTGTAACTTTGTAAGAGGTGGACCGATTTTAAATCTGTTAGCGGATTCGGATTCTGCGTAAAATTCTAGACTAGCAAGATGTGTCGTATGCCTAAAAAATTCATAAGAACGGTCAGAAATCGATTTTGGTAAAAAAAATCTTAAAATGAGGGTAGCTCCCTTGGGGGTAATGTTATCTCAAAAATTCCTAGAGATTCGCGTAGCTGAGAAAAATCTAATATTAATTGATACCAAACAAGATAGGTTTACCTCGAAACATGCATTGGTTAGACGAAGAAAATTATTTAGTTGTAAATTTTGGTTGTGTGGTGGCGGAGGGTTCAGAATGAACAAGCTTTATCTGCAGATTTAAGATGATAATGTTATTTAATACTGTCACCAGATGTGCGAATATTTACCAATTAAGATTAGATGGCTGGTCCAGATCGGGGTGCCGAGGAAAAGATCCGTACCTGTTGCCAGATTGGGGTGTCCGAGCCCGTGCCTGCGGCTAAAAAATGCTTAGTCAAAGAAAACGATCGTGCAAATTTAAGATGACAATGTTATTTATTACTGTCGCCAGATGTGGGAGCAAATGTGGATTACGTGTGGAAATGTGGATGCTAAGATTCATCTCCACATTTCCACCTTATGGGATTTACATGTAGTCGAAGAAAACTATTTGGTCCAGATGAGTGAGGAAAATGAGTAGGGAAATGAGGAGATTTCCTCATTTCCTCCTTATGGGGATTTACATATAGTCGAAGAAAACTATTTGGTCCAGATGTGTGAGGAAAATGAGGAGGGAAATGATGAGATTCCCTCATTTCCTCTTTAACGGAGATTCATCTCCACAATTCCTCCTAGGAGATTCATCTCCACATTTGCTCCTTATGGGAAATTACATGTAAATGAGGGATCCCTCTTCATTTCCCTCCTTATGAGAATTTACATTGAAGGAGGAAATGTGGGAGCAAATGTGGGAGCAAATGTGGGTTTTGGGTGCAAATGTGAGACCAGAGCTGTCATAAATCTCTTACTGACGTTGTATGAATATCAAAAACAGCGGAAACTTAATATTTGCAGTTACCCACTGAACGATGTGAGACCAGAGGCTTCATGTTAAATGTAAGAAACTCTGCTCGCCAGTTAGTCTTCGAACATAATAACTTTAACATTGTTGGGCGTTCAAGCTTCACTCATTCTTAATTACTAATTACTGATTAATTTATATATTAACTTGTAATATTTTCAATTGCATTTACTTTGCGTTTAAAGAATATTAGGGTTCAAGTCAATTGTAAATGAAACAAGTCATTCTTGTAATTAACAAATTAAAATAAATTTGATAGTCGTGTTTTTGGAAATAAACTTTTTAAAAAGAAGCTCCCAAGCACTCAAAATCTATCTGGATCAGTCGGAACTGATTCTAAAAGAGCATTAGAGGTTTTCAAAATCCAAAAACTGCTGTCCGTGAATTTTAATTCTTTGCTGAAATAGAACCCAAAAGATTGGACGAAGTACAAACTCGACCGAATCCAATACAGAAGGAAAGCTATGGAACAAGCAATCAAATTATTGTAAGTACTTAAAGTTCATTTTCTTTTACCATTTTTTTCAATTGCATATCGAACTTAGCAAGTAAGAATTGAAAAAGAAGGAAATTTTTTATATACGCTTTATGTACAATTTACTATTGTAACAATTATTCAGTGAATGTCTGAACTTGATGAGATTATGTATAACAGAACTTAATAAGTAAACCTTATCCAAGATTGAAGTAAGCGATTCTTTAAATAACTTTAGTGCAAACTTGACTGAGGAAGCAATAATAATTCAAACAAAATGAACTCAGATAGTTTAAAGTTATATTTAGATTCGATTCTTACGTACGATGGTAATCAAGCAATGCTATGAATTTTTATTACAGCTTGCAAAACATTCCTAAAAACTTTTTACCAACAAGGCTAAATAGATAAAATATGTGATTACTGTTAATACAACCTCGATATCGGACGAAATGTAATGTTTTTTTTTCGATAGAGTAGCGGACCAGCAAAACGGAGCGGTATTAATGTACGTAAATTTAACAGTCACAGGTAAAAAAACGTCACTTACCAAGTTGAAGCAGCACAGGTGCAATTGATCCGATCTTCTGGAATGTTGTGGGAAATTGGATAGACAGGATAGGAATATTTACACTAACACATAATTTAACACCGAAACGCAAACATAGATTTGTGATAACTGCACGTATTAATGTCGAACACAAGCGCGAGTTTTCTCCACGAAAACTCAAAGTGACTGTCGTTTTACATATGCACACAGCAGGAAAACGACAATTGTAATAAATACACGATCGCGACTTAAACGTAGTTGAAATACGTTTTTTAATATTACTCGCGCGAAAAATTACTAAGATTAATTTTAAGTAAATTAACAGGCATAGTATTAACTTTAATAGCGAGCAGGAATGATTTAAATAAATGGGAAGATTATAAAAAAATATTAGTTCCTTATTTTAGCGATCAAAGAAATATTAACTGTTTAGTTAGAGCAATCAATCACCTTATCAATTTAGTATAAAATTCCAAGACGTGAGAAGTTTGATTTTGACCAAACTTAAGTTAGAAAAACCTGATCCTAACGTACGTTTAATTAAAAGCAAAATGTATGGCGAGATTGCTTTGGATACGTATGTAAACACATTACTCGAACGATTATCGGATAAAATTAGATTTAAAAATCCTCAAGTATAGAAGAGAATGAATTTAATAGCAGAGGAAGAAAACGTTATGTATTAATGGAACAGAATTTACAATCCAAATAATAAAAAACTATCAACCAATTAAGATTATACAAGCAACAAGACCAATACCGACACCACCCAAATTTGCATCATTTATCACACCGACCATAAACCTTTTTGCATTAAACATACAACTTAAACCTTCACTTGTGCCCTTTATACCTATTTTTCTCTTTGACAGCTGTAATTAAAACTTGCGACTTTCAATTTGCTTTTTTCGGGCCAAGCGTAAAAATCTTAAAATAATCAATTATTAAGCAAGCTGTTGTGGGAACTGAACAGTTTCAGCAACATTCTCCCTTTCGGCACACTGACGCAACACTGCTGTGTTCAGTTTACTTTCTACGTCCAGCACTGCCACTTTCGCTGCTGAACGCGTGTAGAACTTATTACCGCACTGTACTACTACTTGTCGTATTTGATTGTCTTTCTTGCCTTTTATAACATCTATAACCTTTTCCTTCTTCCAAGAATCTCGACGCGTGTCATCCATTATTACTACGACGTTTCAAATCGCAATGGGCTGGACAGATTGAAACCATTTAGTAGAACGCATGATCGTCAGCGGCACCAGAACATGTTGGTCATTGGCTGAGATAAGTGAAACTGAGAGCGAAGGCAGAAGTCGCTTTCAGTGGGATCGATGAGCGGCTTTGAACCACGTAACAAGCCTAGGAGTAAATGATTTGGGGCCAGAGTCTTTTGATCTACAGTATTTAGAGAGATATAGGCGCGAGTCCACCATGCGTTCGGCTTCCATTAGAGAGCACCGCAGCGTTTCATTGTTCGGACTGTTTAAAGTGACAGATCTTAACAGGGCTGATTTTACCGATCTGGCCATGCGTTCCTACCATCCCACCATATGGGACTATGCCGGGGGGTTGAACAGCCAACGTATTTGGCCAAATTCTCGTCAAAAATCGTCCTGTTTTGTTAATAATCGTCCGGTTCTATTAAGTAGTACAATGCAATTAAGTCATTTGCAACGCCGACGAAGTTTGTGTCATTATCTGACTTTATTTCGAGTGGATTTCCCTTACGGCTGATAAAATTACGAATGGCCATCCAACAAGAATGCTTAGTTAGCGAATACATGATTTCAAGACGAATCGCTCTTATAATCAGGCATGTAGAAAAGGCTACCTATAGTTTTCCACTCTTTGTCTCACAACTACCTCTAAATGGTCAAAGTAATCAAGTCCTGTGCAAGTGAAAGGCGCGACAAAGGTTGCCACTCTTGCTGGTGGATGATCTGCCATTCGTGGCGGCATGAGTTTTGCTCTTTCGATTTTACACAATTGACAGTTCGATCTCACTTGCTGCATACAACGCCTCAACTTTGGATACAAAATCTTTGTCGAATTTCATTTAATACCAGTTCGTGACTTAGATGTTCAAATTTGCGGTGGTATTCGTCTAGTATTAGATAAGTGATGGGGTTGTTAAGAGGTAAAATTGTAGGATTCATGGCGTCGTACGTTGCATCAACAACATTCTTCGGCCGTCTTTTTAATCGCAAGATCTTGTGTTGGTCAAGAAAATGAGTTAGCTTGTCGATTGCGCTCCGCCTATCGATTGATTTATTAGGATCATTTATTAGGCTCTTAATTTTTCCTTTGTGGTCTCTGAATTATAGATGCCTAAAAATTTTGCGTTCCGCTCGTTCAATTTCGTGAACTTCAAGCTCGCCAAGAGTACTTTCCTATAAGTCCCTTATAAAAAAATTCTTAACACCCATGCTTAAGTTTTTAGAAATCGGCACTATTTTGAGAACCGTTCCGCACTAAGAACTAGGCATGCGTCAAATTTCTAATTTTAAGTTTTGTGGTAGTTCTTTCGGCCACTCAGATTTCGGTAGGTTTAAAAACTCTGGCCCAATAAACCATCAACAATTGGAATTAATTTTTAGTTGGTCTTTCCACTTCGTCCCTTCATCGGTGATGTTTAGCGTATCGGCACCCACCGCCATTCCTCTACTTTCGTGCTGTCGAGAATTTCACTGACCCGGAAAGCTACAAATTGTCGATATTTACGGTGATCAGACCGGAGCCATGATAGAACATCTACCGAATTAGACCAAAATATCTGTAGTTTGGGACGAAGTGAATGTGTTGTAATAACGGTTTTTGCCAAACGGGTCTCAAGTATTACTGCTCGCAGTTCTAATCGTGGAACTGACATAAGTTTTTGAGGGGCTACCTTAGTTTTTTATACAATTAATGTAGTTTTTATCCCATATGGACCATCGAATCGAAATTAAACGTTTGCGGCAAATGCATTCAAAGAAGCGTCTAGTAAAGTATGCATTTGAAGATTATCGAACGGTTCGGAAAGGTAATATCGGGGTATTCTTATTTCCAGAAATTTACGCAATGTTTTATCTAAACTACCCACTTCTAGTGTTGATGGTCTGTGATAACCTGACCCCACCCAATCGCGGAACGCCAAATTTCTTGTAATAAGATTTTTAGGTATACCATAAAACACGAAATTAGTCCAAGAGGATCAAACACGGACATCAACGTTTTTATACTACACATAACTATTAAATTCTCATCTCCCTTTACATTTTCACTATACTACTTATATCCTCGTATACCTTTTCTACTTCCTCATCCTCGTACTGAGTTGTTGACATGTAAACCTGTACTAAAACAGTGCCTGTAGGTTTCATACTCAATCTAACCATAATTATTCTATCACTAAATTGTAAGTACTCTTTAACTTTACGTTCTAATCTTCTACCTAACACTGTTCCTACCCCAACCTGTCCATTAGTTGAAGAAACGTTGGTAAACGCCCAGACGTCATCTCTATGATACCTTGGAAATCAGGAAAATCTGTGATCTGGGACTTCACTTGCAACGATACCCCAACAAACCTTCATGTCATCGCTTGTTTCAAAACGACAGGAGCCGCCGCTTCATATGAAGAAAATACTAAAATAAAGAAATATCCGCACCTATCAGAACTATATTTTTTCTCTCCAGTAGCTATAGAAACCCATTTCGAATGGACCTGCACCTTGCCGAAGTTCTAGATTACTAGAACAGGTGAAATGGCTTGCGTGTTCTAATGAGCTAAAGAGCCAAACTACAGGTCCAACCAAAGTAGTAGAGTCGTTAGTGAGAAACCAGACGAAGACCAGTCCCCGAAAGAGGGCAGCGGCTCTTTCGGTACATAGATAGGCAGAGACCATAGGGGTCGGTATGGCAGTCTAAGACACACTACCGCGATGTGGAAGACAACGGGAAACCACCACATTACCTCCCAAGTACACAGCGTACCTAAATTATAATAAAATGATGGCATTCTCTGGGGTAAAAGGTTCCGGAGTTAAAATAGTCCCCCATTCGGATCTCCCAGAGGGGACTACTTCGGAGGATGCGATCGGAAAGTTAAGAATAAGAGTCGGGAACATTTTGCGAGTCGGAGCGTGAAATATTAGAACTATGAAGCAAGTAGGTAAGCTAGAGAACTTAAAAATCGAAATGAATAGGTTATCACTAGACATAGTAGGGATCAGCGAAGTTCAATGACCAGAGGCGGTGGATTTTTGGAGTGGAGACTTTAGGGTAATTTATGCAGGAGCAAAGGAAATTTGGGTGTGGGGATAGTTATGCGGGAAAAGATAGGATACTGTGTATAAAATTACTTACAAAAGAACGAAAGAGTACTCATGGTTAAATTAGATTCTATAAACCGGTAAACACAGTAATAATACAAGTATACATGGCCATCTCTAGCTACAGTGGCGAAGAGGTAGAAGCGATCTACAAAGATATTGAAGACATATTAAGATACGTAAAAGGACATGAAAATTTATTAATTACGGAGAATTTTAATGCATTGGTAGGTGAAGGTAGGGAAGGAGCGGTAGTAGGTTTATTTGGGTTTGGCACTAGAAACGAAAGAGGAAATAGGCTGGTAGAATTTTGCGACAAGAACAATTTTATCATGCTAGAAGACGATATACGTGGAAGATATCAGGAAAACATCGAATAGATTACATTCTTGTTAGACAAGGGTTTAGGAATCAAGTAAAAGACTGTAGAAGCTATCCAGAAGCAGATATAGACACTGACCACAACATCGTAATTATGAAGGCCGCACTTAAATTTAAAAATTTGAAAAAAAGAAACGGAAAAAGGCACTTGGACCTAAAGAAACAAAAAGATAAAGATATTCAAGAAAGATTCGAAAAAAAGTCAAATGAATTGCTCAAAAATATCGGGAAAATATCTGATATTAAGGAAGTAGAAACAGAATGGAATAACATTAAATTTAGCCTCGACATGGCGGCCAGAAATATTCTGGGGTATACACAAAAAGAAAATAAGAAACCATGGATAACAAAGGATATCCTGAATTTAATAGAAGAAAGACAAAAATACAAAAATAAATCAGACGAAGCAGGAAAACAGAGATACAAAGCCATAAAATGGGAGATTATTCGCAAATGCAGGAAAGCTAAAGAACAATGGATTGACGAAAAGTGCAAAGAGGTACAAACTAAGATGGAAATAAAAAAGACATGCGAAACATACAAACTAATTAGAATCAATTTTAGGGATATAAAACAGTATAGCAAAAATATAAGGGACGCGGGAGGAAACGTCATTATAGAAAATGTAGAGAAAGTGGGTAGATGGCAAGAATATATAGGGAATTTATATGCAGGAGAAGAACTAACTGCATTAGAACAGGAATCAGACATTGAAAATGATGACTTGGGATATCCTATACCTAGAGATGAATTTGAATTAGCATTAGAGGGTCTGAAAAATTGTAAGGCGCCGGGTACAGATAAGATGCAGGCAGAATCTCTAAAAGCCGCTGGTCAAGCAGTAACAGAACGTCCTTTCCAACTTGTAAGCTATATGTATGAAACAAGCGAGATACCCAAAGCTTTCAAACGTAACATCATAGTAACTATACCAAAAAAAAAGGCGCGGATAGATGTGAAAATTTTCGAACAATAAGTTTGACAGTACACGTGTCAAAAATATTAACTAGAATTGTACAAAAACGAATGGAAAAACGGGCTGAAGAAATACTAGAAGACCAATATGGGTTTAGGCAAAACAGGGGAACACGGGAGGCTATCGTAGCTTTGAGAGTGATAATGGAGGAAACAATAGAAAAAGGGGAAAGCGTGTATATAGGGTTTGTAGATCCGAAAAAAGCATTCGACAATGTAAAATGGAAAAAAATGTTCGAAATACTCAAAAAGACTGAAATGAGTTATAGGCATGGACGAATAGTACATAGCTTATACAAAGAGCAAACAGCAGTAATAGAATTGGAGCAGGAACGTAGAGAAGTAAACATTAGGAAATGGGTGAGACAGGGATGTGCCCTATCCCCATTAATTTTTAACTTGTACATTGAAGAGGCAATGAATACTGTCAAGTGCATGAAGACATTTGGAATTACTACGCAGGGACAAAAAATTGATATGCTTAGATTTGCAGATGATATAGAGATATTAGCATCTAGCAAAGAAGAATTAAAAGCTGTTCTTAATGAAATGGAAACCGTTCTGACAGAGATACGGTATGAAAGTTAAGAAAAATAAAACTAAAGTACTAGTAATCAAAGAAGGGGAAAATAAATCAAAAACAAGAATACAAATATGTAGCACGAACTTGCTAGAGGTTAAGGATTTCTGCTATCTAGGAAGCCAAATAACCCAAGATGGGAAAAGCATAAAAGGTATAAAACAAAGATTAGCACAAGGTTGTGCTACATTTAACAAGAAAAAGCAACTACTGTGTTCAAAGACAACAAACATAGAAACCAGGAAAAGATCGCTTAAAACATATGTATGGGGCACAACACTCTACGGCTGTAAAGCCTGGACAGTAGGAGAAGCAGACAAGAAAAGGTAAAAGTCTTTGAAATGTGGTGCTACAGACGAATGATGGAGATATCATGGACAGACAAAGTTAAGAACGAAGAGGTACTAAAAATGGTAGGGAAAGAAAAATATATGTGGAAAACGGTAAAAAATAGGAGAGATAGGATGATAGGCTACATACTACGGCATGAGGGAGTAGTGCGGAATAGACTAGAAGCAGAGATAGGAAAAAAGAGTAGAAGAGGTAGACCTAGGTTAGAGTACTGCACACAGATGGTGAAAGATATAAGCTGTAGGAGTTTCAGGGAAATGTGTAGGCTAACTCAAAATAGAAATCAATGGAGGTACGCTTACAATTAGTCCCAAGATGGATAAATTAATGACAAAGAAGGTAACTGCACTTAAACATGATATTTATTATAAGCAACTACAAGTATTGGGTGGGCAATATTCTCAAATAATGGTAATTGCGTGAAAGCATTTACTGGAAAACTATTAATTCGGCAAATGTCTAAGTGTTGGAGGATCTTGGCAGCCACAGGCTGCTTATCCCCTTCAATGAATCTCAGTGAAATAGGGCATAAAATTAGAAAATAATAAAAGGGGAACCGAGCTGTATTGCTGTGTGAGAATTTCAGGGGACTATACAGTGTGTCCAAATTTCGAGTCTCTACATTGTGATTTCAGTTATTATAAGAGATAGAAATTGGGTTAAATGGGGAAAGATTTGGAGGAATCCAGGTCAGTTTTGTATCCGTTTACAAAATTGGTGTAAGTTGTCTGGTTTTGGAGATATTCGAAGAAAACTAAAAATGGCGGATTTTGTTTTTTGATAATAAAACATGAATCATAAGTCGCACCATCACAAGACTTGCACATTATTAAGACACTTTTCTAAAAGGAGTATTTTAGCATAAACAGAATCATTCGGCTGTCTTTTGTTTTCGAGGAAACGCCCACAACTTTTGTTTTTCTTATGGCCGCCATTTTGAATATTAAGTGAATATTATGCGCCTTAAAATTACCTTTTCAAAAATATGCCACATGTCTATAAAAAAATGCAAAACTATCCTAAATTTTAAAAATAACTAAATTTGTATGTTCCATAACGTTTGGTAATCCCAACAGGGCAAAAATTTGATTTCTACTTTCCAAACATTAGTAGTAGTAGTAGTACCACATACATTTTGTTAAGTAGAACTCGTAAAGTATTGGATATAAATCTTAAAATTAACTTAAACATAAAACTGTAGCCTATCTTATCTAATTTAGGAACAAAATTAAATGTGACCGAAACAGCAAACTATCATCTAAATTCCTTCCGTAGATGCTGAAAATGCTGTCCGTTTGCATCACGGCACATTCGACAATTAATTAAAACTTTCCGTACAACTCTGCTTAACGTGCGCCTATTTATAGAGTTAAGAATGTCACGGACTCTTTCCTGCAGTTCGTTTATATTATGAGGCGGTTCAAACTCATATGCCTCATTTTTAGCAAAACCCCATAAATAAAAATCAAGTGGTGTAAGATCTGGTGATCTTGCCGGCCACATAATTGGTCCACTATTGCATATAATATTTTGGCCAAAATGTTCAGCTAAAGGGCGCTAACTTCTCGGGAATTGTGAGCTGGACAACCATCTTGCTGAAACCATAGTTTTCGAAAATCATCATCATTTGGTACAAGTCCTCTAATAGCCGGAATTATTTTGGTCTCTTCACAATTCCGTATATCTGGCGCCATTGAGGTTATTGACAAAATAAAAGGGTCCAATCAAATTATTACCTATAAAAGTATTAATTACATTGGTTAATTTACTAAAATATTTATATCATAATTAACTACCTAAGATACCACACCAAACGTTAAATCCATATCTCGTTTGAAATTTGCGTTGCGCCGTCAGATGATGATTTTCAGTGCTCCAGTGATGCGTGTTATGTTTATTGAACACCCCGCAATTGGTAAACCGCGTTTCGTCTGTCCATATTATCAATTCTGGAAAGTGCGGTTCGTCCTCGCATTTTTGGATGTACCAATTACAAAAACGTATTCGTCTGGCGAAATCTTCTCTTTTGAGGCTTTGGACAATAGTAGGTTTATAAGGATGAAATTTTTCCTTTTTTAAAATATTATGAACAGTTGATTTTGGAATATTAAGTTCACAGCTTACAGATCTTGCGGATGTGGATGGATTTCGTGTTACCGCCTCAGTAATGCTTAGAACACGTTCCCTATTGTTTAAGTCGTATTGTTCCCTAGTCTGTTCAAAAGCACCATAATTCAGTAAATTCATTACAATTTTTCTGAAGTATGTTTTATGCGGTTGTCGTCTTTCTGGATACAATTCCAAATATCTGGCGGATGCCGTATCAACGTTCCGAAACGATTGTAAATAAGTATTTAGCATATCAAACTTTTCCTCATTCGAAAACTTGTAGACATGTGCCATTTTTTAAATTAAAAATGCAGCACCACCGGCACCAAAACTTACAACACACACAAGTTTATCTAAATTTTAGAATTTGTTTGACATATAACTGTAATTCAATTGTTTGGTTTTGTCACATACCACCGCCTACTATTATAAAACGATATCATTTTAACTTTAGTACCACCATAATTAATAATTTCTAACAAATGCTGTTTGTGTACATTATAAAATGTGTATTGTACTTTTCATAAAGTAGAAATCAAATTTTTGCCCTGTTGGGATTACCAAACGTTAAAGAACATACAGATTTAGTTATTTTTAAAATTTAGGAAAGTTTTGCATTTTTTTATAGACATGTGGCATATTTTTGAAAAGGTAATTTTAAGGCGCATAATATTCACTTAATATTCAAAATGGCGGCCATAAGAAAAACAAAAGTTGTGGGCGTTTCCTCGAAAACAAAAGACAGCCGAATGATTCTGTTTATGCTAAAATACTCCTTTTAGAAAAGTGTCTTAATAATGTGCAAGTCTTGTGATGGTGCGACTTATGATTCATGTTTTATTATCAAAAAACAAAATCCGCCATTTTTAGTTTTCTTCGAATATCTCCAAAACCAGACAACTTATACCAATTTTGTAAACGGATACAAAACTGGCCTGGATTCTTCCAAATCTTTCCCCATTTAACCCAATTTCTATCTCTTATAATAACTGAAATCACGATGTAGAGACTCTAGTTTAGAAAGTAAATAAGTGCAGGTACATGTCCAACCAGTTTTGAGACCGAAAACCCTATGACGAGAAAATAAGCGCAGATAAATTTGATGATTAGAATAAACAACTACGGGTGTTGGTTGTGAAATATCTGCAACTGTTGTTAACTGTGCGAAAAGATATATATTGGAATAAATATTAAATCGGTAAATGTTCAAGTGCTGGGGAAAGTTGGCAGCCACAGGCTGCTTACCCCTCTTCGCAACCACTGAATGTCGGAGAAATAGCGTATATAATTGTAAAACAATAGAAGGGGACCGAACTGCATCTAACAAGAAAGAACAGCGCCTATGATGAAAGACAACAAACATAGAACAAAAAGTTGTTGAAAGCATATGTGTGGAGCACAGCACAGACATTATGCCTACGAAATACGGGCAGTCTGAAAAGCAGACAGAAGAACAGTAGCAGCCTTTTACAAAAAATAAACCTAGCAATACAACGAGGTAACGCAGCTTCAGTCTTAGGCACCATTCAACCATGCAAGTCATTAGATTAACTATTTCTAATTCCGATAGGAACTCGTAACACCAACCATTCTACTCTACACATCAATAACCACATATATCAACTTAAAATTTCAAAATATAAGTCATCATCTAACCAAAAATTTAGTTCAGCTGCATCAAACCAAAAAGAAGTCCGTACAAGAAAATCAAAAAAAGAAATACACATCCACTTAAAAAAGAATTTTAACGAAGATGAAGACAAATATGAAAATTTATCATTCAACGAGAAAAAGACATTACTTTCAAAAATAACGAAATTAAAAGCACACAGTTCTGCCCCACTTGTAACCATTCCCATGTCAAATTACACAAAAAAGGTGAGTTAGACCAATTTAGGAAACACAATGCTACATGAACAGTATTCTCCAAGCGCTCTTTATGACAATAACTTTTCTGTAACGACATCTTATTAAGAACAGAAGATATGTCACCCTTATTTTCCCAATTAAAAATTTTGTTTACTCTTCTACAATACTCTCAAAGAAACACTCTTCAGCAAGTCGAAGTATTACACTATGCAAAACCTCCAGGATTTCAATAATGGCAGCAACATGATAGTTCTGAATTTCTAAACTTCCTTTTAGAAAATTTACAGGAGCAAGAACAAATTAGCATTATTCCATCCTTAAAGGAAATGTACCCAGTGCATCTCTCAACCTGGCAAAACCGACAATCGTTCGACGATCACTCAGCGGCAAATCTGTAACCATATACTTTTGTTCGAACTGTAACACTCAGAATGAGCAAACAAAGCACTTCCACGATCTACTGAAACGTATATTTTTTTTATCCAATGAAACAAAATTTTATATATACTGGGTGCTTCAAAAAAATGTATACACACTTTGAACTTCCATAGAAAATTTATTTACCGTTCTACAAAGTTAAATTTCAGGAAAATAGAAAGCTGAAAGTCCAATGTAAATGAAACATAAATAACAAATGTTAATACTGTTCAAATTGGTGACCTGCAGCATCAATACAATTCTGAGTACGAGTCACCACAGATTCTGTACATCGTATCAAAACGTCCAATGAGATTTCTCTACACACTGCTTGAATCTCATTCCAAAGAATGTCTAGGTTACGTGGTTTACGTTTGTACACCTCATCTTTTACTGTGCCCCACAAGAAGAAATCCAGTGGTATAAGGTCTGGAGAGCGTGCTGGAAACTCGATTGGCCCCCTGCGTCCTATCCACTGGCCCGACAAATTTTGATCCAGGTAAGCTCGTACGTCCCTGTGATAGTGCGGCGGAGCACCATCTTGTTGAAAATAAAATCATCATTACCGTATAATGCACGAATGGCAGGAAATATGGAATCAGCAAGCATTGTTAGGTAATTAATACCAGTTACAGTGCCTTCAAATCGAAAAGGTCCAATGAGTCCCCTTGAAGACAAACCGCACCACACATTTACACCAGGCAAATTTACAGCTTTTCAATTGTAATGTGAAGATTTTCTTCACACCAGTAAACACAATTGTGCCTATTGACAGTTCCATTAAGTTTGAATTGGGCTTCATCCGACCAAATGATGCTACCCATAAATCCCGGTTCACGTATCACCATCTCCTGAATCCATTCACAAAATTGCAACCTTCGATCTGGATCGTCGTCATTTAGCTGTTGCATCAGCCTTGGAATGTAAACACGATACTTGCCTCTCTTCAGAATGCGTAGCACGCTGTTAGCACTTACATCACTTTCACGTGCCCCTTGCCTTGAAGATTTGTTAGAGAGCGTTGAAACAGTTCCAAGACTGTCGTTGATGACTCATCACTTGTAGCTGTTCGAGGCCGACCTGAATGACCTTTATGCACATCACACACTGTTCCATGAACTTCGAATTTGTCTCGTATGCGTGTAATTGTTAATCTTGAAGGTGGTTCTGTATCATACTCCCTTCTCCACTGTCTTTGAACTTCATTTACATTCTCAAACTTCCAGTACCACTTAATAACCTGCTTTCGTTCTTCAAAACTCAAACGTACGTCCGCCATGTTGATATTACAAATTCCAACTGATAATATAACATAGAGGGACGATTATGCTGGCACCTGGCGAAGAAATATAACATTAGCCTTGTAGTGCGGGAAAACTACAATAGTTTAAAGTGTGTATAAATTTTTTTGAAGCACCCAGTATATATATATATATATATATATATATATATATATATTACTCATATTTAGACCAGGGTAGAAAATTAAATAATCACATCAAATAATTTTAATCACCGTGTATAAGGAATTTTATTAGATAATACGCGTTATTAAAACCGTGAAGCATAAAAATTTATTAGTTTCATTAAACATAAGAGATTTAAATCATGTACAAGACGCTTTATATCAAAAGAAGCAGTATTAAAAAGCTCTGCATGTAATGTAATTATTCCTAAACAAATGGAAATTACGTGCAAAATTTATCTTAATAACTCTATTTCAAGTAACCGGTATTGAACAAAACGTACAGATAATATCTACAGAAACTTGTAAAACCCAATAAAATGCAAATCCTAGAAGTGTTAGTTAGAAGTAGGATGTTTGAACACACCTGCGTATTTTAAAAGGCAATTTCAGTTTAATTTGTTTAGATAAACATGTCGATTCTAAGGATATTGGAAACGGTCAGATGCTTTAGCACGAAATACAAAACAGGGTTTATTTAAAAAGCTCATTCGGCGAAAAGTTTGCAGATAATTAATGTTTACAAAGAATCTTGGAGAAACCGGGGCTTAATATTCACGAGAAGGTGCGATACGGGGTTATTAAACCCAGATAGTCCACATGGACTAAAATATAATCGATAATAAAGAATATCAATTTGCACCAATACGAACAGGCAGAAAAGGAAAGAGAAAATGCGTCAAGCAAAGACACATATAGTAAAAGGCGTGATTTAAGCAACGTCACGAGGGTCACAATTGGTTGAAAATAGGATGCAAATATCAGAGGTAGAAACAACAATTTCTGTACAAAATTAATTAGTTTTTCTCGGACATGTTTGCGTGCCGTGTGAGAATTTCTGAGATTTAAATGGGGCGAGTGAAAAAATTCGTAAAAACCGACGCGCGAGCGACGGACTAGGAACATAGAATGAGAAATTCTTAAGAATTGTCTGTTTTGAGGACAAAAGCGACGTGCCGGCTATTCGCTATATATACCGGTGGTAATATGAATTTCGGCCTCTTAGACTTTTGACTATTCGATGCGTTAAAAGCTCTTACATCCGCGACTTGATTGAAGATGTTAAACAGTGCATTTTAGTTTGATAAAATAATTTAAAGTTTGCTCGTATATTTTAGTGATTCAAAATAGTTTGTTATTTACGTGCTAACATGAATGTACTTCAGTGCACTTAGATACAAGGTAATAAAATTTAGCATCACTGTACCAATTAGCAAAATTTACAACGACAAATGTATACACAAAAGTAGGCAGTTTTGGCGTATATTGGTGAAAGACGCATGAATTTCTCTGCTATTTTTCGGGGGTTTTAATAATTAAATGGTTCAAATACGTGTCTGGATCCACGAAACAAGGGTCAGATATACACAGATGAGTTCCGGAAAAGCCCAGAAACAACTTTAAATAAATTAGAAGCCGTAAATATAATCCTGTTGGAATGGTGTGATTAACTAAAGGGACGATGTACATTGAAGCTACGAGGACAGTAACCTTCAGGTAAATTATACTATTTTGTTTGACATTTTTGTGTGGGTTGAATAACTTTATAATTGATTTACTTTAAATGGACATTAGTGAAATTGTACTAACCATAAAATTTTAATTTTAAGATGAAATTTGCTTGTTTAAGTAGAAAGGGTATTTAGTATTGATGTTCTGAATTATGATGAAACTTTGGGTATGTCTTTGAGCTCAATTAGACGAACCTGGTTAATTAACGTAAAGGGGTGGTAGATGCTCCTTTATACTCAGACTCCGGTCTGCTTATATTGTTATAGTAATTAGTAGGCATCCTACAAGGACTTTAATTCTGGATGCACGTTAAAATGATAAAAAAATTTTTAATCTTGAAAATTTTGATACTGAAATTTATGCTGAATTTTAATTTTGAAATTTTAATGTATTGTGAATATTGATGTAAATAGAGGTAACGTTGATGTTTGTGGTAGGAATGTATTTGTTTTTTATAATTGAGGATGAGAGCTATCTAGAGGAGCAGCCGAGGCGATTAACAGAAGAAAATCAACAGACCAGGTAATTTAAGAGGTTTCACAGCAATCTTGACGCCCAAACTGTGGGGCTCGAATGTTTTTTTGAAAGGGCCAGTACCTGCAGATATGAGAGGAAACACAGCAATATATATATATATATATATATATATATATATATATATAGCTGGCCTCACGCATGGGCGCCAGTGTAACGTGTTTTTCTTATGTTATATTTATTTTAAGTATCTTACAAGCGTGGCATTAGTGATACTTATTGTTCTAAAAATCTTCCGACACAACTAGGGGTCTGTTCCTTGGGTAGAGCTATGAGAAATGGGGGGTAAGTCGAAATTTGTTTGCAGATCAAACCTAAGCTAAATCAAATAGGCGCCACCTAGTCCTGATGTAATTATGATAATTGCATAGCATATTTCTAAGGACGGACGTGGAGACCCAAAGAAAAAAGGATTGCCTTCGCTGACAAAAACCTGTCTTACTAAAATAAGACGCAGCTCCTGTAAGAAATTGTAATAGTTAAATAAATAAAAAGGTGGAACACCATTTGTGTCCAGCAAAAATACATAAAGAAATAGTAAAAAGGTATTTCCAATATAAAATTGGCATCAATTTCTTACTCATAAGGGTTTTAGCTTTATGTTATTAGATTTGATCACTCTTGATCAAAATAAAAAATCTTTAATCTTGAACCAATTGTTTACTAAAAAATCTCTTTTAAAATAATGTGACTTGTAACAAAAATTTAATCATTCACTGCATCAATCTTAAACTTTTAACCTTCATGTTTATCTTTATTATTTTCAATCAAATACTTTACTTTAAAACATGAACTTGTTGTACAAATAGGGTTCTAACCTGGGCAGATCTGTTCAGGCAGATAACAAATTAATAGCTCCTAACAATATAAGCCTTTGAGCTTTCAAAATTACGTATACAAATTTTAATTTAGATAAAGCTGATCACTAAAATAGACATGTTTACATATATTGTACTAAAGCTGTTCAAAGCATTTGCTTTTAAAATAACATCTGTCAGCAGTACAAAGCAGAAAAATATGACGTCAGTAACACCTGTTGACGTTACAGACTATTCATATTGAGCAAAGCGTGTTGTTTTTAAAACATTAAATCAGTGAACTTTCGGTTTACTACTGGTAAATCCAGCTCCGCAATTAGTTGAAACTTTTACAACGTACATGTATTACGCATCAAAGCAAGTTAACGTGTTCCTAGTTTTGAAACACATAAAAAGAACTTATAGCTATCTATGAACCAAAACTGCATTTGTCGCGTTGTAACAAAGAAAGACGGGATCCCCGTTTTTTCAAGCAACGATAACAGCGTTTGTAATTTGAAACAAATTCATCCAAACCAACTTCTATAATGGTTTCGTTCCACGTGTCGAATCCTATCCTGTTGCCTTACATTCTGCAGCAGTCGTAATCTCGAAGTTGAATTACGTCACCTTCCAAAGGTAGCATCTTACATGTGTTTTACTTTACTGTGTCCTTGTGTGTCTTTCAAAGTTGCATCCTACTTGTCGCGCTAAATAAATTATTTCAAATTATACAAGTTCGCACAATATATACATTACCGACCGTTATTCGAAGATATCCTCACTAATTGAAATGGATTCGCAGATTGCCGGCCTCTAGCCAAGGCAACATGTTGATATCTCTATCACCTGTGGCCGACTATCTTATAACCAGCTCGGGCGGTCGCGTCGTCAGGAGGGGAACAATCAAACAGAGATGTGCTTGTAAATAGCTGTATACGACACAGATATCTGAATATAAGTAGATTATCAAAGGACGATGCAGGCTTAACGTATTACTTTTGAAGTTGAATGCAAATTATTATTGTTATTAATAAAAGTGTTACATTATTCTTGAAATTATATGGAAGGATTTATTATCGAAAATAAAATTGTTACACTACAACTATTATTTCCCAATAAACCTTGCAATCAGTCGGTACAAAGTTTGATCAACTACTATCTTCGCACAGAAAAACTGAACTAAAATAACCAATATCAGTGCAACAAATATCGCAGTTTAACTGATGGTGAAAAAGTCACTACAGTTATGAATTCACCTGCTAGGTTAATTTTAACTATAAAGCAAGTTCTATTCAACACAGCCACCAAAGAAACAAACTACTACAACATATACACTTAGATCTATCTGTTACTATAAACGATTTTGATTTCAAACTGTACGCTGATGTAGTTCATGCATAGACCAAGTATAGACTCCCGTCACTACTATACATATGCACGCGATAGCGATAATGATACACATTCAACGATAACATTGTCACTCCAGTCACATTTGAAAATCTACAAAATACAAGACCACCTGTAACACCTTACATATTATTCTATAGAAATACAATCCATCCAGACCCTGATATATTACCAAAATACGAAACATGATGACACGAAATATTGCGCGACAAAATGTTTATTGACACAAAATTAGCATAAAAATTATAACCACTGAAACACTACCGACAAATTCACCTTTTTTCGAATCATTCCACGATATTGTCTTATTCACGTTGTTTTTAGGAATACGTGTTCGAAGCACAATTTGTTTATTGTTTAACGACTGCCAACAAACCGCCTAATAGAACTATGATCAGGGGTGTAAAAATATAAGAATGAACCACTTCCTGCCCGTGAAATTCAATCACGCATCAACCTCGTGGAAAAGTGAATGTTGGATATCAAGATGCATAGTCATGAAGTTAAGATGGATACGCAGGGGAAGCGAACTTTCTTCAAATTAATTTCAATAAAAATAAAAAGACAAAACACTTTGTATTAAGCTTTATTTATAATTCAAGTAAATTTTACATATATTCAGTTTAAAACGATATCTTTGCCTTGTTTAAACAATGCAAAAGTACGTATTGTATTTACGAAAAAGTTTTATTTGCTTTTCGCGCGAATAAATCACCGGTTACGCAATCCATAGCAAATAAATTACCAAATATAGGCAACCCAAATAACGTGTACGTTTAATTTTTCTAGTGTGAATAAATCTTTGGCAATTTACAGTTTGGAATTTAAAAACAGATATTAGTTAGTAGTGTAACAGAATTATAAAATACTTTTGTGAACAGTGAGTAAAATCTGAAAAACTGGAAATCAACAATATTTCAAAGAAATACTACGAGAAGTTTTTTTTTAAATTTTACTTTTATCCTCTTTCACCTTTACAGTTATTAGCTGGACAATAACTTTAATTTGGGTTTAGGGTTTAAGCGAAACAAGGGAACATGGGTGACTATATTAGCTTCAAGGGTGATAATCGAGAAAACCATAGAAAAGGGAGAAAATGTATATTGTTATCTATATTTTCTCTATCAATCTATTCCACAATGAATTGTGGTAGATTAACATTACCTATCGAGAATTCTTATGTACTTGTATCAAGCCCAGGGTAAGGTTTGGATGGAAATTGGCTTATAGTAAAAGAACATAGAACACTCATAAGACATTTAGCTAACTGGGTTTTTTGGCCCACGGTCGCATGAGATTGGGTCAGTGGGTATATTTGATTTGAAAGAAACAGAATAAAGGACGCCACCTAAATTTTTTATAAAGCAAGTGACTAAATGAATTTGCTTTTAAAGGAAAATTTGGAAACCTATATTATCATAAACCACTTTAAATATAAAGTTTGATAGTCACACACACACAGTTAAAAAATAAAAAAATGATTAGCGAATTAGACGCAAAATCATTTAATAATTATAGCAGCACAATTCCTAAACTTTATGGTCTACCTAAAATACATAAAGCCGATTTTTCATACCGTCCCATTGTTTCCACAAATAACGCTGCCACTGAAAAACTTTCTAAATTCATTTCTGAAATTCTAACAAAATCCGTCCGTAAAACCGCATTTAATATAAAAGATTCCTTTGAATTTTCGGAACAAATAAATAATTTTCTTTTACCAGAAAATTATGTATTAATCAGTTTAGACGTCGTTTCCCTCTTCACAAATTTAGCTATGAATAACATTATTAAAATTTGGACCGACATTGAACAAAATTGTAATTTATCAAAAACATCATTTTTACAAATAGTTGAATTTCTATTTGACAACTGTTATTTTTCGTTTGATAATAAATTTTATCTACAAATTTTTGGATGTCCGATGGGATCAAATCTAAGTCCCATTATTGCACAAATAGTTATGGATGAACTATTGAATACTGTTATTCCTCAACTTCCATTTAATATTCCATTTATTAAAAAATTTGTAGATGATCTAGTGACAGCTATTCCAGAAGATAAAATAGATGAAACTCTTAACATTTTTAATAAATACAATAGCCACATTCAATTTACAGTCGAAACAGAATCAAATAACTCAGTACCGTTCCTAGACACTCTATTAATTAGAAATAATGAAAATGAAATATTTTAGATTGGTATCAAAAACCTACACATTCAAACAGATACTTAAACTATTATTCTTTTCATCCATTTAAAACAAAGCTAAATTTTATTTTAGGATTAAAAGAACGAATTTTAAAAATATCCCATCCCTCTTTTCATAATAAGAACATCAAAAAACTTTCAAATATTCTACAAAACAACAACTATCCTATAGACCTTATCACAAAATTGTTATATAACTCAAAAAAATACATTAATACAAACAATAACGATGGTAATATAGATAGCAATAACACAACTAACGAAAATAACAAAACTTTACAACTATACAAAACACTACCAAACATAGATGATCACCTAACGAATAAATTAAGTCAAGTATTTAAAAATTACAATTTCAAATACGCTAAAAAGAATATTTTAACATTGGGAACTATTTTTTCAAAATTTAAAGATAAAACTCTGGATTTGTTTCAAAAAAACGTTGTATATCAAATTAATTGTATAGATTGTGTCCTGCTCCTTGTTGCACCTATCTGTAAGGGAGTAGAATTATACCAATTACCTCGGGACTGATGCACTGGCTGCAAACTCCGTCTCCTCAAGTATGGCAGAATCTAAACAAAACACTAAATTTTGCTTACCACAAACACATAGCCTAAGCTATAATCATTTAAGAGCATGAAACATCTAATAACTTCCTCAGGGGTGGGCTGACCGGTATAGCTTAACACAGTAGTGTACCATTTAATGCACTAAGTCACAACACACCAGTTCAATAAATAAAACAATTGTAAAGCAAAGTAGTTCTAATGTTTCTTTTAGGTAATATAGGTACAAAAAAATATGTACCATAAAAAAAAAGCATGATTCGACTTAGTTCTTTAATAAAACAATTCAAGTAACAAAACTATATACAAGGCGACTTAAACTTTCATAAGTCCAAATTTATATCAATTAATAAAGAATGAAATTACGTTAAATCTTTTACAAATAAATCAAATGCGCCGATAAGTGTTTGAGCTCATAACCTTATCAGTGTTACACTGTTTTATTAATACACCAAATGTGTACTAAGCACATTCTGCAAAGGTGCTATATTATACAAGTGAAATTAGATTGAGGTAAAGGTCAATTATAGATCAAATTTAATGTCGAGTGACTGCGGACTTCGCAGGCATCAATTGACTTTCTAACAATTTAAAAAAATTAACTTTAAAACGTCCAGGAATGTTTTACAAATAAAATTTATAGTATTTACTCTTTGTTTAAACTAAAAGTTTTGTTCCAAACCCGATCCGATAAGAAAGTATAATTACCCAGTTACAACTTGTAGGAAAACAATGTCATCTGACTGCCAACAGCCAACCTAACCGACAGCTGCGTCCTTGACTCGATTTGACCCTTGCTCTGAACAATGAAAGTGTAGCATCAACCCTTGCTCTCCATCTTGCACTTGTAATTTCGTCACGCGTGTTAAATTAAATTCGAATATTTCTTCTTCATAATAGATTCCATTAATCAAGTCCAATTTGCTGCATCAGTCTTTAATTATATTTATTTCGATCGTACTTAACAGCTAAAATTTGTAATACCTCATTAGCCAAATTTTATTTAAAAGAAAGCTCTCTTACCACTAGCCTGCTGTAAGTTTCTTAAATAAACATTTTCAGACGAACTCGCTTCTTTGCAAGAATTATCATTATCAAAACGATTTTTCGACACATCATCTTGCTTGCGAGTTTAACTCAACAAGAACCAGAAAAACCACGATGGCCTCGAGCATCGCCGTCGGACCTCGAATCCCTACTCCGTTCTATCTGGTTGTAATTTGCAATAGAAATTTATACTACCATAGATGTATACGCACGTAATTAGGGTTGCCTACCTATAGTGATACTAGCATGATTTTATACTGCTACACTACCCCCTCCCCACATGAGAAACTCTCACCATGAAGAAAACAAACTTTTCTGAAGAAAATCAGCCTCCTTTGAAAAACATGGGGTCCCACCAGGCTAACCGGACAGCAAGGTGCAAACCCACCCCTTTAAAAAAAGCAACTCCCGCAGAAACGTCTCCCTTAGGTGTAGACAACTTTATTTACTAAGAATCTGGCTTTAGATCTTGCACATGCCAGATTCCAATATTCTTTCCGTTGCAACCCCGCAATCTGTAAGTGACTGTACCCGTTTGTTCAATGATTTTGCAGCGTACATATTTCGGTGCTAATTTCTGTGAAAATGCATCTAATGCTTTGGACTGAACCATATTTCTTTTCCACACATAGTCTCCCTTCTTGTACGTGACTGCTCTTCGTCGCAGATCATATGTTTTTTTATTGCGCTGATACGCCCTGTGGAGTCTTTCTTTCACTGCTTTAAATAAACTTGATAAATTATTTATATCTTGAACCAACTGTTCCCTGGAATGAACATTTAGTTCTTGATCGGTAAACTCGGAGAGTTTTCCATAATACTCCCCCGTTATTGGTATGGATCTCCCAAAATTTAAAAAGGCTGGTGTGTGGTTAGTAACTTCACTAACTGCATTGCGTATAGCGTGTCCTACTTTAAATAAGTGTTCGTCCCATTTCTTGTGGTTGTCTGTGACATATGACCTTAAGGCTGTAACTATTACTCGGTTAGTTCTTTCCACCGGGTTCACCTGCGGGTGGTAGTTTGCGTTGTACCATATTTTTTGGATTTTATATTCTTCTGTGAATTTTTTGAATCTATTACTTACGAACTGTGACCCATTATCGACGACTATTATTTGCGGCACTCCATAAATTAGAAATACTTGGTTTTCTAAGAATGTAGTTATACTGGAAGTAGTTGCTTGTTTGAGCGGTTGGACTAGTATATATTTCGTGAACCAGTCATGCACTGATAAGATGTAATGATACCCTTTGCTCGATCTTGGTAATGGTCCGATAATATCAACGGAGATCATTTGGAATGGGTATTTCACGTCCCTTTCCTTTCCCATTAATCCTGATTGAGTAAAGGTGGCAGCTTTTGCTCCTAAGCAGATTTGACACTTTCTGACATATCTACTTATATCTATCTTCATCTTAGGCCAGTAATACATTTCTGCTATTTTTGCCTGTGTTTTGTATGTACCAAGATGTGCAGAGGTTGATATATCGTGACATTGTCGTATTATGTCCTCTCGATTTGCACGTGGAAGGACTTGTTTCCATTGTATCAGGTTTGATTTTATCCTATGTTTAGCTTTTATGTACTTAAACAGCAAACCGTTTTCTACTTTCCAAGTTGGAAAGTTGTCTGGGTATCCTTCCACTTGTTGAAGCATTTTGTTGTACCATGGGTCGTTTTGGCTATTGTTCACCTGTATCATACTTATGCTTATGGGTGCTCTTGAAAGTGCGTCTGGGACGACATTATGTTTGCCCTTACGGTGTACTACTTTGTAAGTGAATTGTGATAATCTCAGGCTCCATCGTTGTAGTCTCCCAGATGGGTTTTAAGCCTGTCTAACCAGAGTAATGAGTAATGGTCGGTGATTACTGTGAAGGTATCTCCTTCTATGTATGGCCGGTATTTTCCACTCCAAAAATTACTGCCAATAATTCTTTTTCGGTTGCTCCATATGCTCGTTCTTGTTTCGACAAGGACCTGCTTGCATATGCTATAACCTTCTCTTGCTCCCCTTCACCTTGCAATAAAATTGCTCCTAGTCCAACATCAGATGCGTCCGTTTGTATTATAAATTTTGGGAAAAATCCGGACTAGTTAAAATAGGTGCACTGATTAACAACTCCTTTAAGCGTTGGAAAGCACTTTCTGCCTCTTGATTCCATTTAATATTATTTTTTTTTATTGAACGACCTTTAATGAGTTCTAGCATTGGATCAGCTAGTGTAGAAAAATTTTGGATAAACCTTCGATACCACCCCACCATTCCTAAAAATCTTTTTATTGAGCGTACCGTTGTGGGTGTTGGAAAGTTCGTTATAGCCTTTACTTTTTCCGGATCTGTACGTAGTCCTTTCCCGTCGATTACATATCCTAGGTATCTTAGTGATGGTCTGCAAAATTCACATTTTTCTAAGTTTATAATCAGTCCGGCCTCCTTCATGGCCTTCTGTACTTCTTGTAGAGTTTTTATATGTTCTTCAAAAGTAGGCGATGCTATGATCACATCGTCGAGATAAACCCATACGTTATCAAAGCGTGGTCCTAATATGCTATCCATGAGTCTTTGTAAAGTTTGAGGACTGTTGCAAAGGCCAAACGGCAGTACGGTAAATTCATACAACCCTCTTCTTGGCACTGTAAACGCAGTTTTCTCACAAGACTCAGGCGTTAATCCTATCTGATAAAACGCTTGTTTTAGATCAATTGACGATAAGAATTTAGAATCCCTAAACTTGTCTAAGATGTCGTTTACAAATGGTAAACCGTAGGCATCTTTTTTTGTGACAGAGTTCAGTTTCCTTCCATCAAAACACACACGCATGTCCCCATTCTTCTTTTTCACCAAAACTAAAGGCGAGTTCCATGGTGAGTTTGATGGTCTTATCACTCCTTGTTCTAACATCTTGTCGATTTCCTCGTTTAACTGCTTCAACATTGCTGGTGATATGGTGTGATATCGCTGCTTTATTGGTTGTGCATCTCCTGTATCAATGTGATGTATTGCTTTTGAGGTTCTTCCCAATCCAGGACCACTTATGGCTTTATACTGTTCTTTTATATCCTCCAGTAGTTTTACTTGTTCTGGGGTGAGATCTTCTGTTGAACATATTGCCTGTTGCGTTAACATTGAGATTTTACGTTGTCTTCTGTTATTTGAAATGTATTATCTGCGAAGTTAGTTTTTAATTTAAACACCCTACATACATCTGAGCCAAGTATCACACTTGCTTGTATTGCTGTCGAAACTGTAGCAATTATGTCTTGTTTCTTTTCGTTTATTTCAGTGGTAAAACGACTTGTCCTATCGCCGGTTGCTTTTTCCCATCGGCTGTTTCTAATACCGTATTAGTACTTTTCTTATAATTTTTAAACCTTGTTGTTCTAGAATTTGTAATCCCATATTACCTACTACTGTATGAGTTGCTCCTGTATCAAGCAGTGCTAGCAGCGGTTGATTTTTATTCGCACATATATGAATGGTCGTGGATCTTGCTCTTTGCATATAGCAGTGAATTAAGCTTCTTATTTTGTGGTCTCATGAAGTCCTTAACTTTCTTAAGCCATTGCTTCTACTCCATTTCGTCAGCCTTTATGCCTTCTTTTGCGTTTCGCCGGCCGCGGGTGAAACTGGCAGATATTCGTTTTTTCTCTTCGTTGAACATTTAGGACAATTTGTGTATGTAACTTCCTTAGTTCCACATATGTAGCAAAATAGAGTCCTATCTTCCGGGCATCGGTGATACGTGTGTCCATTTTTGTTGCAGTTATAGCAAGCTAAATCTAAACTTTTTGGCTTTGGCCTAGTTTTAATGTATTTGCTGGCATTGTTGAAAGCTATTTCTCGCGTGTCTTTCTTGGTTGCTATCGTATGTAACGTTTTCATGTATGTCGCTGCTGTGTATGCTAAATCTGGTTCTAAAGGCGATGTGATTTTTTGTGTCATTATGTCGAAATCTAAAATTTTGTTGTTTGGTTTCTTCTAATTGCAAACAAAGCTCAATTAATCTATCTAGTGATTCTGTATCTATCAAACTTAAATGGCTTGCATAATATGGTTGCAAATTCCTTCTGATGAAATATATTTGATCAGATGGCGAAGGTGTCTTGACTAATCTGTTAATTAAATTAACCATGGCGGCAATATAAATTATTGGCTTCTCGTCTTGACCTTGCTTTCTAGCTCGAATTTCTTCTAATAAAGCTTCATCATAATTCTTTGGTAGAAAATGCAGTTTTAATTTTTTCTAGTTCCGCCCAAGTTTTTATGTTCACTTTCATGGCTCTGTACCACATAAGAGCTGGTCCTTCAAAGAGGTCTGCCGCTCCTCTCAGAAGTTGATTGTGAGTATAACCTCTAGCTGTACGCACTTCTTCAATTCGCTCCAAAAAAGCTTTTACTCCTATGTGTTTGGTGTCACCATTAAAAGTGATGTTCCATTTCCTTAAAGATTTGTCCACATATTGCCGAAAATTGTGTTCCTCTGCTGTAGCTGGTTGCGTATGCATTGACTGTGCATTCGTAGTCTCTAAGGTGGTTATACGAACAGGATTTTCCGAATGTACTAGTCGTGCTATTGTAGCTACGGGACTTGACTGCTCACATGCTTCTAGGTTAGCCATTTGATTAATGTCCGCTTCTACTTGTATGTGAGATTCCATACGAGAGTTAACAAATGCTTCCATGTCATTTTGGAACATTGTTTGAGCATCAATGCCCTCTAACAAGTCCAAATATTCTAAACATTTACTGTTCAAAATATCCCATTGTTGTTGGTTGTCTTTGGATACCTCCATATATTCCAATCTACGGCCTATATGTAGTAATTTTGCCTTTAATCTTTTATGAACTAGCTTAGTAGGTTTGTCCACTAAATCCAATACTGGTTGTCGTATTGTTGCTATAGCAGTTTCACAAAATTGAATTTGCTCACTTACATCAAACTTCATTTCCGGGTACTTTTCTACTCTCTTTGGATCTATTTTCTCTTTCGAAACAAACGTTCGCAATATTTTTCTTTTTTTCTCAGCTTTCAATTCGTCGCTGTCTTTTCCCCTAATTGCCAATTCCCACGATAACTCGTCTGTAGACAAACAATTTATCCATGCCATTACTAACAAACAATTCTTTCAAACTGTACTTACAAATGGACGCAATTTTATGCAACAAAAAAAATTTTATTTAAAAAAACCTCCAACACTAACAATCAATTAATAACTGTTATGTCTCTGCAGGAATATTCCACGTACCAGATTGTTTATAATTAATTTACAAGACTCGCTTGTTCATATAATTATATTCGAATATTTTGAAAAAAATTCACAACAAAACAGGGTAGGTTGAAGATCAAGGGGTTCTAGCCTTTTGAAATGGTTTTGATGATCCCTACTTTTACACGAGGACAATCTTCAGTTTCTATTGGTTTATGTTAGCGCTCCCAGATCTCTATTTCTAGGGATCAGAGGTTCTACCACAAAACGCCAATAGTCACCACGCCACCTACGCGACCTGTAGTTCGGAAAAAAAATTTTTTTTTTAATATAATATTAATATATCACTAGCAATAGTTATTAAAACCTGTATCAAAATAATTTCTAAAATGTTTGTCTTATTTAATGAACTCGGTGTCAGTGCATAATTCTTCGTTTAGTACTTAATATTCAATTTTGAAATTTAAAATTCAACTGATCACTACTGTATTAGCATGCGTTAATGACATTGCTATCTAAAAAATTATAAATTTTTTTAGACCAAATAAAATTACTATCAACTTCGTTGGTGTCACTTGTTAACGTTGGTTGCTATAAATATCTTTTGTTTGGCGGCTCGTGTCCTACGTAGCTCCACCCTGTTGGTTTTCTTTTTAGTTGGGCGCCACGTGTCCTGCTCCTTGTTGCACCTATCTGTAAGGGAGTAGAATTATACCAATAACCTCGGGACTGATGCACTGGCTGCAAACTCCGTCTCCTCAAGTATGGCAGAATCTAAACAAAACACTAAATTTTGCTTACCACAAACACATAGCCTAAGCTATAATCATTTAAGAGCATGAAACATCTAATAACTTCCTCAGGGGTGGGCTGACCGGTATAGCTTAACACAGTAGTGTACCATTTAATGCACTAAGTCACAACACACCAGTTCAATAAATAAAACAATTGTAAAGCAAAGTAGTTCTAATGTTTCTTTTAGGTAATATAGGTACAAAAAAATATGTACCATAAAAAAAAGCATGATTCGACTTAGTTCCTTAATAAAACAATTCAAGTAACAAAACTATATACAAGGCGACTTAAACTTTCATAAGTCCCAACTTTTATATCAATTAATAAAGAATGAAATTACGTTAAATCTTTTACAAATAAATCAAATGCGCCGATAAGTGTTTGAGCTCATAACCTTATCAGTGTTACACTGTTTTATTAATACACCAAATGTGTACTAAGCACATTCTGCAAAGGTGCTATATTATACAAGTGAAATTAGATTGAGGTAAAGGTCAATTATAGATCAAATTTAATGTCGAGTGACTGCGGACTTCGCAGGCATCAATTGAATTTCTAACAATTTAAAAAAATTAACTTTAAAACGTCCAGGAATGTTTTACAAATAAAATTTATAGTATTTACTCTTTGTTTAAACTAAAAGTTTTGTTCCAAACCCGATCCGATAAGAAAGTATAATTACCCAGTTACAACTTGTAGGAAAACAATGTCATCTGACTGCCAACAGCCAACCTAACCGACAGCTGCGTCCTTGACTCGATTTGACCCTTGCTCTGAACAATGAAAGTGTAGCATCAACCCTTGCTCTCCATCTTGCACTTGTAATTTCGTCACGCGTGTTAAATTAAATTCGAATATTTCTTCTTCATAATAGATTCCATTAATCAAGTCCAATTTGCTGCATCAGTCTTTAATTTATTTCGATCGTACTTAACAGCTAAAATTTGTAATACCTCATTAGCCAAATTTTATTTAAAAGAAAGCTCTCTTACCACTAGCCTGCTGTAAGTTTCTTAAATAAACATTTTCAGACGAACTCGCTTCTTCGCAAGAATTATTATTATCAAAACGATTTTTCGACACATCATCTTGCTTGCGAGTTTAACTCAACAAGAACCAGAAAAACCACGATGGCCTCGAGTATCGCCGTCGGACCTCGAATCCCTACTCCGTTCTATCTGGTTTTATTTGCAATAGAAATTTATACTACCATAGATGTATACGCACGTAATTAGGGTTGCCTACCTATAGTGATACTAGCATGATTTTATACTGCTACAATTGTGGTAACCCCTATATTGGACAAACGTCACAATTTTTAAAACAACGTATAACCCAACACAAAAGTGACATTAGAATCAAACCAAATTCTTGTGCTTTATCAAGTCACTCGCTCAATTTAGATCACAAAATTGATTTTGAACATCCTAAAATTTTAGAACTAGAAAAAGATACAAAAAAAAGATTATTCCTTGAAATGTATCATATTTTTCGCAAAAAAAATTGTGTAAATAAAAAAACAGATATTGGTGGTTTAAGTTCGATTTATACATACTTTCTTAGTCTTCAGAAGTAAACTGCACCTAATGCAATAATTGATATTGTAGTGATTAATACTTCACATCATACATGCACATCACATTCATACATACATACACATGTACACATACACACACGTACTAACAAACAAACAGATTTAAAATATATAATCAGAAATATACTTTGACACTCATATAAATATAACATGAACGCACACTCATGTTCATACATACACACACACACACACGCACACATAGGCATCCTATATTTAAAGCTTTAAATAACAAAAAGTGAAACTGAAATGTTTCAAAATCTGACATTTTTATATTTATACAAGTTATACAATTTTTATACAACTTGAAGCAAACATTATTTTAAAAATATTTTTCGATTTAATATCTATGTTAATTTAATATATATCCTCACCTTGTAAGTTAATAGCAATTCATGTATATGTTAGCCTAGTTAATTGTATTTTAGAAAGCCTGTGATCAAGAATTTGAAATAGATTCGAAAATTTAGGCCTTAAAAAAGAGTATACTTTCTTCCAGCTGACCTCAAACCCATTAATAATATATCGTATATATATATATATATATATATATATATATTACTAATCAATCAATATGAATATAGTATCTTTGAATTAAATTCAATTGTCTCTACTATCTTGATACTTATTCGGATAAGTTTACTTTGTAAACACCGTACGAATTTTGGAGAATTTAATATTATTGAAAAATGAACTGAAGTCCAATAAAATAATTCTGTATTCTCTTTAAAGAAAAGTAAATAACATCATGATAAATAACATTACTAAAAAATTCAATTCTTATGAAAATGATTTGTAAGTCAGAAATTTAATTATGGGCATTTTATATTTTTATAAGTTAGTCATTGTAGCGCTACGCGACCTCACAATGTTTAAATATTTCTAATTAAACTTTTGGCAAAAATTAAAAATTGTGAGATTACTTTAAATTCCAATTTACATCATATAGCTTTCAAGTGTTATAATTTAACATATTAATATTTCAATTCGTCATAAACAAGATAACTGACGAGGTATATCCACACCTGTACAATCGGTGAGATATGATATTTTAAGTTGAACACACTATTAATTAGAAATAGGTTATGGTACTCATTGTACTTTATACTTTGCAAAGGGGTTTTTAAAATTTGATTGACAAAACAATTATACAAGTCATATTAAGTTGCATACAGCAACGTAATGTAAATCTAGTTTCAAAAGCATATTATTGCATGCAAAATTTACGCAATGGACTTTGTAACGTCAGCATTACTTTATAAACTAATACTTTCTTACCAACAGCGGCAATGACCTGTAACCTTGAAACGACCTGTGCATCAGTAGAACACGCTGGTTACAAGCGACGTCGGCCAGGTGTGGATCACAGCAGTTTACAGCTTTGCCTGCTAAACGAGTTCCATAATTTGAACTAAATCATACCAAATAAAATATTTTCGTTCATCTAAGACTGCATCGAAATTACGTGAAATCACTTCAAAATTATTACAAGACCATCCATATTTCCAGAGTTACATAAATTTTAAAATTCAAAGTTTCATTATTTCGTGGTTGCAAAGTTGTACGGTATCAAAGTTGCACGTTCGCCAAGGGATTTGTACACTACATTACCACAATAGTTGTCATGGACAACTTTCAAAGTCTGCTCGTCTTTTACGACGTCGTCGCCAGCAAAACTTGATTTTCCTGCACATGTTGAATGTTTTCGACACGGAACGACCTTCCAGTTCAACTAAGAAACAAAAAGTGCCAAATGATCGCCAATCGTCGAAACAATTTAAAATCTTAAATACTTTAAGATGTAGGAACACGTTAACAAGTTCGTATATATAAATGTTATCAAAAAGGAATATGTAGTATGTATATTTTAATTGTAATTAGGATTAAAATGTGCTTTGTGAGTTTATTGGTTATTAAATATGCAATAATGACTGAATGAACTATATAAATGTTGTTAGATAACAACTAAAATAACAGATACACCGCGCTAAGGTCAATAAACAAAATTACCGAAAATTTATATGTTACAATATAGGCTTTAGGTTTGCAGATCTGGAAGAAGCATTCAACAATGTAAAATGGAAAAAATGTTCGAATACTCAAAAAGATTGGAATCAGTTATAGGAATAGACGGATAATACATAGCTCATACAAAGAGCAAACAGCAGTAATAGAATTAGAGCAAGAAAATAGAGGAGTAAATATTAGGAAAGGGGTGAGACAAGGATGTGCCCTATTCCCATTAATTTTTAACTTGTACATCGTAGAAGCTATGAAAACTGTCAAATGGAGGAAGACATTTGGAATTATTATATATGGTCAAAAGATCGATATGCTTAGATTTGCAGACGAAATAGCGGTGGTAGCATCTAGTGAGGAAGAGTTAGAAGCAGCTTTTAATGAAAGGGAAACAGTTCTAATAGAGAGATATGGTATGAAAATCAACAAAAATAAAACTAAAATACTAGTATGTAAAGCAGGAGAAAATAAGTCAAAATCCAGAATACAATTAAAAACGAGAACTTACAAGAGGTTAAGGATTTCTCCTGCCTAGTGCAACGAATAAAAAGTGGGGTTAGATGACATCATAAACAAAATTTGGTTATGCACAGAGTAGCCAAATAAAATTGAAACAGAGCCATTATCACGAACTGCGTCAACTATTTAGACAAATGCTTGCACACGTTAAATTTTGATTAAAGAGGACACTATTTATTGGTATTTTCGGCTCCATGGCTCTAGTTCCTAAGCAAGGGTGCCATTTATCCAAATTTTTTACGTGGCATTGGAGTCGAGTAAGATGTCGTTTTAAAGCCCTCGTAATTAGCTGTACAACCATGTTTGAATTTTTAATCTTGGTCCACCACTTTCCAAGAAATTATATCTTTTAAACTGACAATATGCTAAATAACTTCCTTACTGGTTACGCATTTAAATGTTCAAACTGGTGCCAGCCGCTTTCATACAGTAGCAAAAATTTTTTTCGAAACCAGTAGGTATTTAGGGCCGGTCCTAATTCAAAACGCGACAGACGTATTTTCCATGTGTAAAATACGTCTGTCACGTTTTGAATTAGGATCGACCTATATTCAATGTAAAATAGTTGTGAAAACATGAATTCTTATATACTTTCAATGTAAAATACTTGTGGGCACGTTTTGAATTAGGATCGGCTTTATATTACTTTCAATGAAACACACACGTATGTTGAAAAATGTAAGTGCAGAAAAGAATGTGTGCAGCTGTTTTGAATTCGGTTTTCTAGCGAGAAGTTACACGTGCACCGTTTTGAATTAGGATCGGCCTTATATACTTTTAATGTAAAATGTGAAAACCTGAATTCTTTTCAAATGTAAAATACTTGTGGGCACGTTTTGAATTAGGATCGGCTTTATATTACTTTCAATGGAACATATTTCAAAACACACGTATGTTGAAAAATGTAAGTGCAGAGAAAATGTGTGTAGATGTTTTGAATTTGGTTTTCTAGCGAGACAGTATGACAGATGCAAAATATCGCATTCAAGTCAATTGTGTTTAATTAAAGTGGATTCCGATTTATGTTTTTTATTTATGTTTAGAGGCTGCAAATACACATGGGCCGGTTTCAATTCAAAATGTGTTCACTCTTGTGATAGGTTGAAAAGTGGGTTGGCAAGCAGATGGTGGTAATCTGCTATATAAGGAGATTGCTCCTAATATTAATTTAATTAGTCGAAGTTTACTGCATATATTTACATACAAACATGTATATAATTGATATTCAGGGATTCAAATACAAGAAAAACGAGTTTGTGTGTAAAGAAATTGCGGTTTTGGACTTGTTGGAAGGTGTTGTTTGGCATAAAATTTTTAAACTGCCAATGTAGTCTAGTTGTTTGAGTCAAGATCATATAAAACATAACGACTGGGTGACAAGGAATATTCATGGTCTTTCTTGGGATGAATCTTCAACGGCTGGAATGCTGTTATCATATATAGCGCTTTATTTGAAGCAAATTATCCGACCCGGTAAAGAAGTATTTGTGAAGGGTCTAGAAAAGAAGAAATTGATTGAAACCTATCTAATGCAAAAAATCGTTGTAACTGATATGCTTGCACGAGGTTGTCCTAAGCTATCGGAGTTAAAAATCAACAACCGTTTAAAATATAACATCCATTGTTGTAGACACAGCAATAATAATCTGCAATGTGCAAAACAAAATACCTTGTTATTAAAAGAATGGCTTGATAATAATAAAAAACAATAGAAAGATTGTGTCTGTATTATTTATTTTAATATAATTTTACAATGTTTGCCGAAGCAAATTATCCGACCCGGTGAAGAAGTATGTGTAAAGGGTATAAAAAAGAAGAAATGGATGGAAACCTATCTATTGCAAAAACAAAATACTTTGTTATTAAAAGAATGGTTTGATAATAATAAAAAAACGATAGAAAAGATTGTGTATATATTATTATTGTAGTCAGTAAGAAATTCTTTAATGCTGATGTCTGTAGAAAAAACAATTAAACTCAGACAGCACGAATGGGACTCTCAACCCTGAAAGCAATTATAATTGATCAACGCAATAGCTCTTTACTGGTTTTACACCATTTAACAAATTGTACAGATATCTCGAAAATTTTGCCAAAGACAGACATACAAATAGACAAACATACAGACTGACTGCACCAATTTTTCATTCTCGCTTTTAAAGAATAACAAGTCGTAGTTATTTAAATCGCGAACTCAGTTTATCTGCAAGAAATATATAAACGTGGAAATTTATGAAATGCTCCAACTTTAAAAAAAGCCACTATCATTATTCTTTCCTGACAAGGGTAATTTTAACAAAAGTTTTTATTTTTCTTTTATTTGTTCTATAGAACACAACTACAACTTGACAATAAAGATTGAGCGATTATCACACACATATCTTGAGTATATATAAAGATATTAAACAATA